>CM046722.1:45530736-45933236 GCA_025584915.1 Monochamus saltuarius
GCATATAACCTAGAAAAATGTCGAACGGCTCCGGGAACAATTCCATGCCGCATATTGAAAAACTGCAAGGTCGTGAAAATTATAACACGTGGAAGTTTACAATGGAAGCGTACTTACAACACGAGGATCTTTGGGACTGCATCGAAGCCCCACCGGGTAGTGAAGTATCAACTGATGTGAAACGTGTATCTCGTGCACGTGCAAAAATAATTTTATCCTTGGACACAATCAACTACGTGCATGTACAAGAAGCCACAACTGCAGCTGAATGTTGGCAGAAATTGAAAACTGCGTTTGATGACACAGGACTAACCAGACGAGTTGGCCTTCTCCGTACACTCATTACCACACAGCTCACAAATTGTGCTTCAGTCAATGATTATGTGAATACCGTTGTCACAACAGCCCACAAGCTTAATGGGATTGGATTCAAGATAGGTGTGGAATGGGTAGGCACACTACTTCTAGCAGGACTACCAGAGGAGTACAAGCCTATGATAATGGGACTTGAAAGTTCTGGCACCCCAATCACAGGCGATGCCATTAAAACTAAGTTGCTCCAGGACGTCAAATGGGAACACCCTGACAATGACCGAAGTAATGAATTGGCCTTCTATTCCAAGGCACGCACTAAGCCACTTCATCGAAAACAAACTAAGAAAGGACCCCGATGCTTTGAATGTAATAAGCAAGGTCACATTGCAGCCGATTGCTGGAAGCGAAAAGGACGAGAACCTGGTGCACTTCAAGCTGCGACGGAGGAGTTAAATGCATTCTATGCGCTACATACCAGTCAAGCCAGCAGTCAGAGTGACTGGATAATAGACTCTGGTGCCTCAGCACATATGTCTATGAATCGTGAATGGTTCAATGGGATAGACAAGCTACCAAATAAGCAGAACGTTTTTATGGCAAACAAGGAACATCTCCCCGTTGAAGGAAAAGGAAATGTAATCCTGCAAATAGGCAACAACAGAAATGATAACATCTGTGCGAAGGACGTACTTTACGTACCAGGTCTGTCTGCGAACCTGCTCTCCGTAAGTAAAATAGTAAAGACAGGTAACACGGTGATTTTTGATAGCGATGGCTGTAGAATCTTGGACAAATACAAGAAACCAATGGCCTCCGCAAGCTTGTCAAATGACACTTATAAATTGGATAGACCAGAGCAGCGAGCATTTCTCTCGACTAAAGCTATTGATGCGAGAATCTGGCACAGACGTTTTGGTCATATGAATGCCAGGTACATGGCCATCCTCAGGGACCAATCGGCCACAGGTATCAACTTTAAAGCAGATGAACAAGAAGTTTGCACAACCTGTACTAAGGGTAAGCAGAGCAAGCAACCTTTCGAGAGCAACAATAAACGAGCTGAAGGATTTCTAGATCTAATTCACTCGGACCTGTGTGGCCCTATGGAAAATCAATCCATCGGAGGAGCCCGCTACCTGCTTACCTTTATCGATGACTATTCCAGAAAGGTATTTGTCTATTTTTTAAGACATAAGGAACAAGTATTTGAAAAATTTGTTGAGTTTAAAACATTTATTGAGAGACAGACGAATCGACAAATTAAATGTCTCAGAACCGACAATGGTACCGAATATGTCAACCGTCGTATGCAGGAAATGCTACGTAAAGAAGGGATACGCCACCAGACAACCATCCCCTACAATCCCGAGCAAAACGGTACAGCAGAGAGGATGAATCGCACTTTAATAGAAAAGGCAAAGTGCATGTTGGCAGATGCCAAATTAGACAAGAAATTTTGGGCAGAAGCTGTCTCTACAGCAGCTCACATAGTGAACCGTGGCCCTAACAAGAAAATAAACAATCGTACGCCAGAACAACTCTGGACAGGCTCGAAACCTGACGTAAGCCATTTACGAATATTTGGATGCAAGGCCCTTACGCATGTACCATCCCAGCTTCGGAAGAAATGGGATCCGAAAAGCAAGGACTGCATTTTCCTCGGCTATTGTCAAGATTCGAAGGGATATCGACTATGGGATACCCAAACACAAAAGGTAATCAAAAGTCGTGACATTATATTTATTGAGCTTCCTGATTTACAGATAATACCACAACCGTCCAAGCCAATGGTCACTACCCCAAGCCTATATTACCCCGAGTTGGAATTAAGTGAGGGCTTGCCAGAGAAACATGACGATTCTCCAGAAGAAGAAGCCGAGAAAAGCTCCGAAGAAGAAGAAACCGATGAAACACACCTAAATTCTGAGCCAAATCTTAGGAGATCCAGTAGACCACGAAAGCCAAGAATCCTTGACGACTATGTCGTTTATTCCGCAACAGTGAATACTGCCGATCCGACTACTTTCGAAGAAGCTCTTGATAGACCAGACGCTGATAAATGGATGGAAGCCATGGAACGTGAGATGAAATCGTTAATAAAAAACGACACTTGGTCTCTGCAAGAATTACCACCGGGCAAGCAAGCCATCCGATGCAAATGGGTTTTCAAAAGCAAATTAGATTCAACAAACAACAGCATACGCCACAAGGCCAGGCTAGTAGCAAAGGGCTATGCACAAAAACGAGGACTTGATTATGAAGAAACCTATGCACCAGTGGTCCGATATTCTTCCATTCGACTTTTATTTGCACTGGCTGCTCAAAAGGACCTCACTGTACATCATATGGACGTTGTTACTGCTTTCCTTCATGGAGACCTTGACGAGGAAATTTATCTCCAGCAGCCCGAAGGATTTGAGCATACGCTTAAGGGCGCCGTTTTATAGGCAAATTTTCAACGAATTTCATAGCTGTTTGTTGAGACAGTCTAAAAAAAATCTGAGTAAGTTAGAAAGAATATCTCTTCACTATGTCAATTATACAAGTTTTCTCCGGGATATAAAACAATTTTCAAGCTGACAAGTCATTTAGAATAAGAAAAAAAGAGCATCATTTTCACCTATTACGTTTTATCATAAAATCTACTGAATTTTACAAGTCAACTGCACATTGAGAAAATTGTATACAACATTATAAACATTATCACATCCCGGATAATTCTTTTAAAAAACTAGTAACACTTGAATTTATGTAATTTATCAAGTATTTTTCACGGTGTATAGAACACAGTGATAAGGTACAAATTCACAGTTTTTTATGTTCTCTAGCACATTTTTTCTTCAAAAGTTAAAGAAAATGATTCAATTTCAGCATTATATTTTAGTACTACATTAATAAGGACCTCCACCTACTGTTTGTATTTTTTGGGTGCATATTTAGATATGATTATTTGTCCTTGAAACGCCAGCCTTAAGGAAGGACAAGTTTGTCGCTTAAAGAAAGCAATTTATGGCCTAAAACAAGGAAGTCGAGCTTGGAACAACAAGTTGGACAAAACATTGAAAGGTATTGGCCTATTACAGTCTAATTATGATCAATGTATTTACTATTACCACCATAAAAATAGTATAATTATAGTCGCTGTGTATGTTGACGATTTACTAATATTTACCAACGACCAACGTTTACGACAACATGTGAAAAATGAGCTGGCTCAACCGTTTGAAATGAAGGACCTTGGCGAAGCTAGCAATTGCCTGGGAATTCGAATCACCAGAAACAACGACGAGGGTAAAATTTGGCTCGACCAATCACAGTATATTTTCCAGGTACTTGAAAAATTCAACATGACCAACTGCAATGCTGCCGTTACTCCCCTCGACCCAAACAAATACTCAGTAAAGATATGTCTCCAAAGACACCCAAGGATATAGATGAAATGAAAAACGTTCCTTATCAGAATGCAGTAGGGTCAATCATGTATGCATGTCAAGGTACAAGACCTGACCTAGCCCACGCAGTCGGGACGGTGAGCCGTTTTAATTCAAACCCTGGGAAGGAACACTGGACCGCAGTTAAGCGAATATTACGCTACCTAAAAGGAACGATTGATTTGAGATTGGAATTTCGTAAGGATGCTGAACGAAATATTATCGGTTATGCAGACGCAGATTGGGCCGCAGACATCGATGAACGAAGATCAACCACCGGATATGTCTTTACTCTACAAGACGGCGCGATCAGCTGGAACAGCAAAAGGCAAGCAACTGTCGCCCTGTCAACAACTGAGGCCGAGTACATGGCCCTAACTAGTGCAACACAAGAGGTCATGTGGCTTCGAGGAATAGCAGGTGAAGTGGGTCTAGACATCACCAAACCAACTGTAATTTATTGTGATAATCGTGGCGCAATTGATCTAAGTGCGAACGCGAATCATAGTGCGCGCACCAAACACATAGACACAAAGCATCATTTCGTGAAAGACAAAGTCAAAAATGGACAAATTACCTTGGTACACATTCCTACTTGTGAGATGCCGGCAGATATGTTAACGAAAGCTTTAACCGCCACAAAAATTTATAATTGCAATGTTAAATTAGGTTTAAGATCTGTTGCAAATACTGTAGATAATACTAAATCAAGTGAGGGTGTTGGAATGTGATTTAGATTAGTTTATTCCCATCTCTCATATTGTTTGAATTAGGCGCCCTTCCGCCATTTTGTATAACAGTTTCCTGTTTGTATAGAAATGACAGTTGTTGATAATAAATTTATCTATGTTGATATGAAGACGACTAATTAATAAAGAAGCAATCTCTGAATATATAATCTTTTATTATCACTGCAATCCATCATGTAGCATGGTTAGAATAATATTAGACCAGCCTTCCGAGATCACTCCTGTTTCAAGAATCTTATTAAAAAGAACACAAAAATACAATCGCCAATTTTGGGGTAGATTCTTAAGAAATTCATACAATATTCCGTCTTCGCGTGGAGATTTACCATTCTTGCAATGAACTTGAACTTGAACCCAATCAAGCTCTTCTGATGTGATGGGAGCATGAAGAAAAGGATCTCTTACCCCATAATAGAAGGTATTATCGATTACAGATAAAGGGTAAACACTCTCGTAAAATTGTTCCCAAATCTGGACAGTCCAGGGAGATTTTTCTTATTATAAAATTTTGTTGTTTGATCCTTTGCATTACTCAATTTTGAAATAAAAAATGTATCATGTTCTCTCTTTTTGAATTTAATGAGCTTATTGTATTCTTTCTTCGCATTTAAATATATATCCCTAAAGGGGTTAGTAAAATTATTCGCTTTACAAATACTAAGACTACGCTTGAGGTCTGATTTCAAAGTTTTACACTGATAATCAAACCACGGTTTTTTATTTTGATTAGCATTATTATCATCGCGATTATGCCATATTTGTTTGGCCAAGCCAATAGCTCTAGCAGATTCAATTATTGCATCACATATGTTATTATAAGAGTTGGAGACCTCAGAAATAGAATGAGCACGCGGAGATTGCTGCATTGTTGAACTGTAACAAGCAGTCAATCTGTCATCCCACCTTAAAGATTCAGACATAACATTAGAGTTACTAGGGAAATCACTCAGTGGGAACCGACCAAACTTTAATTTCAAAGATACCGGAAAGTGATAGGATAGTGAACACTCATTGTCAACTCTCAAGCAATCAATAACGCCCAATATTGTTACACCATACCAGATCTATGACGCTATTACCACAGGCAGAACAAAACGTAAATTGAGCAGGTGTGTCCTGGACAGCTCTGCCATTAAGTAGAGAAAAAGAACTGCTTTGCATAAAGTCAAGGAGACACCGTCCTTTTGCATTTATAACTTCATCACAGCTGGACCTTTTCTCGTAAAGATTGGAAAATGTTCAAGCCTCAAGAGATATCTCCATAATGAGAAACACGGCAATTAAAATCACCGCCTATAGCAAAGGTTAAGCTAGGATATACCTCCACAATGCCAGACATAATAGGCTGGAAGAGGTCCAACAAGTAATACATATCATATTTAAGAGCAAAATAAACTACACACAATATAAACTTAAAACAGAACTGTAATTAATAAGCAAAATAATCCACCAGGGAGACTTATGAAGTAGCTTCACTTTAAATGTTTTCAACACGAAGATAGCTAGACCACCACTAGCTCTACCACGATATTTTTCAGAGACAGCACTAGAACAATAAACATTATACCTGGTTGAAAGAGACAGTGTCTGTCCAGTAAACCACGTTTCGGATGCACACAAAATATCAAAGTGATTCACATTTTCAGAGGAAATATAGGCCTTAAGATTATTGACACCCTCCACATTCCAAAAAATTATACTGAGTGGTTGCTATTTAGAAACTGTACTGCGTGTATTCATTTTCTTGCCTTTGGTTGGTCTAGGAGAATTGTCGTCATCTCTTCCCCTCTTTTGTGCATTTCTACCGTCCTCGCCTACAATTTTTGGGATACCTCCTACGTATTTAAGTGTAAGATTGACTTCTCCATTATTCTGGCGCCTGGTAAGCTCGTTTCGAAAATCAAAAAGTTCCTTAGATTGCATTGGCGTCATATCCTTCTTAATACTTGCATTAGGAAATTCAGTTTTGCCAATATGTTGCCTAGACTGAAGTACTTTTATAACTTCCCCCTTGTTGGAGAGGGTAGCCTCGAAGGGTTTAGGCTGAGCATTACGGCCCCCTTTTCCAATGCGGACACCACTACATAAAGTTACATTAATTTCTGGGGTAATTTGGTTAAGTAGATGACTAGCAGTTAAAAGATCTTGTTCGCTAGAATTTTGAGAAGGTAGGCCAAATATTATTTTCGCGCTTAATACGCTCAGAAACTTCAGCAACAGAGGCTTGTGTGTCTGCTTTGTTGATGTGGTCTTCTAAAGAACTGATTTTTTCACGCAAAAAAGCATTTTCCTGTTTAATTTCTGCAATCTCAGCCGTATTGGAAGTTATTTGCGTTTTTAGGGAGTCAAGATTTATATTGCATTTATTTATAGCCTCCTCCTCCTCCTCCCAAAACATTTAGCTGTTCCATTATAGCTTCAAAGTGCGAGATATTTAAGGGTGCACCAGAAGAACTTGCAAGAGGAATATTTCCAACATCTAAAGAGATCTCGGCTGAGGAACTGCGGCACTTCCGACAAACTCGGGGCAGCGCTCGCGCAGAGTCAGACGAGTTGAGTGGGATGTG
This sequence comes from Monochamus saltuarius, assembly GCA_025584915.1. Taxonomy (NCBI): domain Eukaryota; kingdom Metazoa; phylum Arthropoda; class Insecta; order Coleoptera; family Cerambycidae; genus Monochamus; species Monochamus saltuarius. Next base: position 45,537,799 of record CM046722.1, read on the forward strand.
CGTAGTCAGGCTACAGTCGAAATGGACGATTTTGTTACAGACATTTTACTTCATCACTCGATTTAATAGGATAGCTGCAAATCTTACACCGCTGCAACAATGACATGACACAATGCTTATTCACCGCAATAATAAAAAAAAAATGTACAATGTAATAGACTGTGAATATAGTGCTCGAAACCACATAAAACGCCTTTGCCAGCAACGTGGATTTTTTCTTCCCCACAAGAAGCAGCCAAAGAAGCAGGAGATAAAAAAACACTCACCCAGTGTTCACTGTCGGCTATACAAACACGATGCGACACTGAGTTAAAATAATTATTATTGTAACATTGAAAAACAGCATTAACAAACAGGAGTAATGTAAAGACGTTTGTACACCTTGGAAAACAGCGCAGAACTCCCTATTTTCTATTGTATATGAATGACATTGATACATCTTTATGCACTCGATTCATTATGTATGCTGATGATATATCTATAATTATATCAAATAATAGCGAAGATGTATTCTGTAGATTAATACTTTATTATTATAATCAAATTTTTCAAACCAGCATCTTGCTGATTGCTTGCAAGGCTTTATACTCGGCTTTATATAATTTACACACAACATTTGTGCAATTGCTACTTAAATTATAGTAAAGCTTATAGATACCTGTTCTGTATTGAATTATGTATTTATGTGACGGTATAGGTACATGCATACAGGACAACTCAAAAAAATATTCTAAAAAAAAAAACAGACGGTTTTATATCATCCGCTTCAACTATTAATATTTCTGTCCTTGCCTGTTTCTTACGTACTTGCTTTTTAATTACGTCCTTTCCAATATCTTGTTTTTTTTTTTAGGTTTACCATTTTTTGTAATTTCTTTGATTATTTGCACCTTTTCCATTAACTCTTCCATGGAGTGTGCCGACACACTCCGGCTTAGTTTCTCCAGGAATTTTATGTACTGTGACAATAGTTTTAGGTTTATTGACTTCTTTAAGGTTTAAGACCTCCGTTTTCTCTTGTTTTCCACCTGCTTGCTTCTTAATCACTTGCTTTCGAATTACATACATCTAGCATTTTTCGTCTTATAATTATTCTAAACAATCTTATAGTTTAAATAATCTAGTGATATACAGGGTGTCTTGCAAGTCGTTACAATAATTTTAGGAGGTGATAAAATACTTGATTTTAAGTTGATTGAAACAAACATACCTATATACCAAGTGTTACAATATTAGTGATAATTAATTTTTTAATATTTTTTAATTTAACCGTGCTTTTCTCCAATTATTGAAGTGTAGAAGAAAAATAAACTTTTATAACAAATATTTCTATACTTTTTTTATTAGGAATTAATGGATTATTTAAATTTTTTAACCAATAAAATACAAAGTGGCTTCGTTATTTACCTAGAACTTCATAAACATGGTTTTTCTACTTTTAAAAGCGAAGAGTCAAATTCAAACGTGTATTTTATTTAAACCTTTGTGTGTAGGTTTATTCAGATATTATTAAAAACTTACCTAAGCAATGCTTTTTCAGTTCTTAGGAAAAGTTTCTTGATAAACATTCTAAAAATTCGGGAAAGTAATGCAATAAAAATGGTTTAAGAAATGAAGATATTTGCGAACAAGAATGCAACCTTTTGAAAATATTTAAGTTACTAAAATACCGGAAGATTCAAAGAGCTAAATATTTATTTCAATTATTGTTCAAATCTTAAAAACTAATTTAAAGTTACAGTGTAAAAAGGAAAAGCAATGTTTCTATTAAATAGCTTGGTATGCCATGAGAAAATTGTTCTTAGTTTCCATAGCAACCGTAAATGTAGATCAACTGTCAAACTATACGTTCGAAACTCAGTTAAAGTGAAATTCAAATAATTTCGGACGGACAGTGAATACAGTGTATTCTAACAATGGTATCTTATACAATATTCTCAAAATTATGTGAATTTCATTACGAAATTCGCATAGTTTCGGTACGGAGACCGCTCTCTGGCGACCGGAGACGGACTATGAATACCAGGTAGGTAAGTTTTTAATAATACCTGAATAAATCTACACACAAAGGTTTAAATAAAATCCACGTTTTAAATTTGACTTTTCGCTTTTAAAAACTAGAAAAACCATGTTTATGAAGTTCTAGGTAAGTCACAAAGCCACTTTAGATTTTATTGGTTAAATAATTTAAATAATCCATTCATTTCTAATAAAAAAAGTATAGAAATATTTGTTATAAAAAGGTTTGTTTTTCTTCTACACTTTAAATTAAAAAAAAAATAAAAACAGTACCGGAGTGGATAGCGTCTCTGCTCGGCTGCTGAAAACTGTATCTCACGTTATAGGAGACCATGTCGCCTATCTGATAAACCTATCTGTTACTACTGGGTGTTTCCCGCATGCCCTAAAAAGAGCCGTAGTAATTCCTACATATAAGAAAGATGACCCTGAGGATATTGCCAATTATAGGCCCATATCCCTACTTAGTGTTATATCGAAAGTGGTGGAACGTGTGATTTTCAACAGTGTTTGCCTTTCTTGACAAGTTTAAAATTTTAAGCAACTGCCAGCACGGTTTTCGCGAGCGCAGATCCACGCAGTCCGCAGCTTGCGTCCTGACGGAACTCATTTATAAACTGCTTGATGACAATTTACATGTGGCAGGTGTCTTTTTTGACTTGTCACGTGCGTTCGACTGCCTGGATATAAGCTTTATTAAAGTCAAATTATATCAGATCCGGTTCAGAGGAGTATTTCTGGATTGGGTGGTGAGCTATCTTTCTGATAGAACTATGTCTGTTAGAGTAGGAGATGCTAATTCTGACTTTTATGATATTGATCGTGGAGTTCCTCAAGGGTCTGTGCTGGGACCATTGATTTTTTATTATTCATTAATGACCTGCCACAGTGTACGTTGAACAACTTGATTATGAATATTGATAAAACCTGTATTATCTACTTCAGGAATAATTCCGATTTAACTGTTCAATTTCGTGACATTGTTTTGTATTCTTTAGATTGTACAAAATTTTTAGGAATCTGCCTAGATAGTCGACTGAATTGGTCACTGCATATAGACCAACTCACCAAGACCTTAAGCAGAGCATGCTATGCTATCTCTCGCATAAGGAATTCTATGCCACTATGTGCCTTGATGGATGTTTATTACAGTATGGTATACAGCTACAATGTTGTTTTATGGGGTAATGCCGTGAATTCTAATAAAGTTTTTGTGTCTCAAAAACGGATTATCAGAAAAATATATGGTCTTGGTCCCAGGGAAACTTAAAGGGACACATTCATTCGGAATAAATTACTAACTTTCCCCTGTATCTTTATATTTAGGTCACTTATATACCTTAGGGAAAATATTAACCGACTAAATATAAATTCCCAATATCATAACTACCATACTCGTCATAGTGCTCTCCTATGTATTCCCGAACATAAAACCAGTAGATTTGAGAGGTCTGTAATATACCAAGGTATTAAGTTGTACAATAAGCTTCCCCCTGAATATAGATCAATGAATGCTATTAAATTTAAAAAAATGTCAAAGACTTTTTGCTTGCCAAGTGTTATTATGGCGTTAACGAGTTTATGAATGACGTAATGTAACAAATGTTTATTTAACGAGCGCTCTGTTTGTCCATTTTTATTTTATGTTTTCTTGTGTGCTTTTGTCTTGTTTTGACCTGTCCTATACATTTTAATGTCTTACTGGATTCAATAAATTATTATTATTATTATTATTAATTGTAGAAAAGCACAGGTAAATTAAAAAATTAATTATCACAAGTATTGTAACACTTGGTATATAGATGTGTTTGTTTCAATCGACTTAAAATCAAGTATTCTATCACCTTCTAAAATTATTGTAATGATTTGCAAGACATCCTGTATAAATTACAAATAAAATGATATAATAAAGCGACATTTGAAATCATAGTGGTGAAGGTTTCGGCCTTTCTCTATTCATCCTATCTTTCCTTTTATTCCTACTTCTATTTCATTTTGTTATATATGTTAACATATTCCACTGTCCAGATCTCTCCCTGGTTACAGGTCAGAGCAACGCATGCGTCGTCTGTTAAGAAAACTCAGCAGAAAGCTGAGTAGCGTGAACCGAGTTACGTCGAGCAGATTCATGTGATGTTATTATTTTAATAAAAGTTAAAGAAGAGATTTTTCCGCATATTATTACACCAAATCATCCCTTAACGTTTACATATATAGTTCCTTTCGTGTTGTAATTTGATAGTTCCGTTCAGTGTAAATGAAATGGATATTTAGATGCAGTCCGCTTGAACCAAAATTAGAAACAGTTAGCCATATAATATACATTTATTTGGTCCAGATTTGTCATACAGAAATTTAACATATTCGCGATTGTTACTTTTCCACTAGTTGAATCTGACTTATTTAAGAATAATTCAATATTTTCTATTGAATAGTTGTTCAGTTCTCAGTAGACTTGTAAATCTTATTAGTATTATATAGGATGGACAGAAAGACTCATAACTTAAATTCGTTAATAGCATTAAAAGAGCAATATTTCGCTCAAATTAAAAACATATATGATTATAGCACGGATATTTTGGCAGCGGAAAAGAGGGATCAATTTTGTCTCCAAATCTGTTCATCGATCTTACTCATTACTTAAGGATGGTTTCGCAGTTGAAAGAAACTGAATCCTGGGGAGGGCGTGTCACAGTTTTATTCATAGCGAGTAACACCCGACTCCCGTCCACTGCGATAAAACTGTATGCGATACAAAGACAACGAAAATCAGTGAAGCTCGCATAAAACCAGACGCATTTTGTAACCGCCCAGAATACGACAGCCACGTGTCGATTTTACAAATGTTCAGTTCTGAACGAGCAATAGGCACGTCTTCGCAGCTGTCCACAAATAATCTTGAAACGATTTCAAATCTTAATTTACAAGAAAGAGTGTATGGACAAAACATATAGGGCGATTGAATATCTGTAGTAGTGTATCCATAAATAATTTGAAATGATTTCAAATATAGGTAAATTTACAAGAAACAGTATATATATTGATATAATATACAGGGCGATTTTTGAAATTATAGATATAAAAGTTGTATCTATTTGAAAAATATTGACTGCAAATATACAATTAACTAAAATAATCAAAATTACACGTCTGAAATTATATGTTTTAGTTGTACAATGTGTATAAAGTTTTTTGTTAGGCATTTAGGTTTTAAAAAATTGAGATACATACATATAATAAGCCGGATGTTCAAGGAAGGAAAAGTTCCGTTGTCTTTTAAATCAAAATTCATATAAAATAAGAGTCTATGACATTTCAAATTATATAGGTAATAAAAAATTATTATTTACTAACTTCTTATAAGTATAAGATACGGATAATAGAGAGAGCTCTTGGCTGGTAAACTCAAGCTTTCAAGTTAGCAAAAAACACATCGAATTATTAGCGGGTATAAAATGTATTTTGCTTTGTCTTTGCGTATTTGAAAGTGTAAAATTATATCATTTTCTTTCGATTTTATAATTTTTTTTTTGGCATATACATAATTATATATTTGGATTTTGTGGGACGGCCCGGATTTCAGGGCATTTTGAACCCGCCTCGCAAAAACCCTTTGCGGGACGGCAGTTGTTTCAGAAAAGGGATCAAAATAACAGACAGGGGAAAATTTGGGCAAGTAATGTTATGAATGATTTGTTTTTTTTTGTTTTTTGGTTAGTTGTCAATTTATGAATCAGAAGCGTCCCGTGTTTCATTGTTTTGTTCCAGATGATGATCTCCGAAAACCCAGAATTACATAGTTACAGTAGTTAGTTGACAACCGACAATCCTAGGGATGATACCTATGGTAATAAATAATAACAATAAATTCTTTATTTCCATTAGACAATTTACACATTGTATTGGAATAGTCCACAAAAACAAACAAATCTACATAAAAATTGTATAATACTATACACGTACACATAAAATAACACTACCATAACAAACATTCTGGAGTAAAGTATTCTTTTAAATCATAAAAACATTTGCATATTAAATGTTGCTTTAGGAGTTTTTTAAATAGTTCAGTCGATGGGCAAAGTTTGAGTTCAGAAGGCAATCTATTATATATTTTAAGACCAACATAATTGGGTGAGCTGTAAGTAACATTTAATCTACAATAAGGCACGTAAAAATTGTTCTTTTGTCTTGTATTTATAGTATGGATATTGTGTTTGATAAACTTATGCTGATTGTTATGTATATATATGCAAAGTTCGTATATCAAAAGAGATGGCACTGTTAAAATTTGGTAATTTATAAATACATCCTTACAACTAACAAAAGATGACAGATGAAACATCACTCTCAATATCTTTTTTTGTGTAATAAAAACATTACTTGACATTGTAGATAGTCCCCAAAAACATATTCCGTACCGCAGTCGAGATTCAACTTCATTATAATACAAATGTATTAGTTGATTAATGTTTAAAACGCTTCTAAGATTTCTAAATTGATAAATTACGGAATTTAATTTCATAACTATATGCTCACAATGAGGTTTCCACGTTAAACATTCATCAATATAAAGACCTAGAAATTTAACACTCTCTGCATGCTTTGCCACACAATTACTGTTTACATGTAGATCAAGTCCCCTACAAGTCTTTTGCCAATTATGAAACATTGTGACGTACTTTCAAGGTTCGGTCGCAGATGCCGAACCAGTACAGCCACTTGAATCTGTCCGGGTTCACTCGGTGGAGAAGTTATGTCCAAGGTTCAGGAATATTATAAGACTCGGTATTCAAAATAAAATATTTATTTCATAAAATAAAATGTCACCCTGTAAACAACTAATACGAATAATAATTCCCCAACATAAATAAACTAGGTCCTGAAATAATAATACAAAATAATAAATTAACCAAGAGGGCGGTAAGGAATGTACTGTGCAGACGCTGAGTGTCGCGGAAAGAGCCTGCTAAACACCCAGTGTCGAAGACCACGGAGACGACGTCGAGTACCGCGGAATAACACCTGCTAAATACTCGGAGTCGACGGAATACGGGCTAGACCTCGAGCGCCGCGGAGAGGGCCTGCTAAACGCTCGGAGTCGACGGAAGACGGAATACGGACAAGACCTGGAGCGCCGCGGAGATTACCTACTAAACGCTCAGGACACCCAGAGGAAGGTAGGGTGCCGCGGAAGTTACCTGCTAAACACCCTGGGGTAGAGGAAGGTTGAGTGCCGCGGAAAGAGCCTGCTAAGCACTGCTGGTAAATGCAATTTTGCTGGCTTTTATACAGAACGGCGGGTAGTGTCGTGTGCAAAAATCGCGATACGCTAAGCAATTTCAGGTACCGCGTGCGCCAAACAATTAAAGTACAGTGTGAGCAAAATAAAATAAAATAGGTTCGTTACATTCCCCCCTCTCTTCGTAAAAAAATAAACATTATTTTTTTCTAGCCTAACATAACTTAATATTAACTAACTAAACAGTATAAATTATTAACGGAAAATATATACAGAAAACATTATCACATCATGTTAGTCTGGTAATTCCTAACACGGAGGATTCCTCCTCTTGCCGTGGAACAGCCAGCCATTTCGCCCCTTCCGGGGTGATCAGACGCAGCCGATAGCGCTGGTGTCCAGGAATGTCTGGCGGTCTTAGTCTCCACCTCGGAATACGAACAGGCAGTGTTCCTTGAGGTGGCGTCGGTGGCTTTGCTGGCGAAGGTATCCACCGCCCAGGAGTGATTGGTAGTGGTGTGGCCGGTAGCGGACTCACTAGGGGTGGTGGTGGTGTCACCGGGCTAGGCGTGTCGGGTAGTGGGGATGCATACAGCTGCAACACCTCCGGACTGTGGCCAAACAGTTCCAACAAACGAATATTGGTCGGCGTCTTTGGCTCCATATCTGTAACAAAAGATAACTCAGTGCGCTGGTTTAAGATCTTTGATGTGGATTCGTCTAAATTTACGCCCCGTCTGCTCATTCTTTAGATCGAATACCACCGGTGACCATACTTTGGTGATCAAGTATGGACCTGAATATTTCGGTGCTAATTTAGCGGCAAATCCTCGTACAGCGGAGGATAAAACATGCTCTCTCTTCATGACTCGGTCACCTAAGTGGCAGGTCCATTCTCTTCGACGCAAGTCGTAGTGCTTTTTCTGTGAACTAAAAGCTCGTCCCAAATTAATTCGTACGAGTTCAAATACGTCTCTCAGCTGATTCAAACGATGGGAACGTTCTCTTATACTGGCTTCATTTTCATTCACTGGTTCCTCGGTTTGGACTTCTCGGAAAATACTCTTTGGCACCTCTAATTCTCGTCCGAAATTGAGGTACGCCGGTGAGAATCCTGTGGACTCATGACGTGCAGTATTGATGGCTAACATAAAATCAGGCAAATATCGGTCCCATTTCCTTTGGTCATTTTCACAAAACTGTGCAATCATAGTCTCTATGACTTTATTTGCTCTTTCGACGGGATTCGTTTGCGGCGTATACGGCGGAGAAAATAGTTGGCGGATTCCAAAGTCGGTTAAGAACTTACGCATTTCACGGTTTTTATATTGTACCCCGTTATCTGAAATTAACACCCTCGGACATCCAAATCGAGCGATAATTCTTTCGTGCAAGGTTCTGCTTACTGCAGCGGAGGTAGCTTTTCGTAACGGCTGGAATTCTATCCATTTAGTGAACTGGTCCTGAAAAACTACAATATATCAGTTTCCAGATGTAGGACGGGGTAAAGGGCCAATTAAATCGGTACTAACAGTGTGCCAAGGTCCTCCTTGAGGACGTGGTTGCATTTTCCCTGGTAGTTGTAACTGTGAATATTTATATTGCTGACATATCGGACATCGTCGGACATAGTTAGCAATTTCTCGGAACATCCCAGGCCAATAGTAATGTCTTGCTATTCGAGCAATAGTCTTAGCAACACCTAAATGTCCAGCGGTCGGTTGATCATGGCCTTCTTGCAAAATCTCACATCGTCTTGGTGTAGGAATACACAGTTTTCAAGGATCAGCCAGTTCCGGTTCTGTGAAATCATATCTGTGGAAGAAGTGTCTGTATAGTTTGCCCTCTTTTATACAGTAGTCGGAATTTTTGTCAGGATCTTGTTCAACCTCTTGAAATTTTCTTGTATACCACGGGCATAAGATAATATCTTCTATGACATCGGTAACTTCATTTTGCTGAAGTTCGGTTAAACATGAAGATGGAGGGGTAATCGGTTCTATGGTTAACGTAGGATATACCCTATCTGTCTTAGGGTTTATAGTAATCTGTTTGGTTCCTATATCGATGGTGAAATTATATTCGATGAGAAAATCCATTCCCAATACACAGTCTACGGTCAGTGACGGCATGAGCAGAAAATTAGCGGCTACATTCGTTGACAGCAGTTGTTCTTGAATTTTATATTCCTCGGTAATATTGACCAAAGTTCCATTGGCTAATTCTGCTTGTATTTCTTGTTTCGCCGGAGTCGGTTCATTTCCCATCTGTTTGCAATATTCTGCAACCACGGGACTAATGTAGGATCTTACTGATCCTGTGTCTACTAAAGCAGTAAAAGATCGGTGATAAAGGTCAATGTTTAATCGGATGCGGTTATTGGACCAGTTACTTGTATTAGTACTAGTCAACGGTATGTAATTCGGCGACGATTCGGAGGCCTTTACTGTCGGGCGCTGGTTTGGCCTCGCTGAGTCCTAGTCCCGACGGCGTTTTCCTGTGTTGGTTGGCTCTGATTGGCACACCGGCAGTGTCTAGTCTGTACTCCTCGTCCACATCGAGAACAGAATAAACGGAATGGTCCTCGGCATGTAAATCTGGTATGTCCTGTAGCTCCACATCTCCAACAAATAATGTTCGCATTCTGTCTAGGCGTTGTTTGCGAATGGCTATTTGTCTCGTGGTTAGGGCGAGAATTCGGTCTGACAGTTCTACTGGATTGTGAATCTGCAATCCCAGCATTTCGGATTGGCTCGGCCACTTTTCTTGGTTTATTTTCTTCTTCTGATCTTTTTGCAGTTGTTCGTACTCGTAGGTTTGTTGTACTAAATCGGAAATTGTTTTTACTTCGGATTCGGTTCTTCGGATGTATTGCCGGTATTCGGCCCGCAACCGCTTATATATGCAAGTGACTTCTCGTTCCACAGAAAATCCCCCATGTCGTCTTATCATGGTCTGCATTTCTAAAATAAAATTGCGGGCAGTTTCGTGTCTATCTTGATATTTAGAACTTATCATTTCTTCTAAATTGTTAAGGTATTCGGCCGGATAAAAGAAGGTTTTAAAATCTTCCACAAAGTCATCACAAGTCCCCCAGTTATGTTTGTAATTCATATACCACTGGTATGCCTTTCCCTGAAGCAACCCTGGTAAAGTTTTTAGCAACTGTGCATCGGTAATCTCATATTCGTGCTGCATCTGCTCTAGTCTTTCTAGAAATGATATTGGATCTGTCTTGCCATCAAATACAATGTTCAGTTTTCGTATTTGATTTAACAGTTCGAAACCTGATGTTCTTGGTGTTTCGGGAACCGATCTGGTTGGTACGGAAGCTGCAGGTCGCTCTGCGGGGACTCCCTGACGTAGGAACCTAACTAAGCGTCGTCGCATCTCGTCTACTGTGCCACCGGTTCCTAACTTGAAACGCTCAAGCTCGGCTGTCAATGCTTCTTTATTTAGTTTGTACACCCATCCGACCCTGGGATCAATGATTTCAAGGCCGGCGGCGGCTTCTTCAGAGTCAGAAGGCATTTTGAAGTAAAACTTGCAGGACGGATTTCAAAGTTCCTCTACTTTCTAATCCTCACTTCAGATTTCGAGAATTATTTTCGGCAAACGTTTTTGACTCAAAATCTTGGTCGGTAACAGTCGGATCAAGTCGGCAATAGTCGGAAACGAGTGACGTTGAGCTTCTTGCAGTTCTTGGTTCGAAGAAGCCCCTCCGCTTCTTTGGTTGGTTTTGGACTCAGCTTTTACTCTTGTTAATTAAAATAACTACCCAAAAAAAGATATTCGTTCTTTCTAATTGTGTTTTATTTAACTAACAGCAGGTATTTTACTAAGAACAAAACAGAGTTAGCTCAAATCTTTAACAGTGTTTTGACGTGATTAAGACTGAACTGAACTGAAGCTGAAAAAGTCTAAAAAATATATATATACATGAAACATACGTAATACAAATTACTAGATTGCCTCGTGCACTAGGAACAATGAACAATAGATAATTTCTGGAATTAACATAAGGTTATTGATAATATACGGTATAAAAAGATAAACTTCGACAGGAATCTTTGTCAGCACTTCTACCGCACTTTATCACTTATGGTGTAGGTCAGTTAACACAGGGTCGGCTCAATGTCTATGTAACAGGTAACTCCTCCCGCCTAAAATGGAAACCTAGGGTTGGACTGGTTGGCTGGGTTGATCATCATTAAGAGAAGAGGCCTCATTCGGATTTTTCTTCCTTCTAAATAGTTTGATTGGGTAAGGGTAACAGTTTCTATAGTAGCATGTTACTACAATATAGGTGATAGCACAAATGAGAAAGCAAATAATAATAAGAAGCCAGGTTGGTATGGGATGATTTTCCTTTGGCTCCACAGGTAAAGCTATTTCATGATGATTATTCATTTTATTTGCCAAATGAGAAAGCTCTTCGATATCCATGCTATTAAGTTTAATTTTATTTGATCGTCCTCTCAACTTGGATACATCCAATGATGGAAGTTCAATAATTGTAACAGGCGAAAGATCTTCATTTTCGGAAGAAAACTGTTCTTGATCAATAGTATAATGACATTTTTCAGGAATTGTTATTAGGTAACTTCCAGGTTGAAGTTCTTGATGTTTTTCTATGGAACATCCTTCCGTAATTATTGTGTAGGAAGGTGTAGTTAACAAAATATTTTGGGGAGAAATTTGATTTGCAATCATCTTTTCTACATGGACAGACACAGTAGAACAGTTTTTGGCTTCATTCTTCAAAATAATATAGACTATGCAATCTTCTTCGGCTTGAAGATGATTATGGCAATAAAAGGTATCTCCGATCTTTTCACACAATTCTTCTTGATATTGATAGAGTTCATTTTTCTCATTAAGGATAAGATATGGTTTTTGAGGGGGGATTATTTTATTCTGGATAGGAACAGGATACAAAAAAAATGTTTTAAACGCAGTAGTCATTAAAATTGGACAATGAATTAAGAAAATTATTCTCTCGTCTTTATATAATAGTTGAATACCAAAAACATATAATAACTGTGTTTACTTTTGAATTGAGCAATTTGATTTAGTGAGTATAAGTTTTGCATTTTATTTATTATAATATTCAAATTTTCTATAGAAAGCAAAGTTGGATGAATTTTATTAAGAGTAGCAAATGTTATAGCATTAACGATTTGATTTAATTGGTTCTGTAGAGTTATTAGGCAATTAATAATTAATTCCAAAGTATTAATTTCATTTATACTATCCTGGTATTTATCGATTAAACTCTTTATAGTTAAGATGTTTGATTTGATTTGAAAAAGGCTATGATTTGTTTTTGACATAAATTCCTTTGAATAAGAAATTTCATTATTAATTTCATCTTTAAGTAAGTGATCATTATTGTTAAGGTAATCTAATATAGTATCGATTCTTTTTCCATCCTCAGAATCAAGTGTGCCAAATAACCATTTTGATATTTTACCACCAAGATTTATCAGTCCACGTTTGTGTCTCATGTTAGGGAAAATAGTTTCTAATAAATGATCATTTTGAAATAACTGTGATTGTGCTTGTTTTATTAGTTTGTCTGACATATCAGTAAAATCTTTTCTTTCAATAATAAAATTGACTTGTTCTTGTAAATTAGATTTAATTTTATTCAGTTCAGAAATATCTAGATAACTGACGAATGTATGTTTACTTATAATAATTCTCGAGTTTTCCAAGTTCATTGGTAAAATAGGGTTGGTTAATTTTTGAATAACTGCATTATTTAAGTTATGGATAAGGATAAACGAGAAAATGATCAATATCCTCATCTGGAAATAAAACATTAGTAATTAATATTTTTTACGTTTCTTTAAATTATGCTTAGAATATTTTGATGTTTCAGTTTTCACCTTATTTTTTGTTTGAGCTACAGGCGAAATTTTGGAAAATTTATTTGCTAATTTATCTCTTGTCTGTTCTTTATGATAAATTTGGTCTTGTTCTGATATTGTCATTGGTTCTTTCCGTTCTGCGTTAATTTTTTCCAATTTATCAGTTTTTTTCTTGTTTATATCGTCATTGATTTGTTGATATTTTCCTTTTAATTTTTCTCTATGGTCATACACATATTTAGAGATTATATCTTTTTCTTCAATATCATAAGGTTCTTTAGTATTGAAATGTCCTGAAACGATCTCAAAAGGAGTGAAGTTTGTACTCGAATGTATGGAATTATTATAATGTAATAGTGAATATTTTATTAAGTTATTTAAAGATTCTTTAGGATTTTGTTGCGTTTTAACTCTAATTTGTTCCAACAATGTAGAATGAAATCTTTCAATGTAACTATTTGAATTTGGATTTTTTGGTGTAGTAAAGTGTATATTTACTTTATGAATTTTGCAAAAATCTAGGAAATTTTGATTATTAAATTCCACACCATTATCACAAACAATTGTATGAGGAAGTCCATAATGTGATATAAAAGTTAATAATCCGTCAAGGACATTTATAGAATTTGTTCCTAAAATTGGATAGGCTTGCGCAAATTTTGAAAAAGTATCAATTATCGTTAAGAATTTTTCTTTAGATACTGACAAGGTATCGATATGAATTCTTTCAAAAGGTTTTGTACCTATAGGAATTGGTTGAAATTCAAAATTATTAGGTTGTCTTTCATATTTAGATTTTTGACATATGACACAATTATTGACATAGTTATTAACGTCTTTAGTCATGCTGGGCCAATAGTAATTTTTCTTTAGAGAGTCAATTGAAGTTGTAATACCTCTATGACCAGTTTTATAAATATGATGATAATTCGTTTTGTCTTGTTTTTCAGAATCTGTACAGATATCAGTTAATTTTGAAGAACAAATTATTAATTTTGATTGAATTCTAATAAGTTTTTCTTGTATATTTTTTATAAAGTATTTTTCATGTTGTTTGTCAGGAAAATATAAATAATATGTAAGTTTATTATCGAGATTAGCTATGAATTGTTCTAAATCTTCATCTATATGATTTTTCTAATATTTATGTAAAATCTCTGATTATCAAAAATCTTTTCTTTAATACAATTAGGAACAGGGGATGATTCTGAAACTTTAATAATCATTTGATGTTTATAATGATTTAAAGGTTTTTCTGTATAAGGAAAACTAAGTAGAGGAATTTCATCTGCAGAATGTGCTGTTGTAACATTATTTTCATAGTTTAAATATTCTTGAATAACGTTATCAATATCACCTATTTCGTTTATCAAAGAAATATTGTCTGAAAGATTTCTAGACAGCGCGTCTGCAACGACATTATTTTTACCTTTAATATAATCAATTTTATAATTGATAAATTCCGATTTAAAACAGTGATTATTAATTGTTGTTTCTGGGATATAATATGATTCATCGGTAACAGCGTTGGTTGGAATTTTGGTTCTTAAAATTTCATTTTCATTAACAGTGATGTTAAAGTGTTCATATTCTGAAGGAGAACATTGTCGTACAGGAATTTTCAAATTATTTCTCTGTAGATATCCTTCTTGTAAATTCCAATTAAATCCCATATTTTTAAGTCTCTAAAGCTGATTAATCTATCAAAAACGGGTGAAAGTCAAATAAAGTGAAAATAATTTTTCCATTTGCTTGAAATTCTTTAAAAACTGGGATATGTGCCTCAAATTTTGCTGTTTGTTGACCACAAGATGTTTTTATTAAACTTGGTTTTATAATGATGCACTCTGGGAAATATTTTTTTACTAAAACAGGGTTCATTAAAGATATATGACTACCAGAATCAATAAGAAAACGTAAAGGTCTATGAAATCCTGAAATTTCAATAAATGGCAATTTGCGTTGATCTATAATATGATTTAATTCTAAGTGATTTTCTGTCCAGGCTAGGTGGATAAAATTTTCTTCATCGGTATTTTGTTCTTCTGTATATGGTTCCATACCTTCTTGATCTTGCATGGGTAATTCTTCTTGTTCATAACCATATGCTGCTGGATTTTCTTCAATTGCTTCAGTATAAATTTCTTCATAAATGTTGTGTAATTCTTCTGCCATAAATGTCGGTCTCGATTGGGGTTTAAACTGATAAGGTTGAGTAGTTGTTTGCCTAGATGTTGTTGACATAGGAGTAGGTTTATAAGTAGGTATTTGATTTTTGGGTTTCCAGACGTTGGTTGTTGATGTACTTTGTTTACCGAATACTGGTTGATTTGGGTAAAATTTTTGTGGTACTTGTTTTGGAGTTATTTGAATTGGTTGTAACTGTGAATTATTATGTGAAAATGTTTGACTTAGAGTAGGTTGAATTTGAGAATATTTTTGAACAGGTGCTTTAATATTTGGAGATGGAATATGTTGATTTAAATTTCTCTTTCCTTCATTTACAATAGAATTAAAATTTTCTTCTTCTATTACGTATTGCATTGCTATTTCTAAACAATCTGGATTTTTAAGTCTAACACCGGTTTGAATTTGTGGTGGAAGATATTTTAAATATGTTACCAAAATTAATTTTTCAATATTAGAAATTTGAGCAATTTTTGTACATGGTCCATTGTATTATCATTATTAATAGATGAAAAATTAAACTTCTAGTATATTGACAACGAATACCAAAATTATAAGGACTTTCTTTAGGATTTGGTTTCAAACTGTGAAGTTCATGAAGTAAACAAGTAAATGACCTTTGATCAGTAAAAGAAACTTTCAAAATTTCTTTTATTTTGTCCCAAGTGTCTAATTCAATTCTACTTGAAATTAAAGTTAATGCTTTGCCTCGTAGTTTGCCAATTATACCTCTAAAAATTAATTTTTTTATGACTTCAGATTCGTTAGCATACTGTACAAATGTTTCATCACAAGCTCCAATAAAATTATTTAATTCACATGGGTCTCCACTAAAATTTGGAATAATATCTAAAAATAATTTTAATTGCTGATAATTTATTTCACGAGCCATATTGTCACTATTATTTCCTTTAGATTTTTCGTATTCTAATCTAATCGTAGATAAATCTTGGATAACACTATCTAAATCTGAATCAGAATCTAAAATTTTTGTTTGCTTTTGACGTTTCTTTAATATTTCTAAACATTAACCATTTGTTGAGAGAATAATTTTTTATTTCCAAACAATAAAAATAAGTTTTATTTTTGAATATTATTTTACACAAAAAAAATGTGAAAAGTTGGGGTGAGAAGGAAAAAATGGATTATGAGAAAAATGACTAACCTTGTTTGTGTGCAGCTTTGCTTTGTGTGATTGCTTGATTTTGTTGTTTTTCTTTCTAAACCTGTCCAGGGATATTTGATCCTCCAGTAGGTTGCTAGCCAATTTTCTGAGTTTGTGTCCTAGAAGATGGCCCCGTATGTCGACAAGGAATATTCAGTTCTCTTCTCGAAACACTCTTAACTTGCAGTAGTCCTGTCAGTAGAAAAACACTTTCCAAAAAGGCACTATGTCTTCTTCTAAACAGTGACTATCAGATCCGTTTCCGACTGCGCCAGTGACGTTGAGCTTCTTGCAGTTCTTGGTTCGAAGAAGCCCCTCCGCTTCTTTGGTTGGTTTTGGACTCAGCTTTTACTCTTGTTAATTAAAATAACTACCCAAAAAAAGATATTCGTTCTTTCTAATTGTGTTTTATTTAACTAACAGCAGGTATTTTACTAAGAACAAAACAGAGTTAGCTCAAATCTTTAACAGTGTTTTGACGTGATTAAGACTGAACTGAACTGAAGCTGAAAAAGTCTAAAAAATATATATACATGAAACATACGTAATACAAATTACTAGATTGCCTCGTGCACTAGGAACAATGAACAATAGATAATTTCTGGAATTAACATAAGGTTATTGATAATATACGGTATAAAAAGATAAACTTCGACAGGAATCTTTGTCAGCACTTCTACCGCACTTTATCACTTATGGTGTAGGTCAGTTAACACAGGGTCGGCTCAATGTCTATGTAACAGGTAACTAACGCTTCCTCTGGTCGAATTATGTTGAAAACGATACCCCACTTGACTTCGGGTGTCTTCGGAAATGTTCGGTTTTTCGAGAAAATGGCGGATTCGCGGTCTAGATGTCCACAGTAATCTTTCTGGTGGGTTAAAACGATGATACTACGGTCCTTTCTCTTTTATCTCTCCTCTCACAGTTTTGGGTACTACGGTCTCGGTTCCAGTCTTGTTTTTTTTCTTCCGGTCCCTGCTCTTCCGGTCCCTGCTCGGGCGCCAAAATTATGTGACGTACTTTCAAGTTTCGGTCGCAGATGCCGAACCAGTACAGCCACTTGAATCTGTCCGGGTTCACTCGGTGGATAAGTTATGTCCAAGGTTCAGGAATATTATAAGACTCGGTATTCAAAATAAAATATTTATTTCATAAAATAAAATGTCACCCAGTAAACAACTAATACGAATAATAATTCCCCAACATAAATAAACTAGGTCCTGAAATAATAATACAAAATAATAAATTAACCAAGAGGGCGGTAAGGAATGTACTGTGCAGACGCTGAGTGTCGCGGAAAGAGCCTGCTAAACACCCAGTGTCGAAGACCACGGAGACGACGTCGAGTACCGCGGAATAACACCTGCTAAATACTCGGAGTCGACGGAATACGGGCTAGACCTCGAGCGCCGCGGGGAGGGCCTGCTAAACGCTCGGAGTCGACGGAAGACGGAATACGGACAAGACCTCGAGCGCCGCGGAGATTACCTGCTAAACGCTCGGAGTCGACGGAATATGGGCAAGACCTGGAGCGCCGCGGAGATTACCTACTAAACGCTCAGGACACCCAGAGGAAGGTAGGGTGCCGCGGAAGTTACCTGCTAAACACACTGGGGTAGAGGAAGGTTGAGTGCCGCGGAAAGAGCCTGCTAAGCACTGCTGGTAAAGGCAATTTCGCCGGCTTTTATACAGAACGGCGGGTAGTGTCGTGTGCAAAAATCGCGATACGCTAAGCAATTTCAGGTACCGCGTGCGCCAAACAATTAAAGTACAGTGTGAGCAAAATAAATTAAAATAGGTTCGTTACAACCTTACTGCTAATGTTGTTTCAGAATTTAAAAAAAACCTATTTTCACAAAACCATGCATTGAGTTCATACATAACATTGTTACATTTATTTTGCAGCATATCCTCTTTATCAGATACCACTACAGAGATATCGTCAGCATATATAGTAAATTTTACAGAAGATGACAAATCATTAATATCATTAATATACAGCAGAAACAGGATCGGACCCAATATGGAACCCTGTGGGACACCTCATTAATAACTGCTGATTGTGAGTTAACAGAAGAGTTATCGTTGGAAATAGCAACAAACTGCCTTCTTTGAAAGAGGAAACTCTCTATCCATTTATATAAGCATTACCTCAGATTTCCTACATAGCCAGCTTATCAAGCAATATATTTCGGTCTACACAGTCGAATGCCCTGCTGAGATCACAAAAAATCCCAACAGGACATTCCCCTGCTTCAACGTATTTTATTATTTCCTCATAATAAGAGTGATGTGCAGTTGCTGTTGACTTTCCTAATAAGAATCCATGTTGATTAGGTGAAACAATAATATGGCACTTTAAGAATGGTAATAGTCTATTCAAAAAACAGCTCTCAAATATTTTGGAGAAACCACTAGATATATTAACAGTATATTAATTTTCAATAAGATTTGAGTTATTCTTTTTTTGGATTGGTATAATTTTACCCATTTTTAACAACTCTGGATATTTACCTATTGAAAAGGATAAATTTATAAGGTAAACTAGTGGTTTGATTATTATATGTAGTATCTTTATGATAAAATCTGGCACATCATCATAACCAGAGGAATACTTGCTTTTAAATTTGTTTATGAGAAAATTATAAATCTCAACGTCATCGTAAGGTAATAAGCTCATAGTACTATTTATAAATTTCCTATTGTAGTTATTATTTGATTTAATTTGTGGAATTTGATTTATGATATTAATGGGTACATTTTTAAAATAAATGTTAAAGGCATCGGCAATTTCTTTCTCATTATTAATTATTTTATCATTAATTTTTATTGACATACTCTCTTTTGTTCTTGTTTTGTTATTAAGTTTCGCCACTGTCTGCCATGCTGACTTAATCGGGTTCTCAGAGCAACTAATTTTATTCTGATAATAACGTCTCTTGGATGAACTCACTAAATACTTATGTTTCAACTTTTCACTTTGATACACATGCTTTAATTGAGAGTGAATTTTACTTAGTAAAAATAGATGTTTCAATTTTCGACTGGATTCTCTAACATTATCAGTAACCCATTTCTTATCATTTCTATTATTAACATAATATTTTCTTTTTGGAAAATATAAGTCGAAATGAAATAAAAAGACAGTTATGAAATTTTGAAAGGCCTCATCCACATTCACCGAAGAATACAAAGTAGGCCACTCTTCTTATTCTAAACTATTTCTAAAATGATACACTGCATTTTCATAAAAAAATCTTGTTGTGCAACATTTACTCTCAGACCTAATACTATTTTTTAATCCCAGATCAACAAATACTGATCTGTGGTCAGATAAATTATTATCTAGCACACACGATGTGGCATTATCAGCAAAATTTGTAAAAATTTGGTCAATTGTGCTAACACTGTATAATGTTACTCGTGTTGGCCATTTATCATATAACTCATATTAAACGTAGTTAAACTACTACACAAATTTTTTAAATTAGTACAAGGCTTATATGCATCAACATTAAAGTCTTCACATAGTAAAATATTTGGCTTAAAAATGTAATTTAATACATCTACAAGATGTTCACAAAACAAGTTAAAATCTCCTGAAGGTGACCAATAAACCGTTCAAATTACCATTTTATTACCGTTTGTCATTTTCCACGACACACCACATATTTCAAAGTTTTTCTCTATGCAATACCTATCCAAATCTATTTTCTCTGTGACTATATTATTTCTTACAAATACTGCGACACCGCCTCCTTTGTGTATACCACGACACCACCTTGCACTACTCGTATAGTCAGGTATATGAAAAGAGTTAATAGAATTTTTATCTGCCCATGTTTCAGTCAAACAAATAAAATTGGGATTTACATTTGTTAAATCAATGATCAAACCATTTAATTTATCATGGGTTAAGCACTGAATGTTTAATAACATTAGAAAAGTGTCAAACATTATTTCACTGTCGTTAACTTTCTCGTCAGGTCTAAAAAACGATTCACACAGGGCCAAAGATTGGGGTTCATAGCCTTCTTAAATGCGTCCTTTGCTACCACAGCCTCTGCTAGAGGTTGGTTATAACACTGGGCAAAAATTTGGTAGAAAAAAAAAGTTTAATATCAAAGACACAGTTCTCACTAAGGTCGGCCCAAGCGGCCTAGTGCGAGGTCTAGCGCGATGACGAATTTCTCAGGGTCGTTCAGTATGCCAAATTGCCCAGGGAACAAGACGTATACTGTCACACTAAAATAAGATAAAGACAAAATTAGAGCTTGATAACTCTTACAAGAATATTCCTTCTTTAATACGGTGGTGCAATAAAACGGCAAAACTTTAAAATAATACTCAGTATATTTGCTGGTTAGAGACGTTGACAATACAAAAGTGTTAAGTAATGTTTTAGTTGATAACAAAGTGCTAGATAAAAAGGTAATAGCTGATAGCGTATTGGCAATATGGTGTAATGTAATACCAGTCTGCTGGACTGGGTGATAGGCTGAAGGCCAAGATCTATTAAATACAGTGTGTGTGCGTGTGCCACTGAGAGTGTGCACAGAACCCAATTGTAGCTACAAGTGGTTGACAGTAAATTTCAACGCTACGCCTTAAATCTAAGTAAGTGTTCTCAATAAAAGTTATATCTAGACAAAAGCATTTATACCCAAGTAAAAGGTTTCCAGGAACGTTATAACTGACACAGAAATATACTGAACGTGTGACTAATTCACAGCCAAGAAAACAGGTGAAGCCTGAACGGTAAGCTAATAATGTTTGCTCGTAAATCTCTAAATATACCGTATACACTCTATATGTATTATCCAAATGTAATACGTTACACACGCATATGCGAAAAGAACAGAGCACAAAATAGTGAACGTCTCAACTAGGATAATTATCGGTTTCACAGGAGGTTGGCAGATGTCTACGCTGTACAGTGGCAGCGATACGCTCTGGCTTCAACGGCAAGACAAGGAGTACTCGCAGCTACGATGAAATGGAACTCCTACAGGCTCCTACTGACAGGACAGCATTCGTGTACTAGAGGACTGGTCGCAGGATGCCAGGGATGATTGGAACTCCCACAAGAAAATGGGCACGCCACTGAAGACGAGGTACTCGCTCGTAAACTCGTGAGCCAAGTGATGGGATAGCCGGTATCGTGACGTTAACATCGTAACAGAGAAACCCAATTAGCAAAAAAGCAAACAGAATATAGTTACCAAGGGTTTCTTTTCCAGGCACAGAAGCGAACAGGACAAGCCTCTGGTTAAAACGGGATCATGGTTTCCACTAACAGGAGCCAACAACAAGCACACATGAAGATGATCTTCAAAAACCAACATGGTCGGCTACAGTTGTTGCACAATTCCACAAGCTGGTAAGGTTCTCCATAAACGTACAAAATACTATATCCAAATAACTCCACAATAATGGGGAATCTACACACTCAGCGTTGATGATAAATCCCTTTACGGATGCTTTAGAATTAAAGCGATTTTTTACCCAACGTTGAATACAACAAAACTCTTCAAGCGTGCATTACAAGTTGAAGAATGACAGTCACAGGCCGTTGCCTTTGAAAACCAGTGATCAATCGAATACAAAAAACCTATAGAACGCAGTGTAACAGAAGATCTTTGAACAACAACACGCAAAGGATGTGTTCCACGGTCAAACTAGAAATAAGTATATCCGGTTGCATACAGATGACAACGGTAATTAATGGATTAATGACAGGTGTTTAATAAGGATTAAAGTAAACAAACAGTGGTATTTGACAAATGCATTATTTACGTTAGGTGATTATGGTGCGATGTACATATAATACTCTGATAAATAACTTAAAGTGGTAACAAAGATTTGACCGTAATGAGCACATATCCATATACGAGGTGAACCAATAAAATGATGACAGAATTTATACTAATTTAAGGTAACTGTTAAAGACATCAAAATAAAACCGTAACACCTTCTTAATGGTGACTTTAAATGAGGAATACATATCTGGATATTTAGAAATCATTTTTTCACACTTCACATCCTCAAAATTTACTTTTAGGACATCAGTAAGGTCTGATTCAGTAGTATTCTTATTTAGTCTATATACATGCAGAGAAATCAACTTTGGTACTCCTTTGACTGTTGCAGATTCTTTATTACTTCCTACTATTGTTTTCCGTATTCTTCTTGTGTTTTCAACTGTTATCCAGTCATTTTTGTTAATATTAGTGTCACTGTTTCTTGCTGAGTTATCATTGTCATTTTCATTTACTAAATTAATATATTTATTCAATTTAATCTCAGTTTCCACGCGCATTACTCCCATGGCAACATCTTGTTTTTTGTAAACAACGGATTTTTTTGTTTACCTTTTTTAATAGAAGTAGCGTCATTGGTTTTATTAGGCCGGTTATCGACCTCCTTTTTAGTTGTAACTGTTGTTTTTCAGTAACTGTACTTTTTATTTTGTCTGATATCTGACCTTCACTAACTTTAGACTGATTTACAGTATTTAATATCTGTATATGTTTATTCAACAATTCAACCTTCTCCCGTAATTCCTGGATAATTATATCCTTTTGTTTGATAATGTAACTAAAAATATGAACGTCCACCTTTTTCGTAGAGTTAGAGACTTCCTCTAAAGCATCAAAGAAGCCCATGTCACTTTCACATATACCCACAGCTTCACAACAAAGCATCTCATTGTTTATACAAACTTTACATTATAGCTTAGTTTCGCACAACTTAAGTGATAGCTGTTGTCACAATTTTTGCACTTTATGCCACTTATTACATTTGATTTGCAACGTTTACAGCAAGTAGTGCCAGAAGAACAACCTTGTGCGTTCGCCATGACACTGGTACAGTGCCTTCATAAATGATTACAAGCCACGTGATCAGGGCGGAGATTCTCGAATCAATCGCAGAGCAATTCATATGCGAATATCCTTTTCCTCACTACGGCAATTGAGAGAGACAACAAATCTATTCGCATAGGAGTTGCTCTTCGAGAATCGCAGTCCTGGTCACGTGGCTTGTAATCATTTATGAAGACTCTGTATATGGTATGGTATATAGAAAAATATTGTTGCATTATTATTGCAAAATAAGTCCGAAGATAATAAAAAATAAAGCAAAGTGTAAACAATTTTTAGTATTACGTAATAACACGGTAAAACATAATACAAATGTGTATAAAGTAATATTGTTGGAAATGAAAGTAAATTCCTATATTCCATATGTTTTTACACAACTCTCAGAAGCAATAAGATTACTAAAAATTAAACCCTTACTGAAGCACCCAGTGTGCCAGCAAAATTAAAAAACAGTATTTTAGATTTATAGATTTGATTATAAATGATATTTTCAATGTTTATCATTAAAAATATAATAGGTAAAACATTTGTTTCTTTTTTTATTTACAGCCAATTTAAACAATATTGTAGACAGTGTACATAAAAGTATGAACGTATTTATGGTAAGAACATTAATTTGATAAACAAAAATTCAAATCAAAACTGAATTCGGATAGAAATAAAAAAATTCTCGGAATTTTTTTACCAAATTATATGTACGCAAAAACAAAATGTAGTCATTTTATATTTTCATAACTCTACACAACACGTGCTTATATGTACAGAAGATACAGGGTTTTACATAATTGAATGTCAATACTTAATGTTAGAAGTGAACTTTTCTTGTTTATAGGCCTTTTTTTTGTTAAGTCGTCGTATTCGCGAGGAAACTGCTCTCGTTGCGCGAGTTGAATTAAGACTTTTATTGGATTTTGTATTTCATTAACTGTTAGGGTCGGCTGAAGCTGCCTTGTTTCTTTTTTCAATTTACAATTGGCGGCAAAAAGAGAGATAACAAAAAGATGGCGCCGACTGGAGGTTCGGGTGAAAGTAGTAGTGATTTAAAGTAAAATCAGATATTTATACAAAAAAATGTGAACTATGCAGCAATAGTGTTAGAACGGGGATCAAGTGTACCCTTTGTGACTCTTTGGTACATCAAAAATGCTTAGAAAAGGTGAAAACTATTTTAAATGGGCATGGAGTGTGGACTTGTAAAGGTTGTTCCTTGAAAGTAAGTGGCAACTCTATTGATAATTTAATAAGGGAAATAAATTTATTGAGAAAGGAGAATGAGTCATTGCGTAATTTATTACATGAGAAGGAAAGCCTAAATATAATGTTGAAAGAAAAATTAAGTAGCTGTGAGGTTAAGTTCAAACAGAATGAATCTACGCTGGGGATGGGAACAAAAACATTTGCAGATATCGTAGCGGAAAAAACTATTCTTATCAGACCAGTTGACAAGAAAACCAAGATAGATACAAAAACGGAATTTCAAAAGGTAATTGACCCAATGTCGATGAACTTGGAAATAAACAGAACAAAAAAAATGGAGAACGGAGGATTATTAATTAAGTGTACTACAGAAGCATCTGACATCATCAAAACTAACTTGGAAAAGCAAATGGGTTCTAAATTTGAAATAAAATTCGCACGGAAGACAAAGTTAATTATACAGGGTGTCCGGAAAAGACGTGTACAACGGAAGACCACAGACTCCTGGGTTCAAATTAAGCCGATTTAGCCCAATTTACTTATTTCCAAAATTGCTTCGTTTAGCCGCTAGAGAGCGCCAAAGTTTGAGAAAAATTTTTGTTTATTCCGAATATCTCGAAAACGACTTGATCGATTTTAACCATTTTTGGGCTACGCAGTTATAAGTCTAACCGACACTTTTTAACGTTATTTAGAATCTTTTGCAGTTATTAGAAATGTAAGAAAAATCATGTATCATGCAAATATAAGCACATATTTTTTTAACCTCCTGTACAATTACTCTCAGTTTTTTTTTGTTAGTAGCTGACTTTATTTAGAAACTTTTTTATTCTCACAGAATTTTGAATAGATGATTAGTTTAGGCAGAAAAAATTTTCATATGTCAACAATATCAGCATTCGTTCTGCAACAAATAACGAAAATTCCAAAACTCTCATTTATATTTTATTTAATAAATACAAGATAATAAAATATAACAAAAAAGAGTTATGATCACTTTACAATAAATGCTCAAAGTGACCACCGTTTTCTCTTATGCAACAAGTAATCCGTTTTACGAAGTTGTAGTGCAGCCTCTCCATGATTCCTGCATTACCTCGTAAAATATTAACTGCGTCTTGGATTCGCCTAAACAATTCCTCTTCATTATTAACTGCAGAGGCATATACTTTAGTTGTTACTGCACCCCACAAAAAAATCGCAAGGGGTTAAGTCTGGTGCTCGAGGTGGCCATTTATAGGAGCATCGTTTCCTCTTCCGATCCACCTGTTAGGATACAGATTATGTAAATATTGACGAACGGGTATTGTAAAATGAGGGTGCACCATCGTGCATAAACCACATGTTACGACGAAGTAATAACGGCAAATCGTCCAACAAATTAGGTAATACTTGCTGTAAAAATTTAAATAGTTGACCCCATTCAATCGATGTGGAAGCACAACCGGGCCAATAATAAAGTTGTCGATAATTTCCGCCCACACGTTTACTCTGAATTCATATTGAAAATGTTTTATTTCAGTACAGTGTGGATTTTCATCAGCATAAACGTGTTTGTTGTGGTTATTAATGATGCCTGACCTAGTGAAACATGCTTCATCTGTAAATAAAATGTTTTTGCTGAAGTTGATATCATGGGCTCTTTGATCTTGTATAAAATTACAAAATGCTAAACGTTTTCGGGGTCAATGGGTAGCAATTCATGTACCGATTGAATGTGGTACGGATGTAGTAATTGCTCCTTCAAAACATCATGAACTATGGTTTTGGTATCCCTATTTCATGTCCAATGCGTCTTGCACTAATTTTTGGGTTCTCTTCTATCTTATCTAGGATTTGTTCCTCCACCTCTATAGTTTTCGTAGTACGTTGACGCCCTTGAGCCGCATTCATTTGGTGGAAGGAACCAAATTCGCGAAGTCGCCTTTCGATGTTGGCAAAAGTTTGATGATTTGGCACTCGTCGATGAGGGAATCTGTCCATGTAGACCCTAACACTTTTGCGGCCGTTACCTTGACAAAATCCATAAACCAAAAGCATATCTACTTGTTCGGAATATGTATACGTATCCATGATGAAATAATGAAAAATGAGAAAAATAAACAAACACAACAATAACGACAACAAATAAAGTAAGATCTAAAGTAACTAAGTAATTGAGCAAGAAGAATACACCGAGAGACTAATTTCAGTAGCTGATTAGATTTGACACACAACTGACACTTAAAATAACAGAGCCAACTTCTGGTACTTCATTGTTGCAGAAAGTATAAAAAAGTTTCTAAATAAAGTCAGCTACTAACAAAAAACTGAGAGTAATTGTACAGGAGGTTAAAAAAATATGTGCTTATATTTGCATGATACATGATTTTTCTTACATTTCCAATAACTGCAAAAGATTCTAAATAACGTGTTAAAGGCAGGCGTTAAAGGCAGACGTGCGCTTCGGTGCTCTGTGTAAAAGTAGGAAAATCTAGTGAAAATAAAGAAATCAATGCTTAAAACTTTCCTATAAGTGATATTGGTGCAGTATTTCCATTAATACTCGTATATAAAAACTAACTGTGAATAAGTAAATAAGTAATTACAAGTGAGCTAAGTGCAAAGTTACTATATACTTTATATAGTCAGTATGTATATAAGGCAAATAATAGAATATCGAAGGCCCATATTCTAAACACTTTTTGCTAACTTTTTGTTAAACTACTGGAACCTTGAATACTCTAGGAGATTTATATTACTGGTGATATTTCCACATTAACGTACAGCCAGACGAGGCATTGCCATTGACTTACCCACACCGCAGTCTATATAAAAATGAATGAAGAATGCAATGTTACGATAAAAGACGTATACAAGTTACTTAAAACTCTGGATAATAAGGTAGATGCAACTAACAAAGCTATAGAGGACATACAAACTGACCTAAGAATTACAAAAAATAAGTGTTTACAATTAGAGGAAGAAAATTGTGAACTAAAAAAAGTCATTGCTAAATTAGACAATAGAAACAGACGGAATAATTTAATTGTTTTCGGTCTATCAGGAGAAGAGAACAGCAATAACTATATTACATCTTTAAGTAAAGAGATTGAAATAGACTTGCAAATCAGAGATTTTAATAGCATATATCCTATAGGATCACAAACAAGCAAAAACAATCCAATTAAATTTGAATTTGTATCGTATCTTAAAAAACTTGAAGTTTTACAGAATGGCTATAAATTGAAAGGTAAACATATTTTCATTACACATGATCTAAGCAAAGAAGATCAGGAAATTAATAAAGCTCTACGACAACATCTAAACAAAGCAAGACAAAAACATAAAGGCTACTATAAAGAGGAATAAATTGATTTTGAATAATAAAGAGTATACTCTTGCACAACTATCGGAAAATCCAAATCCAGTACTCGAAGAGGATGATTTAGAAGATGTACGTGAGGAAGAAGATACACAAAAGATAAGAGGCGTAAAGAAGTTACAGTCGGGAAAAGAAAAACATAAGAAGACAACAAGAAATAAGCCGCTGTGAGGAAAGAATCAGAAAAGGCAAAAAAGTGTTAAGTAATACATATAAAATTGTTCTTTTAAAAAAATAGTTATTATTTTGTTTTTTTTTATATTTTTTTTGTTAAAAGTATCAGTAAAATCACTGAATATAGTTATTGAATTTAATATACCTACATATTATTTTGAAAATGGATCCGTATATAAAAAATTTTGATGTAAACATAATAAATACAAAAATTGCCACAAATGCGAATCATTGCCAACAAATTTTAAATAATGGTTATAGAACAAATTTAATTTTATTTCATACAAATATAAGAAGTATTAGTAAGAATTTAGATGAGTTAAGAGTATTTTTAAGTGAATTTTCCATAGAATTTGATATTATTGTTCTAACAGAAACTTGGCAGTTGAATGATACGGAATTATTAAATATGACAAATTATAACATCTTATATAATGAGGGTACTTTTAATCAAAACGATGGAGTTGTAGTGTATATAAAAATCATATAATTATACATATGAAATAATTGATTTAGATGTATAAAATTAATTTCTATAAAATTATATGTTAATGATAAATTATATCTTGTTACAGCAATATATCGCTCACCAGCATCTTGTCCTTATATATTTAACAGGAATTTAAATACTTATCTTCAGTCAACGAATCATGTCAATTGTGATGCAGAAATACTTGTTGGAGATATTAATATAGATATTTTGGGTAATAGTGATTACAATGAGGAATACTTGAATATTTTACATGAATTTGGGTTTATTTCAATGATAAATAAATATACAAGGGTTTATCGGGATAGCAAAACATGTATTGACCACTTGTTTTTAAGGACAAAATTGAATATAGATTTGTTTCTTCCTATTGTTATACAAGCCACTATTAGTGACCACTTCCCCATCGCCTTCCAAATTTGCGGCTCATCTGAAACAACAACAATTCATCAATGTAGGAGTGAAAATAATTATAAAATTTATTTGAATAAAATTAAATTAAAAACATTCTGGAAACTGAAAAATGGGATAATGTATATAAACACGAAGATGTAGATTGTGCGACTGCCTATTTTGTTGAGTATTTAAATAAAAATGTTAATGAGTGCATGCATAAAACTAAAGTAAATAGAAAGGAAGTAAAAAGGTCCGAATGGATCACAAATGGCTTAGTTAAATCAATAAATACCAAATATTTATTATATAAAAAAGTACAAAAAAATCCAAATGATTTAGTAGCTTTAAACGAATTTAAAAATTATAGAAATAAACTAAACAATGTGCTTAAAGAAACCAAGGTAAATTACTACAAATCTTTAATAAATGATAATAAAAACAGTCCACAACAATTATGGAACTGTTTAAAAATATACACATGAATAATAAGAAAAAGGGAAATGAAGGTATCAGCGAAATAAAAAATTCTGAAGGAATCGTAAAACACGACCCATCTGAAATTGCGGACAGATTTAATGAATTTTTCACTAATATTGGCAGTTCACTAGCAAATAAAATAAAAGTAGATCCAGATTATAGGTGCGAAGAAACAAAACTTTCTAATTCTTTTTATTTAGAACCAACCGATGAAAACGAGGTGGGGCAAATCATTGCACAATTGAAACGTGGGAAATCTCCAGGTGCTGACGGAATAAGAACTGATACTCTTCAAGAAATCACAAAGTTTATTTCTAAACCGTTAACTTTCCTAATAAATCTGTCAATGGATAAGGGCATTTTTCCAAAGGTTTTCAAGGAGGCGTTAGTAAAACCTTTATTCAAATCTGATGATAAGCTGGAGGTTTCAAACTATAGACCAATTTCCTGTTAAGTACCTTGTCTAAAATATACGAAAAATATTGAAAAAGAATATGTTCATATCTAAAACGGTATAACATTTTATCAAGTAACCAATATGGGTTTCAGGAGGCCAGGTCAACTGAAGATGCAATAGCTAGTTTAACATACGAAATATATAAATCACTTGATGAAAATAAAAAGTCTCTTTGTATCTTCGTAGACCTGGCCAAGGCATTCGATACTGTTTGTCATGACAAATTAATAAAATCACTCGAAAATATAGGATTTAGAGATATTCCGCTAAAACTAATGACAAGTTATTTAACAGAAAGAGTTCAACGTGTAGTAATTTCCAATGACAGAAGTTCGGAGAGAACTGTACGGTAAGTAGTCCCGAAAGGTAGTGACTAGGGGCCTACACTTTTTAATATATATATTAATGATCTATTTAAACAACATTCTTTAGGTAAAATCATTACTTTTGCCGACGATACGGCAATCTTTTACAAAGAAGATAATTGGTCACTATTGAAAAATGTTGTCGAAAATGATTTTGTAAACATAATGCGTTTTTTCAATTATAAATTATTAACAATTAATTATAAAAAAACTGTTTTTGTACCCTTCGCTTGCTACCGTAATGGTCTTCCAAATTACGACAATCTCAATTTTAAGTTGGATCAAAACATGGTAAAAATATCAGCAGCTGATTCTGTAAAATATCTGGGTATATTCATTGACAAACATTTGCGCTGGAACTTTCAAATTAATTTTGTAGTAAAAAAAATTAGAAGTGTTTTAAACAGATTTAAATTTTATAAAGAGATATTTGATATAAACTCTTTAAAAATGTTGTATTACGCTCTGGTACAGTCACACATTTCTTATGGAATTCTTGCGTGGGGGGGAGTGACTAATTATTATTTGCAAAAACTTGAGTGTGTGCAAAGGTGGATTTTAAAAATAATTTTTAAAAAAACGTATATGTATCCAACTGACCAACTTTTTAGTGAAGCGAAAATATTAGATATTAGACAATTATTTTTTCAGTCTTTGGTTATTAAACAATATAAAGATAAAACGTATATACAAAATTTTTCACATGAACATAATACGAGACTTAAAGATGTCTCTGTTGTAATTCCAAAATGCCATCAAACAATCGGTCAGAGGTGTTTTGCTTACCTGAGTTCAATAGTCATGCTTGAGGTTCACAAGTTTACTAGACAGATAAATTCTCTTGGATTACTGAAAAAAATACGAAAGTGGTTAATAGTTACGCCACGTCTTAAAATACATAGTATAATTAATAGAAAAACAACTTACCAATTATAATTGATATGAGCTTGTTGAAGACATCTGCCTGTTATTTTTATTTTTATTTAATTTCAGTTTTTTGTTTTTTTTTTCATGTATTTACATAGTGATATCTAAAAATAATCACTTATGCTAAGTTAAAATTATATATATTTTTTCTTTTTGTTAAGTAAGATATTCTATTTCACTTTGCTGCCCTATTTTTGTCCACGCACAAGGTTCCTTTTGTGGGCAAACACACTGGTATTTATTATGGTTTGGATACATTGTATTTTACATTTTTCAAATATTTTTTTTGTCAAATAGAAAAAGGCAAGAAAAAGAGAGAAAAAAAAAAGAAAAGTAAAATGAAAATAATTTTTTTTGTTTTTTTTTATTTTGTAAGTTATAAAATGATTTT
Organism: Monochamus saltuarius; assembly: GCA_025584915.1. Lineage (NCBI taxonomy): Eukaryota > Metazoa > Arthropoda > Insecta > Coleoptera > Cerambycidae > Monochamus > Monochamus saltuarius. The sequence continues at coordinate 45,569,407 of CM046722.1, forward strand.
TTGTGAATTATAAATTGTATCATACTTATAATAAATAAATAAATAAAAAAAAATAAATAAAAAAAAAAACGTCAAAAAGTGTCGGTTAGACTTATAACTGCGTGGCCTAAAAATGGTTAAAATCGATCAAGTCGTTTTCGAGATATTCGGAATAAACAAAAATTTTTCGCAAACTTTGGCGCTCTCTAGCGGCTAAACGAAGCAATTTTGGAAATAAGTAAATTGGGCTAAATCGGCTTATTTTGAACCCAGGAGTCTGTGGTCTTCCGTTGTACACGTCTTTTCCGGACACCCTGTATATGATGTTGAAGGAGATTATTTGTTGAACAAAACCGAGGATGAGATTGTTAATGAAATAAGGGACAGAAACAACTGTACAGATGACGAAAGTATGATTAAAATAGTTAGGAAGATATCCAGAAAAGCTAACTTTAATATTGTGATAAGTGTTAGCAGTATTATACGGAAAAAACTATTAAAAAGAGGTTTCCTCTTCATAGGATATAAAAAATGTTATATAGCTGATTCTTTTCACGTGGTAAGATGCTACAATTGCTCACGTTTTGGGCATAAACAAGGAGATTGTAAGGAAGAAGCTCCAACGTGTCCTATTTGTTGCGGAAGCCATACACTAAAACAATGTAAAAATAAAACTACATTAAAATGTATCAATTGTGAAAACCACAACAAGAAATTATCAAGAAGTCATAATGATTCTTCTCATAGCTCACTAGATAAAAACTGTCCGTGTTATAAGTGTGAACTTAATAAAAGCAAAGACAGATTTATGTTAAGAATTTATTATCAGAATGTGCGGGGACTAAGAACTAAAACTCATGACTTCTACACTAGTGTTGTTACGAGTGAGTATGATGTTATAGTTTTGAGTGAAACTTGGCTCCATGACGGCATATGCACTGGGGAATTATTCAATGAACGTTATGTAGTTTTCAGAGAGGACAGAGACTTTCAGAGGACAGAAAAAAAAGGGGTGGGGGACTGATAATAGCAATTGACAATAAGTATGTAAGCAAAAAAATTGAACTTAACATTATTCATCCATATCTCGAAGTTTTGTGTGCACAGATACAGTTTGTATCAAACACATTATATCTATATTGTACCATCGTCATCTTTAGATGTGTATGAAATGTTGTTTGATGCTTTATAATGTTCTTCATTTGTATTAAATAAGGACTATGTGATCATAGGAGATTTTAACATTAATGAAAACAATGTAAATACATGTCAGTCCTTACAACATTTCTGTGATATGATAGGCGGGCGCCAATGTAATGATGTTGTAAATGTACACAATAAGATATTAGATATTGTTGTCACCGGTAGGGAATGTGTGGTGGATAGGGAAATGGAACCATTTGTACCTGAGGATGATCATCATCCCACACTAGATATAACTGTAAATATGCATGTTCGTGAAAAAAATTGTTATCTTAATATTACACCATCATATAACTTTAAAAAAGCAAATTTTTTAGAGCTGTATTACAAATTGCAAACCGTAAATTGGGATGTTCTGAATATTTATACGGATATAAATGAGGCATTCGATGTGTTTTATAAAATTTTGTATGACTGTTTTGATTTATATGTACCTAAAAGTAAACCGAAACGTCGGTCATATCCTCCTTGGTTCACTTCTCAAATTATTAAGGATATTAAATCAAAGCATCGTAACTTAAATTTATATATAAAAACTAAACTAGGTCAATGCTTACAAGATTATAAATATCTGAGATCTAAAATTAAAAGGGAAGTAAAATGGGCATACAAGGATTACACTCGCAATATTGAAAGTGAAATACAACATGATCCTCAAAAGTTTTGGTCGTATTTAAAATCGAAAAAGAAAAATTGGGCAGGGACACCATCTGAAATGTACATCCGAGACACGAAAATCATTGGAGGACAGTCAGTTGCTAATACATTTGGGGAATATTTTCATTCTGTATATGAAATTGATACAAACATGTGCATTGATAAGGACATAATAGACCACAAAAATGAGTATATAAATATAACTGTTATTTCAGAAAGGGATATAGAAAAAGCCATAGATAAACTAAAACCTAAAAAATCAGTGGGATACGACTGCATTCCCTCATATGTTATAAAAGGATGTAAACACATATTAGTGTACCCACTCAAGATATTATTTAATCTTATTATTAAATCAAAAACTTATCCGGATTCCCTTAAAGTAACTAAAATCGTGCCAATACACAAGACAGGTAAAAAAGATGATATATGTAACTATAGACCTATAGCAATTTTGTCCAAGATATTTGAGTCAATTGTGTATACTTACGTGTATGAGAAGGTGAAACTTTCCGTTTCTCCTTGTCAGTACGGATTTCAGATTGGTAAATCAACCTGTGGGAACCTGATTACGTTTACTGATACTGTAACATGTGCTCTAGCGAACAAGAATCAGTTGGATGTAATTTATACAGTGAGTCATCATGTTTTGTTAAAAAAACTGGAAACATATTCTTTTTCAGAAAGTATGATACATTTAATAACCTCTTATTTGAAAAATAGGAAACAATATGTGAAAATTAACAACTTTATGTCAGATCATTATATAGCAACTTCGGGTGTCCCACAGGGATCAAACTTGGGTCCTTTACTTTTTCTGTTGTTTGTGGATGACATTGTGGATGCTATACATAGTAGTTCAAGTTTATTATTTGCAGATGACTTAAAAATATTTAAGGAAATTGCAAGTATTGCTGATTGTGAGAAACTGCAAGATGATTTGAATAATATTTACAGATGGTCTCTAAGAAATAAATTAACTTTTAATATTAAAAAATGTAAACAAATGACATATACATTACAATTAAATCCTAAACAATATGTGTATAGCATCGGTGGTGTTTGTCTGGATGCGGTGGATGAAGTGAAGGATCTAGGCATAATTTTTAACACAAAATTGTCGTTTAATACCCATGTTATAAGAACAGTAAATTTGGCATTTAAAAATCTAGGTTTTGTAATTAGAAATTCTCAAAATTTTGTGTCTATAAAAACACTAACAATGTTGTATAATTGCTTTGTAAGAGCCAAGCTGGAATATTGTGCAGTTGTATGGCGTCCGTTTTATGTCAAATATATACAAATGATAGAGAATGTACAGAAAAAATTTATAAAGCATGCTACTTTTATAACAACTGGTCATTACGCTGCAACACAAGATTATCATATTATGTTAAAAAATTATAATCTGTTGACATTATACAATAGGCGTGTCATTCAAGGTATAATTTACCTGTATAAGCTAATTCATTATAATATAAAGGATGAAATCATGTTGAGTAAGATCAATATTAGTATACCCTGTCAAAAGACACGTTACTATAGGACATTTTATTGCGAAATAGCTAAAAGAAATTATGAACTAAGATCTCCATTAGTTACTATGTGTGGAAATTTTAATAACTTGCAAATGAACTGTGATATATTTGGTGATAATTTGACCGTCCTCTTAAAAAACTTGAGAGCAAGGCTGCAATGATATATAGCATACAAGGTTGTAATTAAACATGCATGTATTTCTTTTTATCCTAAATTGTTTGTTGTTTGTGTTTTCTTTGTTATATATGTATGATGTTTGTAAATGTAGTCTAGGCTGTATTAGCCATGGTCTTTATTTTAGTTTTTAAATATAGACATAGATTTAGATTACCTCTTTTTTATACACAATCTATAATTGGGCCAAGCTGCCTGTTGATTGTTAGAATAAATAAATAAATAAATAAATCTCAAATACCACGCTACAGTTGTTTGTAATTTCTTGAAACTTGAATACTTATCAAATAGATCGAAATGGTTAATTATTGCAATATTTACTATTACTCGCTGTTCTGGTATATCAATATTGGAAATATCATCCGTTATATGAGTAGACTTGAAATTGTTGTTACTGAGCCAGGCCAGCCCTGGCCACCACAGCGAGGAATTTTTTAAATCGAGTACAGATGCTCCGCGGGATAATAAATCGGCTGGATTGTCCTTTGAGGATACATGTTTCCATTCTCTTTTATTTGTCGTACGTTGAATTTCGCTAACACGATTCGCGACGAATGTTTTCCAACGACTTGGGTCCACTTGTATCCATGTTATAGTTATTGTCGAATCCGACCACAAATATTGGTTTTGGAAATTTATGTTTATCGAATCCTTTACCTTTTGCACTAACGGTGTAGCGTGTAGCGGTGCTACACGCGATTTTGCGCACAGCAAATTTGTAGAAATTTCGTTATCATTTGTTTTACATCTTATGTAGACACAAGCACCGAACGCCTTCTCGCTTGCATCCGCGAAGCCATGTAATTCACAATAGAGATATTTTTTTACAACGTGCCGATCAATTTCGATTGATTTTAAATGTTTTAAGTCGTTACGAAAGTTTAACCATTCCCCTTGTATTTGTTTAGTTACAGGCTCATCCCATGCTAATTTGGCTTCCCACAATTTTTGCATTATTAATTTTGACACTATTATTATGGGGCCTAATAACCCTAAAGGATCAAATATCTGTGCTATTTCTGAAAGAATTGTTCGTTTACTTATTATAGATTGCGCGCCTGCCACAGAAGACATATAGGATAGTATCATCCTTTGCGCTCCAACTAATACCTAGTGTTTTGTTTAATTCATTTTCTCCGAGCTGTAAAATACTAGAATCGAGGGTATTCTTTATCGCGAATTTTTCGAGCAATTGTTCCTTGTTGCAAAGCCATTTCCTCAATTGAAACCCTGCACTGCTAAGAATTTTAGATACATCGCGTTGTAAATTTAACAATTCAATTTCTGTATCAGCTCCGCATAAAAAGTCATCTACGTAAAAACAATTTTTTATTGCATCGCATGCTAATGGATACATTCTTTCATACTCGTCGACTAATTGAAATAAACAACGAATCGCTTGATACGGGACGGACACGGTACCATAGGTAACAGTTTTTAACTTGTAGCATTTTACTTCCTCCGCGGTATTTTCGCGCCAAAATATTCTTTGGAACTGCATTTGGTTGGGGTCGATCCACACCATTCGATACATTTTCGAAATGTCCGCAGTCATAATAAATTGATAAGTTCGAAATCGCATAACAATAGTAAATAGATCCGGTTGAATTGTGGCTCCTACATGCTGTACGTCATTTAATGACAGACCATTATCCGTTTTCATTGACGCATCAAAGACAATACGTACTTTTGTAGTACAACTAGCTTCTCTAATTACCGCATGATGTGGGAGATAATAATTTAATTCCTCATAGTTATCGAGTATTTCTTTCACTTCAGCCATGTGACCTAACGCGATATATTCAGTCATAAACTTAGAGTAGTCACTGTATAGTTGGGGATTTTTTGTTAATCGTTTTTCTTGAGAGTAAAATCGGTTTAACGCGAATTCTCTTGAATGTCCTAAATTAATGTAGATCTCTTTGAATGGAATGTTTACTATGAATTTACCATTTTCGTCGCGCCTGTGTGTGTTCTTAAAATGATTTTCGCAATATTGTTCGGATTTCGATTTTATCGGCGCTACGTTAGGCTCCTCGATTTGCCAAAATTTCGTTATTTCATTGCTTAAGCTCGTATTTAAATTGCTACTGAGACAATTTACTGTCGGCATACTTGTAGACATATTAGGAAACTGACAGTGACCAGCAATTATCCAGCCTAGTTTAGTTTCATGTAGTATAATTTGTCAATTATTTAATTTAATTTTTCCTTTGCACACGAATTCCCAAAAGATTGCCGAACCTAGTAGAAGATCAATTGGAGCCGATTTGTTAAACTTAGGATCTGCTTACTAAATGTGACTACTGACAAATCTGTTGTAATTTGAGATAAAACTAAGCATTGAATTGAATTAGTAAAGGATTTGGTTCGTGACGAAATTTTCACATCGGTTATATTTTTAATATTGTACATTGTCTTACCAACACCAGTTATCGCGTACTGCACTTGATTTAATTTTAGATTTAATTTTTCGCATAAACTTGTCGTTATAAAATTGCTCATAGACCCGCTGTCTAAAGGTGCGTATAGATATGCGAGCCGAGCGGTTCGCGAACCGCTTGTGAACCTCTAGTTCCCATAGTTTAGACGTGGCTACGAGCAACGAACAAACCGCTTGTGAACCGCTCGCGACGATCCGATTCCTGTCGGTTTTTCTGACGAACACAAAGGCGTTCTCAGTTCACAGTTTGACGGCGACGTGTCTGGTTCGTCGTTTTTAATCTGCTTGCGAACCTACCGCTGAGATTAATTTTGTTTGATTTTTTTAAATTCAATAATAATAATTATGGATCAGTGGTCTGAAGAAAATATACTTACCCTGATCGATATATATATATAAAATCAAAACGTTACTCTGGGATCCCAAACATAAGGACCATTTTAAAAAGCCGTTAAAAAAAGATGCTTGGAGAGAAATAGGTCTTGAAATAAACAGAAATGCAGACCAATGAAAGAAAAAGGTGATCTGTTTGCTGGCTTCTTACCGGCGAGAAAAGGCGGAAGTAAAAAACAGCAAAGGGACTGGAACAGGCAAGTTGAAAGCTATAAATAAAATTTTTAAAGAGATTTGTTAAGGATATATTTTATTTGTATATTTAATTCGTACACACAACGTCATTTTCTTTTTGTCTAAACTAGCTATCAATAAGGCCGCGCCACTCATCACCAATATGGCACAATTTTTTTCATGCGAAGACATGATGGCAGAACGTGAAATCGTACCGGCTCCGGCACTCGACGAGTGACCAATGAATTGCAAAATAATTCGAGGTTCGTTGTTTTCCCATGGATCGCTGAACGTTCGTTGTAAGGATTCATTTCAACAAACTGCTCATAAGCTGTTCACAAGCGGTTCGCGAACCGCTCGGCTCGCATATCTATACGCACCTTAATAACGCACGACACTGGTGCCACTGGCCCTTTGAATCCTGTATTAATATTAAAGCCGTCGATAATAAAATCTGACTAGTAGCAATATTAGCTATCGTTGTATTTTTTACTGTATGATGCCTTGTTACCACGGTCTCCGATGGTATATTTGACGCGCTCGCGTTCGCACCGGTGGTCTCAACGCTACCGGTCGTTTTATTTACATTCGGCGATTCTTTACTTGTATACAGGGTGAGTCAGTCATAATGTCATTAATTTTAACCACGTATTCGGAAGGCCTAATAAAGGCAGAAAATCGAAAAAAAAATTTTTACTCGACCTTTAAAAAAATAAACAAATCACCCTATAAAAATCGGTAACACGACGCTCCTGGTACGCTCAAACTTTCTGATGTCGCAGCCATATGATAATCTAATTCCGATGGAAGGCATCGTTGCCACATGTTTACATACATAACGTCGTCTAACAGTTCAGCGTGCGTTATTCAAATTTGCCACCATTTAGTCGCACTTTCCGCATTTCCCGCATTTCTTTCCCCCCAAATTTAGAGATCACACCACACATTTAGAGGGGGGATGGAGAGAATACGAGCAGTCGTGTATTGGTCGTAAATTCACATCACAATGCCTAATTTTACTAATTTAGAATATGCGGAAATGCTAGTTTTATACGGGGAATGTTTACGAAATGCGAATGCCGCTGCTGTCGAATACCGGAGACGTTTCCCTAATAGGCTTCACCCAAGTGCGCGAACCTTTGTCCAAGTGTTTCAATGTGTTCGCGATACGGGATGTGTTAAACTCGAAGTGGAATTTTAAATAGGTTAGTACCATATACTACTTAAAAAGCAATACATTTCTAGGCTAGATGTATGTAATTACTAATTACAAACTGAATAATTATATTATACTTACGACTAATACTACAAATTCATATTCAATTGTAAAACGTAGTGAAAACGTAATATCAAAATTATTAAAAATAAATAACCTAACATTCGAAAACATTTATTTATTATCTACATTTAAATCAATATTTAAGGAAAATTCATTCATGTATCTAGATAAAAAAAAGTTAATTTTACTCCTTGTCGTTAAATAACAGTACAAAAACTAGGTAACTAGGTTATTGACCTAGTCTTGGACAGTGTTTTGTCGACAACACAAGGTTTTTTTATTACTTTGTATTTAAACACGTTTTAAACGTTTTTTATGTAATGTACAATCGTTTGCAATAATAATGACACTCTCTTAAAACAGTTTTTGAACTTCTGGAAGTTCTGAATAGAAATATCATTAAATCTCTCTTGGTAAGTGGATCAACTAATAACTAATGTTAAAAATTTAAAGCAGATTTCAATATGAATACGTCAGAAGTTCAAAATAAATTGCAAAATTCATTTTAGTGAGTGGCATTAATATTGCAAACGATAGTACCTAAATGGTTTATTACTCAGTTTATTATTAGATACGTTGGAGTTTTGTAATTTCAATATTAAATACTTTTTAAACAAACCAAGCTAATTTCTTTGCAGTCATAACAGTCACATTTGGTCGGACGAAAATCCACACGCTACTCGTCGGTTTAGCTTTCAGAGGCGATTTGTTCTCAACGTATGGGCAGGAGTTTACGGGAATCATTTGATTGGGCCGTATTTTCTACCGGAGAATCTGAATGGACCGCGTTACTTGCAATTTTTAATAGAATTGATTGGAAAGCGTTCATTGAACATTAACATTTTAAATTATTATTGGCTGAACTGAGCAAGAAATAATATGAGATTCTAAAATAGTCAGTACAATCGTTTATTTATGATGTCTAATGCCTAGGTAGGTAGGTACTAGAAAAATATTTCAACTTGGCAACATTGCATCAGGTCGACATCGAGTTGAACTGTCAGCTGTGAACGGTCAGTGACAGTCTGAAAAGGGGGTTTAAATAATGATTTGAAAATATTTTTTTTCGGCGTAAATATGCATTTAGATTTTTTTTTAATCGCGTATTCGCATTATACTCATTATTCCCTATCTCCTCTTAAAATTAATAACATTATGACTGACTCACCCTGTATGCAGTCGGCTTGAACTGATAATTGTCTATATGCAGGAGAGAATTGTGTGGTTTTCCACATTTGCGACACATTGATGACATACACTGACTAATACTGTGATTAGGCCTTAACCATATTTTGCACAATTTTAACCTTTTAATTTCATTAATTTGGGTTTCAACCGGTTTCTTTAAAAATGACTCGCATTTGTAAATAGTATGCTCTTTTTTGCAATAAAAACATGTAATATTGTTTTGCGAAATAGTGCTAGCGTAAGATTGATTTTTTTCGGGAATCGAATTTTCCTACTTTTTTTGTGTTTTTTACGTCACCTTCTAATTTTTGCAGTAATTGATACCGAACTTTTAATAGATCGAGTAAATCACTTAATTCTTCGCATGATTTTGTCTCTTTGGCATCCCTTTTTGTGCATAATTTTTCCCATTCATGTCTAGTATACAGATCGAATTTGTCAGTAATTATAGGAATTAACAATGCATCTCCTTGTTCAATAGGCTGCTTTAACAATTTTAAAGTGTTATTTATGTTATTGTATAACGCTTTGATTTCTTTGGCGGATTCTTTTATATTGACGGAAAATCTATTATTACACGCACATGCGATCGAATAATTAAATGACCCTTTTCATAATTATCAATTAAAGTGTCCCATGCCGCTTTGTAACTTGCAGCGGACGTTGGCATTGCTTTGATTGTTTCTAGCGCTTCTTCTTCTAGACAGTTTTTTAAGTGATGCATTTTTTGAACGTCGGACAGAGCTGTATTACCAATTAGAGACAAGAACGCGTCTTTAAACTCTAACCATTCGTTATAATTACCATGAACTTAGGCACCTCAATTTTTGGTCGAACTGGACCAATGTTTCGGTAGGGTCTTTGTTAAACTAATTTTAGTGGACTATAAACTTTATTTCTCTAACTTTTTTAAATATATAGACTACAAATACACAATTGACACGATGTGTCGGCCATTACATTTTTACTCTGGTTAACTTAGTGTTCTGTTCAGTGCTGCCAACAGTACAGACGCCGCCACCGCGCGCAATTAAAAAATTTACATGGTTGGTCTTAACAATATTTTTTAACTCTTGGCTACTGTAAGCTAGGGCAGAGACATATGATTCAGGGAAATGGTAAATGATTGAATAAAAAACGAAACAATCGCCTAGGTTCCGGTGCGCTGCCATCAGCCAAACCATATATGTAACGAATGTGCCAATTCATCATTTGTAAAATTAACCATTTTCTTTCAAAAACAATGTATTCACAGATATTTGAACTATCAAAATAAAAGTAGAGTTAAAATAACTGTCAAAATAAGAGTGTTAATTTGACAGCCACAATCTACTTGAGACTAATATTGGGCTTTTCGTTTAGGATCACACAAATACTTCACTGATCTTTATTTTTTTACTGAACCGTCACAGATCAAGATACGAATAAAAGTCAATAATAGTTCTTTTTTATTATAAAACCTTGTATATCAAAGACAAAGCAAAAACGATTCTATGTGTATATGAACTTTTTGTCTCAAAATCATGCGCAGACCTTAACCTTAAAATATTGACAATTATAAAACACCCTGTATAAAAATTAGAATTTAACTATGTTTATACTATTTATTATAAATAGTAAACAATAATTTGTAAAATTTGGAACGCCATAGACTCTGGTATATAAATATGCATAATTACATAATGTGCCATATGCCTCCTAGAACTAATTCATACTAATTAACATACAATTATTAAAATTATTAAAAATTTATTCACGCATTGTCACTATGTGCAATTATTATTTTCATTATTTGTATTTGGTATTTTCATATATATTATGGAGATACCTAGATTCTTTCCAGAAGTTTTAAATGTGAATTGTTCATTTATGTGGCAACATATTATCAGTACTAAATAGTAACGATAAATTCTATCGAAGTTAAGAAAACAAATAAAATACGTACTCCACAAAGTTTCAGCGTCATATTGCCTATTTTTAAAACATACCTACATGCTTTTCAAAATTTTATATTGTCGGTATTACCGGTGTCGAGTGTTATACTTTAATTTTAAAACTGTCAAATTCCATCTATTTTTAAGAGTTTTTCGAATTTGGTTAAATTTGTTTCAACACTCTGTATTTTAAAAGTTGGATCGAGTCGTCTCTATTTGATGCTGAAAGTTTCACCAAAATGAATGAATGAATGATCGATTTTTAGAGACTGGTTAAGCTTTTTTAAACCTATTTTTTTCGGTTACTTATGTTCTAATAGACCTTTGTAAAACGTTTCATAATTTTTTTAATTCCATTAATTTTCAGAATTTTTAAAGATTGTTCCGGTTTTTTTGAGCACCCTGTATTTTTTCGTTTATTAATGTTCTAACGGACCCTTGCTACATCAATCATTTTAAAAAATTCCCCGAACTTTGAAAATTTTTAGAGATTGATTCAGTTTTTAAACACCTTGTATTTTGTTTGTTAATTGATGTTCTATTGGACCCTTGTTAAAAGCTTCATAATTTTCTTTTTATATTCATTATTTTGTGGATTTTAAGAGATTGGTTTAATTTTTTTAGACACCCTGTATTTTTGTCGCTAATTATTAGTGTTCCAATAGACCCTTGTTAAAAGTTTCATCTAATTTTTTTTTAAATTCATTAATTTTCGATGTTTTTATTGACTGTTTAGTTTTTTTAAACAACCTGTATTTTGTTCGTTAATTAGTGTTGTAATAGACTCTTTTTAAAAGTTTAATAAAAAAATTGTTTTTAAATTTTATTATTTTGAGGGTTTTAAGAGATTGTTCAGTTTTTTTAAATACCCTGTATTTTTTCGTTAATTAGTGATCTAATAGACTTGTTAAAACTATCATCTAAATTTTTCTTAAAATCCATTAATTTTTAGGGGTTTTAGAGATTGTTTAGATTTTTTAAACACCCTGTTCTTTTTCATGAATTAGTGTTCTATTAGACCCTTGTTAAATCGCTGATCAAATTTTTTTTATTCCATTAATTTTAGGTTTTTTTAGAGATTGTTGGATTTTTAAAATATCCTGTATTTTTTTCGTTAATTAGTGATCTAATAGACCCTTGTTAAAGGTTTCATCTAATTTTTTTTTAAATCCATTAATTTTCGGTGTTTTTAGAGATTATCTAGTTTTTTTAAACACCCTGTATTTTGTTCGTTAATTAGGGTTGTAATAGATCCTTGTTAAAAGTTAAATCAACATTTTATTTCAAATTTTATTATTTTGAGGGTTTTAAGAGATTGGTTTAGTTTTTTTTAAATACCCTGTATTTTTTCATTAATTAGTGATCTGATAGACTCTTGTTAAAAGTTTCATCGAAATCTTTTTTTAAATCCATTAATTTTTAAGGGTTTTAGAGATTGTTTGGTTTTTTTAAACATCCTGTATTTTTTTTATTAATTAGTGTTGTAAGTTAGTGTCCCTTGTTAAGAGTTTAATCAAAAACTCTTTAAATTTCATTATTTTGGAGGTTTTAAAAGATTGGTTCAATTTTTTTTAAATACCCTGTATTTTTTCGTTAATTAGTGATGTAATAGACCCTTGGTAAAAGTTTCATCTACAGTTTTTTTAAATCCATTAATTTTTAGTTTTTAGATTGTTTAGTTTTCTAAACACCCTGTATTTTGTTCGTTAAATAGGGTTGTAATAGATCCTTGTTAAAAATTTAATCAAAATTTTATTTTAAATTTTATTATTTTGAGGGTTTGAAGAGATTGGTTCAGTTTTTTTTAAATACCCTGTATTTTTTCGTTAATTAGTGATCTGATAGACTCTTGTTAAAAGTTTCATCTAAATCTTTTTTTAAATCCATTAATTTTTATGGATTTTAGAGATTGTTTATTTTTTTTAAACACCCTGTATTTTTTTCATTAATTAGTGTTATAATAGACCCTTGTTAAAAGTTTAATCAAAGACTTTTTTTAAATTTCATTATTTTGGAGGTTTTAAGAGATTGGTTCAGTTTTTTTAAATACCCTTGTTAAAAGTTTCATCTAGATTTTTTTTTAAATCCATTAATTTTCAGTTTTTAAAGATTGTTTAGTTTTTTTTAACACCCTGTATTTTTTTCATTAATTAGTTTTTTAATAGACCCTTGATAAATTTCTGATAAAAAAATATTCCATTAATTTTTAGGGTTTTTTAGAAATTGGTTGGTGTCTTTTAAACACCCTGTATTTTTTTCGTTAATTAGTATTCTAAAACCCTTAGAAGTTTTACCAAAAACAATTTTTTAGTTCTCTTAATTTTAAGTTTTTTTTTCGGTCAAAAATTTTTCAACACTTTGTATACAGAACAGTCTTTCGCACGTTTAATAACCGTTCCGAAGTAAAATCTTCAAAAATAAAATTTCCTCGAAATTGAAGGTTTTATTTTCTCCTTATCAATTTTTATATTAATACCCTGTCTATCACTCTGTTAAAATTATAGGAGTAACGTCTTCGAATTTTATGAATGAATTGTGACATGTTAAAGGCGGAGCTTTATTGCAAGTTCCACCCAAACGTCTCACGTTCCAACTTAAAATTTCAGTAAATAATATTTGAAAATTTGGAACCATTTTTCTCAGTTATTTTTGTATATATTGGAATGGGACAAACGTGAAAAATCATTAAAAAATTATATCTATAACTTGCTCGTGGCCGAATTTCCGCTTATAAGGGAATTCTAACGCGAGGAAGTTATAGATAATTATTAAACAGAACTACAGTTAAAAAATGAAATTATTCTGTCGGAAAATAAAGGAGAAAAATGGGTTACAGCTTATTCAGGTACTGCGAAACCAGCCTAAATATAAATTTTTTAATTTTAGATAATTTAAAAAATTTATACAGAGAGTTTCATAATAATATGGCTTTAAACAGGGTGGTGAATCTGCGCATTATTTTATGTAGAAAATTTCATATAAGCATGTCCGTTAATGCTTTGTTATTATGATACAGGGTGTTAAAGTTTTAATAATTTTTCAGTTTTTTCTTTGTATCTCCCACAGTTTTTGATATATGTAGCTCATATTAGCCCTGCTTAAAACAAAATGATTCCTGTAACTCGCTAAATTAAAAGTCTGCTCTGACTGAATAATTATTTTGTTATTATTTTTCAACTTGTGTCTGCGTTTGATTTTTTCTTTAGTTTTATTGGGTTTTTGCCACACTTCTGAAAAATAATAAAGATTAATTAAATAAGCCCTTGCGCCAAACGGAACAGTCAAGGGTTATTTTTTAAAAAACTAAGTTTGCCTAACCAAAAAATCTCACACTGAAAAAAGCAGATAAGTAAAAAATAACAAAAATCACATCACTATCGTGCACTTTCGTATTATGACGTTTCGACATTAAACGTTTGTCAATATTGACAAACGTTTAATATTTTACTACGATTTTGATAACGAAAACAGAGAGTTTTTCGAAACGTCATAATACGAAAGTGCGCGATAATAATAATAATAATAATAATAATAAGCTTTATTAATTCCTTTAGCCAATTACAATTTGGATGGAACAAGTCATATTAAAGAAACACACGCCTATTACAACATCACAGACGACATAGAAATAAAATTAAAATACAACATTGCAACACAATACATCAATCCGCTACAACATGGTCAATAAATTCCTGTACAGAATAAAAGCAGCCTGATATAAGGAACTTTTTCAGCTCTTTTTTAAACACGATTAATGAATTATCCTTTATGGATTTAGGCAGTCTGTTATATAAAGAAACCCCAGAGTATAATGGTGACCTTCTGTATAAAGCCAGCGTACATCTTTCCCCATATAAGTTATTCCTACTACGCGTTGAATATTCGTGATTGTCCCCATGTTTTCTCAAACTACTTTTCTTTAGGTGTGTATAATTAAACAGTTTATACAGATAAATACCAGTAACAGTCATCAAATTGTTATTTTTAAATAAAGATCGACAACTCTCATACCTGCCCACTTGGAATATCGATCTCACAGCACGCTTCTGCAAGATGAAAACTCTGTTTACATCACAGCTTAGTCCCCATATCAATATATTGTAAGCAACTCTAGCATAAAATAAGGCATAGTAAACACTTAACAGAGATTCCCGATCAAGACTACATCTCAGAGTATTAATCGCAAAGCAACTTTGTCTTAGTCGGGCGCATAGTAAGTCTATGTGCTTTTTCCAATTTAAGTCTTCATCCAAGGTAACACCTAAGAAATTAGTATTCATTACAATTTCTAACTTAATGTTGTTTATCAATACATTTATACTACTACCCAATACTTGCTTATTTAATGTCTTAAATATCACACATTTACTTTTAGTATAATTTATTATAAGTCTATTTTTATAGCACCAGTTATGAAATTGTTCCAGAACAACATTCGCCTTAGTCTCTAGACCCGAAGCTGTGTCAGCCGTAACCACTATTGAGGTGTCGTCAGCGTACATAAAAACTCTACCTTGCAATACAAAACGGCATAGATCATTAACATAAATTAAAAATATTAGAGGACCAAGCACGCTGCCTTGGGGAGTACCTAAAGAAATATTGTTCTGTGTTGACAATTGTCCTCCAATTTGCACCTGCATACATCTGCTTGTTAAATAGGACACTATCCAGCTATTTAAGATACCCCGTATACCCATGTTATCTAACTTTTCGGATACAAATGGTAAGTGAAGCGTGTCAAAAGCGGCTGTGAGATCGAAAAATATTCCCATAACATATTTTTTCTTATTTAAACTATCATACACAAATTGAACGAGATCTGTTGCTGCAGTTTCAGTGGAGAAACCCCTTCTAAAGCCATGCTGCGAACTAGACAGCAGATCATACCTACTAATAAAGCCCACAATGCGCTCGGCCATCGCCTTCTCCACCACCTTGGAAAAGACGCTTAATAATGATATTGGCCTGTAATTTTCTACATCCTCAGACCTACCCTTCTTGAATATAGGTATCAATATAGAGGATTTCAATTTTGTAGGGAATTGACCCAAAATCACTGACTTATTAATAAGTAGTGGCAAGATATATTCAAATTGATCCGAGCATTCCTTTAACAAGTTTACCGGCACTTCATCAAATCCAGTAGATTGCTTACTCGCGAGGCCACGAATTATGCACTTTATTTCCCCAGCCGTCACCGGGGTAAAAAACATAGAACTTATACATCCCGTCACAACAGTACAAGCATCCGATAGGGACACAAAATGTGTATCTAATTTACTTTTCACCGCTGTTGCAAAGTAATCTGCAAATATATTTACCAGCTGCCCGGGATTACTTATTTCCACATTATCACAATTCAGAGTTATATCAGAACGATGCCGTCGCCTATTCAAAATATTATCCACTATGTTCCACATCGTTTTTGTTTTATTTTCAGCCGTATCAATCTTTATTTTATTTAACCTTTATTTTTCTAGCGCGATATTTTTAACGTACTGCTTTTTTAATGCCCGGTACTCTATATTTAAACTTTCGTCCTGCATTTGTTTTCTTAGCGAATTTAACTCCTTTAATTTAACAGACTGCATTCTCAACTCAGGTGAGAAAACAAGTTTATTTGTTCCGTTACGTCTACGATTGACAATTTTCTTAGGAAAAGCTTTATCAAAACAGTTCTGGAATGCTTGCCAGAAGGAATCAAACGCCTCGTCAATGTTACTAACATCGTCAAATGCAAACATCTGCGTCTGATTCCAAAGTAATTTAAAATGTGCTATAGTAAATTCATTCATTGTTCTACGCTGAATTGTTTCATACTCCACCGTATCCGTATCTACAATATCACTACCCGAGCATGTTAACAACTGTGCCGAATGATCTGAAATGCCCGGATCAAAAATAGAAAACCTGACATCCCTCCCATCGCCAACAATCAAGTAATCAACAGCACTCTTCAACCTAGTGGGAGAGTCGACTACAGAGCATAGGCCATAACTCTCTAATAAATCATGAAGAACGGAGTTCTCCACTGAATGCACCAATTTGTCTATATTGAGATCACCGCAGATATAAATAAACTTGAAAGACTTAGTTACAATCTCTAACAATGTAGATAACTGACTTATAAATATATTAAAGTCTCCCTCTGATGGAGATCTATATAGTACTACTATACAAGTATTTCCGTTAAAACTGACCGCCGAACATTCAAAAGACATCTCAACAGACAGATCGTTCAACGTCAGCAGTGGTTTACACTTAACATTAGATACATCTTTGTTTACAAAAATTGCCGTGCCTCCGTGGATTCTGGTTTGTCTACAATAATTGGCAATAAAACAATACCCTGTTAAATTTATTAAGTTAATATCGCATGGATCTAAGATCCAGTGTTCAGATATACAAAAAAACAGAGACTTTATTTCACTCAGTAAGAATTCTAAAACGTTTAATTTGTTTGTAAGACACTGCACATTCAGATGTAATAGCTGCCAATCTACCTCACTGCAGACTCTATTGTACCTGTCGGATCTACTGCTATCTCCGCCAGTCCCCGTTGAAAATTTGAGACCCTTGCTTGGAAAAACCTTCGTACTGCAACTCCACTTGGCCAGATGTTAGGATCATACACCTCTTGCCGTCTATCGATAGGAAACGCTACCTTGAATGACGTTGTTATTTCGTTTTGTCTCAGAACCTCACATTCAAAATTTATATTTGGTGCGGTCGTCCTTAAAAATTGTAACAGATCCTCGGACGTAGTACCGGGACCACATCTACAAACATGCAAGTAACCCTTACTAGCAACAGATTTTATAACAACATTATTAGTATTGTTGTTAGCTCCTATAACCAATTTTGTACGTTTGCTTTGTTTATAAACATTTCCATCTGACCTGTGGATATTATTCCAAGCTTTTTCTATCCCGTCATTGACCTGCTCAGCTGTTATTTTTTCCTGTTTATTGTTTTTGTTCTTATCACGGCTTACTTCTACGACTTCTGGTTTCTGTTTCTTTGAAGAAGTTATTGTAGCATATGTAGTGTTTGTTAATTTCGTTGAGTTCCTATTTTCGGTAGGAGCGTTTGATAGATTTGCCATAGATGGATCTCCTTGTTTGGCATCACTATTCCGAACTTTATTATTCTTAAGTAAGATTATAATTTCTTCCAGATCAGATATCCTTTATTCCAAATGGAAATTTAACTGATTTAAGGTACACATTTCACGCTTACACGAATCCAACTCCACAAAGACGGTTTCATACGTTTTCGCCGAGTTAATACACACTTCTTGTAGTGTTCTATTATCGAGACTTGTCGATGAATCGTCACTATTTACACCATCCCGTATGCACCTATTTAACAGATCACTGCTTTTTATTGATGTGGGCACCTTTTTGTGCACAATTAGGTCTATCAACACTGGTTTAGTCAATTTGTTTAGCTCCTGAACGAGCAACATCACCTCACGTTCCGCCATCTTGCGCGATATGATCGCTGATAGTGATGTGATTTTTGTTATTTTTACTTATCTGCTTTTTTCAGTGTGAGATTTTTTGGTTAGGCAAACTTAGTTTTTTAAAAAATAACCCTTGACTGTTCCGTTTGGCGCAAGGGCTTATTTAATTAATCTTTATTATTTTTCAGAAGTGTGGCAAAAACCCAATAAAACTAAAGAAAAACTAAAATTATGCCACAAATAAATAGCTTCAGACAATATCTGCGTTTGATTGTTGAAATATCTGTAATACATTGTTACTGTTACCTCCTTTTACAAAAATGATAAATTTTACTAACATTGAGTTGGTATATCCATTTTATTTATAGTTTTGCTGATGGAAGCACATATGAAGCTAGACGTATGTATCAGGAGCACTTCCGAAACAGAGTTGCACCGGATAGGTGAACATTTTCAGACATCTACAGAAGATTGAGGGGAAACTAGTACTTTTAAGGCAAATAAAAAATAATATCCATTTAAAGGGTGTTAGTCGAACTGTAAGAAATGCAGGTATTGAAAAAGAAGTTTTGAACAGTATTGATGAAAATTTTGAATATCGAAGATAAATTATTATTCATATTACAGCTCTACCAGAGAATTTTGAAATCCGGCTTTTAATTTAGCGAATTACAGGAAATCATTTTTTATCTTTCTTGCTCTAAAATTGTTATAGATATGAAAAAATTGCATGAAATTAATAAGTTTCTATATTGAACAGAGAATTAAGGGCTCTAGAAAAGACCAGTGGCGTTCTAGAAGAAAGTTTAGGAGGTTGAAAGGAGACCCGACTCCAGAAAAAGTATCACCCTGTTGATTGTGACAACTATTAGGCAGGGGTAATGATGCAGGTAATCTAAGTTAGCCTGCGTTCCAAATTTGAGCTTCATATCTCAGAAATTGTGGGAGATACAAAGAAAAAACAGAAAAATTATTGAAACTTTAACATCTTGTATCATGGTAAGAAGCATTTACGGACATATGTGTTTATATGAACTTTTTTACTTAAAATCATGTGCAGAATTACCTCCATATATAAAGACATACTACTGTCAAACACTCTGTATACAGGGTGTCCGGGAAATGTGGGAAATCTCTCGACTTTATTCTTATTATATTATTATTTTTCTCGTAAATGGTTCATTTTATCGACAATAAACAAGAGCAGCTTTTTTTAGTCTAAGGTTGAAGCTACCCATATTTATTACTTTAAAGTCTTTATCATACAGGGTGTTAAAAATTTAGGCATTAAGTTGTAAAATTAGCCCGCCCCTGGTAAACTAAAAAAGCTAAATATGTTTCAAGGACATTAAGAGGTCACTACTAGTGTGTCCAACACATTAATTTTTTATTAAATTATATTAAGTACTTTAAAAGTTATTGAAGAAAAACCGATTTTGTCTGTCAGGGACATATATCTCCGTGGGGAGGGCCTGTAGAACAAATGTATATAGGAACTTATTTCATGTTCTATCTGCACCCGAGAAATTTCCCACATTTTTCCGGACACCCTATATATACTTGATAAAAAAATTGTTTTTTACCTATTACATACATTATTTTTTTATAATTTATTCTTATCTTTATTCAACCGACAAACTCTAAATCCTCCCCTATCTCAAAAATATGGTACTTGAGGCCTCAAAAAAATCACCGCCACTGTTATTGATAGCTTTTAAGTTTTTTCTAATGCGAAATGACCAAAATCGTCCTGGTAACGCTTGATTATTTGCACCTGGCGTGTTTAGGTACAACCCATCTCGTGCTGTGTTCTTCGATAAATTCTATTTTGATGTATTTTATAGTCTATGAATTTGTGGTTCCTCTTCGTCTATCGGCAATCGGCTCAAAACTTCAAGCATGCACTTAATCTGTAGTTATATAACTGTGCGGCAAGAAGCCAGTCCTCGTGATTTATATGAAAATAGTTAAAAGAACGTGCACATTATGCTTGCATGAACCTGTAGGTATCAGCACAGCGCGGACTTGCAAACCTGCACGACTTCGTATACTTGTCCAGCACGGACCAGCAACTGTTTGTGCAGGTTATGTGTGTGACAGATGTTTTGAAGTTTTTATGTAGTATATAGTTGAGTGTAGAAGAAGAAATTTTTGTTTTAACGATGTTGTATAGAGAGTAAGAGGGGGAAGGAGCCAGGAAAATGAGAAAGTTTTGGGTTCACCGTGTCACAAAAAAAGGAAAGCTGTATGGTGAATTCCTTCATTTATTTTCTGAACTGGAGAGAAATCAACAATTTTTTTTTTCAGTATTTCCGAAAATAAGAAAAATCCAGTTCATGGATCGTTTTTGCAGAACAGTGTTATTTGATGAAAAACTTGCGGCTTGTTTAAAATAAGTAAAAAGTAAAGTAAAAGTTGTTGATAAGCGAGGGTGCCCGACAGTTCAGTGATACATTCACAACTTGAATGGTTGTATATTTACAGTTTGAAACAAATCTCTGACTTTTGTTGGAACAGAACTTACGTCGAACTAGTGCGGCCAAGCATATAAATTGCATGTTACCGACATGACCTGCAGTGACGGCCGTTGCAGGCGACGGTCCATGCAGGTGCTGGTCAAGTGTGCGATGCTCCATTAAATAACATGGGAACCTTTATTAGCCGGCTTTGCATAATTTGCAGGCATAATGTGCGTTTTTTTTATAGTCTCAATTTCATCGAGGCCTGCACTAGAGATGACGGGATTCCTACTTAGCGTATCTGCGTAAATCATTTTTGTGCCTGGTCGGTATACTATTTCGTTTTAACGAATTTACGACTGTAAGCGTTTCAAGTTCGTAAAAGTGATTTCGTTTTTCCTCTTTAGATGTTTGGCTGCTAAAATACAACACGGATTTTAAGCAGTCATCTTGTTTTTGCAGAAGTATTCCCCTAATAGCTGAAGCGTCCGTGTGCATCTCCATTTTCGCATGTGGGTCGTAAACAGCTGAAATAGGTTTATTAATTAGTTATGTTTTCAATTCATCGAAAGCTCGCAGTTCAGCTTCCCACTTAAACGAAACATATTTTCGTGTTAGATTTGTAAGAGGTTGGACAATCACCCTAAATTGTTTTATATATTTTCAGAAATAACTAGTCAATTTTATAAACTGTCTTGCTTCGCGTACATTTGTTGGAACTGGAAACTTTTCAATAGCGCTCGTTTTATGTTTGCAAAGACTAATTTCGTGTTTACTTATCAGGACGTAAATATTAAATTTTTTTCATAAAAAAAATCTTTTAACTTTAAAATTATTTTGACATGGTTATTTATCATGCGCGAAAGGAACTTTTAAATACTCATAGTGCCCATCAGGCCTTATAAAACCAGTTTTTGGAATTGAATTTCGAGCAATAAGTATTTGATTATATCAACTAAATCAAGACCGATAATAAAATCAGCACCTTTAAGCTAATCAATATGTTCGTCGACGCGAAGCAAAGGATACCACCTATCCTTTAATTGTTTTTGAAATTAGAGCTTTGTAATCGAGGCACAGGCGCAATTTAACTTTTTTTTTCTTAACTAGTAATATTGGGCTAGCGTAAAGCAAATCTGAGCCCCGTATTATATTATTTTGTTTTAAATCGACAATTATATGACACAAAAGTTTTCTTAATCTATATATGGGTTTATCGTCAATTAATTTTATAGACATTTTGGTTCCCACGCAAGTGCCCAATTCTGCCGTATTAACCGCAAAACAATCTCGATACTCATTTAATAACAGCAACACCTTCGTAGACTTGCCAATCTATATCGCATCGTATAAACGGCTTAAAAGGAGAAACAGGCGAAACCATTACATCGTCAGAAGTTATGTCTTCATAACAGCAAGGTACATCTCCAGCAATTACTCGTAACTTTTTATATTCAAAAAGGGAAATTAGAAACAAACAGGTATACTCTTCTTTCCTATCTAATGTTATGCATGCAACTCTACTACATGTTAATTAAAAGGCAACAATCTTCTCTTCCACAAATACGTCAAGTTGGTAATCGTCGTTCTAGCAAATGTTGACATTGACGAATATTCTAATCGCTACAGGCACTACACTCTTTCCTAGATATAAGGCAGTTTCTTGCAGAATATTTAGTTTCGAGGCAATTAAAACATTTATTTTTAGGATAGAAACCACTAGACGAAAACCTTAATCCAAAACCTCGCATGCGCATTACATGTCGATTCTGCATTTTAAAGTCAAACAAGGGTTTTTGTTTTCTTGTCTCCTTTAAGGTTAAAGTAGAAATTTAGAAAACAATTTTTCAGGAGATTCATAACGGCTCGCCTTCGCTCCGATTTGTATAGTGGCATTCCCAATTTTGTCAGTGATTCAAGAAACTGCATGTTTTTTAGATTCAGCTTTGTCAAATAATATTGATTCTTCGGCGAGCTTAACACGGGCAATCATCGACTTTAAAGTAGATGCATAGTCCAAGTGGCCAGAAAAAGTTTGATTAAGTTCATCCTTACATTCCTCCCAGTTGTGAGAATTGATAAATTGTATCACTCTTTGCCAAACGTCTAAGGTTACTTTACGTATTATGAATTTTTACATTGTCTGACTAGTCATTTATGGTTGCCAATGGGGAAATTGCATGATTTTTTCAAATACATAGAGATGAAAGAATGTATTATTTTAATCGAAATGCCGTTTATCCTAGACAATTTGATGGAAAAATGAGCTCAAAAACTGCATTTAAAGTTTTAGTCTAACCACGCCCCCAGAAAACGGAAGCCGGCCATATTAAATATCTGTGACGTCACCCGTCGGAGTGACGTCACCTGTATGCACTTTACTAATATATCTATGGCACAAAACAATTATTGTTTTGTGTTTTGTGCTTTCATTCGGACAACGCAGTCGCAGTACGAGTAGAATGAGTTCATACTGTAACCTCTAAATTGGGTTATCGTAGAAACACGTCACGTAGACAAACAACTTTATTGTCACTCTTGATAATACAAGAAATATCCTTCAAACCAATTTCACAACTGTCAACGCTTTACTCGCATTTGGCTGCTGACTGTGACGGCGGAATTGATCTGCTTATATAGTTTTTAGAGTTCTCGAAGTTTCTGCGATCTCGAGAACGTGTCGAGAAACAAAATAGAATATAGCCTGGAATATTCCGGAAAACGTCAAAATAAAGGTATTAAAAAAATTATAAATTCTAACGCAAACAGGAACATAATTAACAAACTAAATGGTAGGTGAGCTTCCGTAACATTCGTCCCGATCAGGTTACTCCACTATAGAACCTTCTTTACTCAACGTGCAAGTACTACAATGTCGACACCATTCTTCTACATCGCTACGACTTTAATAAAATCGTTCTCTGACTTTATTCAAAGTTTTATTTCTTCCTAAATGCACGCCACCTATACCACTGTGAAGAGCTTTGAGAACTTCTGGTACTCTTTTTCGGGGTAATACAGTTTGGTAGATCCTGTCTTTACCATTAGGACTTTCCAGTACTCTTTTCAATACGCCGTTCTGTATTACTAAAGAATCCCATAGGGTCAAGTAATTTTTCAAACACGTAGATCTGTTGGAAATATCATTCCAGTTAGGTCTATCCAAGTTTTTAATCTTCCACTTGTATATAGCTCCGAAGTCTGAATCTTCACTCTGTTCTTTAGCAAGAGTTCTATTATCCTATTCATTCAGGCTCTGCACCTTAGTTCTTTGGCATAAAAGTTTATCCTTTTCTCTCACTTCATTCAGTCCAGTTGTTAAAGTTACTATGTTACTTTGTGCTTCTTCTTCCACTGATGATTTTGCTCTTTCTGTTTATTCCAACCGAGTTTATAACTTGTTTTTATCGGTATTTAACTTTCGCAGCAACTGATCTTTATGTTTTAATTGTTTCAACAGTTCCTCTTTTTCTTTAACCCACTGAGATTCTTTTTGTTTCATTTGATCCTGAATTAATTTTATCTGCTTGAAGAGTTCGGCATTAGTAGCTTCCAAAGTTTTATTCTGGTTGTTCAGATCAGTTACTGTTTCCTTCTCCTTCTCCAAGTCCTGTCTCAATTTTAATAAGTGATTCTTTTGTGTCTCAACATTAGAACTCAGTTCTGGCTGGGATATTTTGTTGTTTATTCTCCAGTTGTCAGACTCTTCTCGATTTCGACTGAAAATATTCCTAAAGCACTGATTCCTGAGATGTCCCTTTGCTCCACAGTTCCAACACAGGATGGGTCTTCGTCTACTGTGTACCGTAGAATCGGTACGGACTTGTTCTTTCTGGTAGTTCTCCAATAAATTTCTCAAGTTTGTTATTAATCCTTCGTTGTTCTTCTCGGTTGCACGTCGTCCTTCCGTCCTGAATCTTAGCTATCTTGTTCTGCCTTGACTACTTCTAGAAGCCTGCCGTGCGGCTTCGATTTCCAGGGCTAGAGCTAAAGCTTCAGATATGTTTCTATGTCTGGCTAACCTTAACGCTTGGCTGATCTCGGAGTCTCGCAGTCCATCAATGAAGCTACTTATTGCTAACTGTTCTTGGAATTCGGTCGGTGCGGTGGGGTAGGCTAGCTTCACCATACGTGCTATATCCGCCTCAAATTGCTGCAGATTTTCTTCGAAGCGTTGTCTTCGGCCTTTTAGTTGTGCCTGGTAAACGTGTTGTAGATGAGCTTCGCCATACCTCATTTCTAAAGCACTCTTCAGCGTTTCATAGTCCTTTTGTTTATCGTCAGCTAATGTTCTTAATATTTCCATAGCTTCACCCCGTAGGGCAACTATAAGTGTTGTGGCTTTTTCTTCTTCTGACCAGTTGTTTGCCAAAGCAGCTGCTTCAAATTGTTTAAGGTAAGTACTCCATGACACCTTTCCATCAAATGTTGGTGGCTTCACTCTTGATGACGGAAGAACACTGCTCTCAGTCTTAATGGGCTCCTCTGCAGACAACTGGGATTTCAGATTTGAGGCTTCACTTTGTAACTTAGTCATATTGTCTTCTACGACCTGGACCTTATCTTGTACCTCACTTCTCAATTGATTGATTTCGTCTTCAACAGTTTCCTCAAATTCAATAAGTTTAACCTTAATTGTCCTTCCAACTTCTTATTGTTTTCTTGCAAACTGATTTTCATTTCGTTTCTTAATTCTTCCTGACTATTTTTCATTTCTTCTAAACTGTTCTTGACTTCCTCTTGACTGTTTTTCATTTCTCTTTTCAAATCCTCCATCATTTCATCTTGGCTACTCCTTATTTGATCTTGGCTGTTCTTCATTTCTTTTAGGTCTTCCTTTATTCCATCTTGACAATTCTTCATTTCATCCTTTAAATTGTCCATCATTTCGTCTTGGCTCTTCTTTATTTCTTCCTACATATTTTCTTGGCTCCTTTTCATATCTTTCATCATCTCCATTTCTGTTGCTCTAGATCTCGTTACTGGCATTCACTTGTCTACTCCAAACGTCTTGTTTGTGGAACGTCTCACTTCTGACACCAATGTAACCTCTAAATTGGGTTATCGTAGAAACACGTCACGTAGACAAACAACTTTATTGTCACTCTTGATAATACAAGAAATATCCTTCAAACCAATTTCAAAACTGTCACGCTTTACTTTGACGTTTGTCACTCGCGTTTGGCTGCTCAATATAAACTGACTCCAGTGGCGAAAATTGATCTGCTTATATAGATTTTAGAGTTCTCGAAGTTTCTGCGATCTCGAGAACGTGTCGAGAAACAAATAGAATATAGCCTAGAATATTCCGGAAAACGTCAAAATAAAGGTATTACAAAAATTATAAATTCTAACGCAAACAGGAACATAATTAACAAACTAAAAGGTAGGTGAGCTTCCGTAACAATACGTAATACTTAGGTTAGGTAGAAGTTAGTTTGTGTGTGTAATATTTATTAAGTGTTAGTGTGTTAAACAGACACTGGTGTCGAAAATAGACTCGTAAAATGAGCCCAGAAAGTGTATTATCACCGGGAAGAAATATTGCATTGTGCAATTTCAAATACTTTCCGTACAGCGCCTAATAAAAAATATTTCTCCGTGCCAAAAATTGAAAAAACAAGAAAAATGTGGTGTAAGGCAATGAATCACGACGAAGGAAAAGCGTAAAGCTCTCCATCATTTCAACTTTGTATGTTTGTGAAGACCATTTTCATGTAAGGTTAATTGAAAATAAGTACATAAGTACGAATAAATAATGGAAAAAGCGGTCTATCAAACAAATGTTTAGGTACAGAAATTTTTAGAAATAAGCATTTTCTTAAATTTAACTGTATATGTAAATATTGTTATAATGTAAAATTAATACTACATACAAAATTGTTTTCTTTTATTTAGAAATATGTGAAAATAAACATTCTCCGTATAACACTACCATATTCGGAATTTGTAAAATTATGCGTTGTGAATTTATGCCAAATACGTGAGGTTAGACCGAAATAAACAAACTACTGCTTACTGCTTGTATTCTCTCCATCCCCCCTCCAAATGTGTGGTGATCTACAAATTTGAGGGGGAAGAAATGCGGGAAATGCAGAGTGCTAAATGGAGGTAAATTTGAATAACACGCTGATGTGTTATACGATATTATGTATGTAAATGTGGCATCCATGGTTAATACGGCAAGTCTGTGGCATTAGATTTTCGTCGGGTGCGCCATCAGAAAGTTCGTAGCGTACCAGGAGCGTCGTGTTACTGATTTCTATAGGGTGATTTGTTTATTTTTTTAAAGGTCGAGTAAAAAATTTTATTTTTCGATTTTCTGCCTTTATTAGGCCTCCCGAATACGTGGTTAAAATTAATGACATTATGACTGACTCACCCTGTATACAGTGTCTCGTGACTAAACCAACAGAATAACTAGAAACAATAGACTTAATGTCTGATAAAAGCCAAATGTGGCTGTTTTAGGAGATACAGTGCTAAAAGTAAGTTATTATTTTTTTCTTAGAAAATAAAGAATAATTTCAAAATAGCTGGAGAAATTAGTTCTGAAATGGGCGCACTAATGCGTCAAAAACATTAGTAAGGAAAATTAATATTTTATGTTTCCAGTTTTCGTCCTGCTAGTTACTGATATGCAAATCAATAAATATTGTATATTTTTATCCAACATTTCTAAAATAAATTATTGAAGAGGGATCTTTTTAAGTAAAAAAACATCATATAATTCTTGATATTTTTACCCGTTCTCAATGAAGATGAAGAAATCATAAATTAGACACCCACGTCTCTTAACGTATTAATTTTTGCTCTAAGATAAGGTCGGTTAAATCATAACATTTTAGCGTTACAAACCTACGGTAAAATGAATATTGTAATATATAGACCTTTTACAGACATTCTGTACAATACTAATGCATACAATATAAAGAAAGTGGTATTTGTTTAGCTTAATACCTAATTGAATAATACATTCTTTCATATTTTATATATTAAACTGCAAATATCTTGAAAACAGGAGAAAATAGTAAGAGTAATAAAGTATACCTTTTTTACTTAATAATGTATATTTGTAATGGTAGAAATGTTCGATAAAAAATACTAGATGAATTTATTGATCCACTTTTCTGTGCATAGCACCCTCTGTAATATTATTTTTATTAATTTTCTGATTCTAAGGTCTTTCACTAATTTAAATTTAATCGAATTCAATAACCAACTACATTCAAATATTTCTTTATTAAATTAATTATAATATAAAATATATGGCATACATGGAGTTGAGGCGGCTCAGCATCTTCCCCAGACTGAAAATAAAACACACATCTTTGCAACCTTGAAAATGATTTAGATACTATTAAAACCTAGCGAGAAGCCCTAGGAAATTTCCCTGCTAACACATATTCACCATATCACTGTCCTATTGTCCACCCTAGTATAACTACCTTCAACGAGTACAGAAAATGCATTAGAATATATCGGTACAAGAATGCAGCATAAACATATTTCAATAATAACTTTTTTCTCAAAACTCAATAAAAGTGTTCTTAAAATGTCTTACGTTGTACAGTTTTTGCTGAAATTAAAAGTTTTGTGGCAACAAAAGAATCCGAGTTGTCGTTGGTATCGGAGGAATGTACCACTTGACTGGCCGCCCAACATTTTTCGGTAAGCTAAGACTACACTTTTAATATATATTTTTACTTTATTTAATCAGATTCTAATATATACCCACAATATTTAAAATTATAAATGATGCATTCAATGAGCTCCCTCTTATCGACTCCGCCTTCTCTTTTAGGCCAGTTAACTACTGGTTTCAAAACTAATACGGGCTAAAATCGGTACACTTAAGTACTTGCTTGAAGTTGATAATCTCCTGGATCAGACCACAAGTACCTAGAACACACACTTGATAAAATCCATCAGCTATTTGTATTGATACCTACCTTTCCGAGGGAAGGATATATATAGGGAAGGATCCGAGGGGATATGTTAGAGCTGCTCCTCTAAGCAGCAAACACTAATAAGTAACATAGAAATTACAATTACCTTTGTCACTTTCAATATAAATTCTTATGTATACTATTAGTCAGTATGTGGCTATCATATGCGTAGCTTGACTTCAGCACCAGTCTAAAACATATTTGATTTGTTTTATTCTATGCAGCCGATTCTACATAGTCTAATGCTATCTTAAACTTAAATTTCTTCACCTATACATATTAGTTTACTTTATATAGCCATATCATTTTCAATAAATTAGTTATTGATAATTTGGAGGGTTTTACACCTGGAATAAAAATTATCCCGTAAATCGTGTGTTCTGAGCAGACGTAGCGAACCAAGGACGATTACCTTCTGCATTCTGCCGGCTAAGATCAATGCCGAATTTCGGCAAGCCGGTATGATCTTTAATTCAGAAAGCAGCGTATGTCTCATTCCACCCAGGACGCCTATAATTAGCACCACAACCCTAACAGAGTGGTCTGGATACAGCCTGCGGAGCTCGGAGAGAAGATCTCGATACTTCCTCCGTTTCTCCTCCTCTTTTAGGACGATGTTGTTCTCCGCGGGAGCCAAGAACTCAATCACAAACATCGTCCTAAGCTGGTGGTCGAGGAGGACTACATCAGGCTTATTGGCTTGAACTTGCCTGAGGGTGCGGAATGAATAGTTCCAATAACCTTTACCTCATACAAGTGTCGTAAATGATAATACTACACCCGTAAGACTGAATCATGTCTTTGGATATACGCTGTGGTCGCATCGAACACGAAGCTACACGCTACGAAGTAGTAAGTATTCAAAATTTGTGTTTGTAAAACAAGTCGAAAAATTACTAAAACCTTAGTACAATTTTTGGCAGTGGCGGTTCCTAAGGGAGATACGCTATTTTAAAGGAGTGACTTCGGAAACAGCTTTTAATGTGTAATATGAAAACGGTTCGACATTAAGTCATGAAATTTTGGTGAAATATTAACTTTGACCTGCTTAATAAGTCCGATAAAATGCATTTCAAAATTTGCTATAGGGGCGTGAGAAAATGCAAGGTTCTGATACAAAGTTAATCATATTTTTTTTGTAGTTAAATTTTTCTAGTTTCTGACTCGAAAATATTAAAATTTGAAGCTTTTAACATAAAAAAGGTTCTCTTGTTAAATTTCAATAGGATGTACCATTTTTCAGTAAAATCGATTTCAATCATTTCTAACGTGCCTCTCATTCAACATCCATTAATAGCCAAATAAATTAATTGCAGTGTGCCATGGAGAAAACAACTAGTCTGACAGTTATCAGAAATGTCAAGTATTTTTAACACTCTTAACAGTAACAAATAAAAACAATAGTACAAATAAAAATACCGTAATATAAATTATTTATTAAACTATTGTAAACGGCTAAAACATTTACAGTAGGTAATTTGACAAACTAAATATTCTAATTTCTACAGTAGAAAATGTGCCACGCACGTAACCTGTTCCAAAGAAACCAGATTCCGGTATAGTTTGTGCTCCACATCGAGTTCATTAAATGCATTTTCTATAAGCTGACGCAACTGTTCTTCATTGCCAACAGCTTGGAAATACACCTTTTGTTTCAATTGACACCACACGTTAAAATCTATTGGATTGAGATCTGGTGACCGTGGAGGCCAGTTAAAGGCAGCATCATCGATTTGGGAAATGCTCGTTTAACCACTGTCGACATTGACTGTTGAAATGAGGAGAGGCGCCGTCGTGCATGTACCATAAGGAACCTATCGCGCCAAAGGAATATCCTCTAAAAAGTCATACAATCTAGTGTCGAAATAGATTGTTTCCTAATGTGGCAGCCCAAACATTTATTTTAAATGAATGCTGATAATGGGTTACCTTCCGAGCATTAGGATTTTCTTCGGCCCACAAATGTTCGTTGCGCATATTAAAAACCCCGTTTCTGGTAAAGGTAGCTTCATCGCTGAAAATATAATTCGACAGAAACATGGGATCTTCTGACAATATTATCTTATGGTAAATTGTCCTGCGCCTGTCTATAATTATGAATTCTTCATTCAGGACATTTCTCATTCTACGTCTGCCTCTCTCAAAATTGTTTTTTAAAGTACCCCGTTCTCGCAAACGCCTTTCGGTGCAAAGAAATATTTTATAATTGGCTACATTTCTGTTGGGGAACTTTATACGATATCGGTGTGCGGCTGCTCTTGCGTTTTCATGACACTCGCCTAACGTCAAAAGCACATCTACATACTCAGAATATGTATACTGTTGCATTTTTAAATAATTTTTATCTATTTTTGTTCACTAGGATACAGCACTACGTAGACTCAAATAACACCAATTAACTAAAAATACTTGACATTTCTGTTAACTGTCAGATTAGTTGTTTTCTCCATGGCACTGCAATTAATTTATTTCGATGTTGAATGTGGGGCACGTTAGGAATGATTGAGATCGATTTTACTGAAAAACGGTTCAAACTATTGAAATTTAACAAGAGTACCTTCTTTTTTTACTGTTTAAGAAAGGTATTTTAAGCTAATATACAGGGTGTCTCGCTTAAAAGTGGAACAAGCCTGTAATATGTCTACCGTTCGACCGATTTCAATAAACTTTTTTTTGTTGGATACATCTTCCAAAAGTCTATCTTCGACATACTTGGTGTTCTCTAAAATTCGAAACCGTGGCCGACTACGATACAATTTATGTGGCCTAAAATCGGAAAATCATATTAGGGATTTTTTTATTCGAAAAATTCCCACGAATTCTTGATCAGGACCCCAGAAAATCCTACCAACCAAATTTTCGTTGCCACATTATACAGGGTGCTCAGGATAACTTGGGTGTCTCGCTTAAAAGTGGAACAAGCCTGTAACATGCCTACCGTTCGACCGATTTCAATACACTTTTTTTTGTTGGATACATCTTCAAAAAGTCTACCTTGGACATACCTGGCGTTCTCTAAAATTCGAAACCGTGGCTGATCAAGAATTCGTGGGAATTTTTTGAATAAAAAAATCCCTAATATGATTTTCCGATTTTAGGCCACATAAATTGTATCGTAGTCGGCCACGGTTTCGAATTTTAGAGAACACCAGGTATGTCCAAGGTAGACTTTTTGAAGGTGTATCCAACAAAAAAAAGTTTATTGAAATCGGTCGAACGGTAGGCATGTTAAAGGCTTGTTCCACTTTTAAGCGAGACACTCAAGCTATCCTGAGCACCCTGTATAATGTGGCTACGAATATTTGGTTGGTAAGGTTTTCTGGGGTGCTTATCAAGAATTCGTAAGAATTATTCGAATCAAATAATCCCTAATATGATTTTCCGATTTTAGGCCACATAAATTGTATCGTAGTCGGCCACGATTTCGAATTTTGGAGAACACCAGGTATGTCGAAGATAGACTTTTTGAAGGTGTATCCAACAAAAAAAAGTTTATTGAAATCGGTCGAACGGTAGGCATGTTACAGGCTTGTTCCACTTTTAAGCGAGACACCCAAGCTATCCTGAGCACCCTGTATAATATGGCTACGAAAATTTGGTTGGTAGGGTTTTATAGGGTCCTGATCAAGAATTCGTTGGAATTTTTTTAATAAAAAAATCCCTAATATGATTTTCCGATTTTAGGCCACATAAATTGTATCGTAGTCGGCCACGGTTTCGAATTTTAGAGAACACCAGGTATGTCCAAGGTAGACTTTTTGAAGGTGTATCCAACAAAAAAAAGTTTATTGAAATCGGTCAAACGGTAGGCATGTTACAGGCTTGTTCCTCTTTTAAGCGAGACACCCAAGCTATCCTGAGCACCCTGTATAATGTGGCTACGAATATTTGGTTGGTAACGTTTTCTGGGGTGCTTATCAAGAATTCGTAAGAATTATTCGAATCAAATAATCCCTAATATGATTTTCCGATTTTAGGCCACATAAATTGTATCGGAGTCGGCCACGGTTTCGAATTTTAGAGAACACCAGGTATGTCGAAGATAGACATTTTGAAGGTGTATCCAACAAAAAAAAGTTTATTGAAATCGGTCGAACGGTAGGCATGTTACAGGCTAGTTTCGCTTTTAAGCGAGACACCCAAGCTATCCTGAGCACCCTGTATAATGTGGCTACGAAAAACTGGTTGGTAGGGTTTTAAAGGGTCCTGATCAAGAATTCGTGGGAATTTTTTGAATAAAAAAATCCCTAATATGATTTTCCGATTTTAGGCCACATAAATTGTATTGTAGTCGGCCACGGTTTCGAATTTTAGAGAACACCAGGTATGTCCAAGGTAGACTTTTTGAAGGTGTATCCAACAAAAAAAAGTTTATTGAAATCTGTCAAACGGTAGGCATGTTACAGGCTTGTTCCTCTTTTAAGCGAGACACCCAAGCTATCCTGAGCACCCTGTATAATGTGGCTACGAATATTTGGTTGGTAAGGTTTTCTGGGGTGCTTATCAAGAATTCGTAAGAATTATTCGAATCAAATAATCCCTAATA
Source organism: Monochamus saltuarius (assembly GCA_025584915.1). NCBI lineage: Eukaryota > Metazoa > Arthropoda > Insecta > Coleoptera > Cerambycidae > Monochamus > Monochamus saltuarius. The sequence continues at coordinate 45,602,792 of CM046722.1, forward strand.
TGATTTTCCGATTTTAGGCCACATAAATTGTATCGTAGTCGGCCACGGTTTCGAATTTTAGAGAACACCAGGTATGTCGAAGATAGACATTTTGAAGGTGTATCCAACAAAAAAAAAGTTTATTAAAATCGGTCGAACGGTAGGCATGTTACAGGCTTGTTTCGCTTTTAAGCGAGACACCCAAGCTATCCTGAGCACCCTGTATAATGTGGCTACGAAAAACTGGTTGGTAGGGTTTTAAAGGGTCCTGATCAAGAATTCGTGGGAATTTTTCGAATAAAAAAATCCCTAATATGGTTTTCCGATTTTAGGCCACATAAATTGTATCGTAGTCGGCCACGGTTTCGAATTTTGGAGAACACCAGGTATGTCGTAGACTTTTTGAAGGTGTATCCAACGAAAAAAAGTTTATTGAAATCGGTCGAACGGTAGGCATGGTACAGGCTTGTTCCACTTTTAAGCGAGACACCCAAGCTATCCTGAGCACCCTGTATAATGTGGCTACGAAAATTTGGTTGGTAGGGTTTTAGGGGTCCTGATCAAGAATTCGTGGGAATTTTTCGAATAAAAAAATCCCTAATATGGTTTTCCGATTTTAGGCCACATAAATTGTATCGTAGTTGGCCACGGTTTCGAATTTTAGAGAACACCAGGTATGTCGAAGATAGACTTTTTGAAAGTGTATCCAACAAAAAAAAGTTTATTGAAATCGGTCAAACGGTAGGCATGGTACAGGCTTGTTCCACTTTTAAGCGAGATACCCAAGCTATCCTGAGCACCCTGTATAATGTGGCTACGAAAATTTGGTTGGTAGGGTTTTATGGGGTCCTGATCAAGAATTCGTGGGAATTTTTCGAATAAAAAAACCCTAATATGGTTTTCCGATTTTAGGCCACATAAATTGTATCGTAGTCGGCCACGGTTTCGAATTTTAGAGAACACCACGTATGTCGAAGATAGACTTTTTGAAGGTGTATCCAACGAAAAAAAGTTTATTGAAATCGGTCGAACGGTAGGCATGGTACAGGCTTGTTCCACTTTTAAGCGAGACACCCTGTATATATATATATATATGGTTGTAAACTTTCTCCGGGTTCCTTTCCGCGATGAATATGCATGGTCCTCAAAAGAACCATTTGTTTGACAACGTTTCGGTAAAATCTCATTTACCATCTTCAGGTCTTTTTACTTCTGCTTCGCGTTACTACGTTCGGCTTACTGGAAGATGTTTGTCCACTTGGTGAGTTATATACTGTGCTTCCGTTCCGGTGTGTGGTTTTCTTCGCATGGCTGCGCGTCACGGGTCTTGCGTTTAACGGTGCTGTGGGTTCTTGTGTTCTGCTTGGCCTACTCTCAGCGTTGCGTATCACTGGTTTATTGATCTTCTTGGTTTTCAGGACAGGTTACTTGGTAATCTTTGGGTATCGTCACGTGTATTAAGATTTTGAGGATGTTTTTCAATTTCGATGGCTTCTCTAATTATTCTTTTTCCCTTATGCTCCATTCTTGCTAGTACCTTGGTATTATCGAAATCAATCTGGTGGCCGGTTTCTTTTGCATGTTGAGCTAATGACGAAGTTTTTTCATTTTTCTGGACAGCATTCCGATGTTCTTCTTTCCGGGTTTGAATTCTTCTGTTAGTTTGTCCAATGTACGTCTTCTCACAATCTCCGCAAGGAACTTCATATATCCCTTCGTCTTCTAGAGGAATGTTTGTTTTGGCTGATGGTAGCATATTGCCAATCTTCCTGTCCGTGTTGAAGATGGTTTCTATTTTATATTTCTTTAAAACCCTGCTTATTTTGTCGGTAGTTTCCTTGACATATGGCAGGAGAGCTTTGGCTATTGGTTTATCTTCTTCCTTCTGTTCTTTGTTTCGCCTAGGTCTTAAAGCCCTCTTGATGTTGTTATCAGAGAAACCATTTTGCTGTAAGGCTAATTTAACGTTTTTAATTTCCTCTTCTTTGTGGTCGTCGTCAGAGAGTCGTTCTGACCTTGTCATTAGTGTTTTGATCACTGATTGTAGCTGCGATGCGTGGTGATGAGATTCTGCATGTAGATATCTGTTCGTGTGTGTTGGTTTCCGATATACCGTATAGCCTATACATCCATCTTGTTTTTTCTTTATACACACATCGAGGAAAGGTAGCTGTTGGTCCTTTTCCAGTTCCATGGTGAACTTGATTTTTGGTTGTCTGTTGTTCAGATGAATTAAGAATTCCTGTAATTTCTCCTCGCCATGTGTCCATATGACAAAGGTGTCATCGACATATCTCAGCCACATAGATGGTTTATATTCTGCTGCTTCTATTGCTTGTTCTTCTAATTCCTCCATGAATAGGTTGGCTATTACTGGTGACAAAGGCGATCCCATGGGTGCTCCTTCTATTTGCCTATACTTTTGGTTTTTGTAGACAAAGTAAGTGTTCTTTAGGCAATGTTTCGTCAATTCCATTAGATCCTCTCTTACATGGTATTTCCTCTGGATCATGTCGAGTGCTTGTTCCACTGGAATGTTTGTAAATAAGGACACTACATCAAAACTTACTAGCAGATGTTCTGGATCCACTTTTACGTTTCTAATACGCTCGATGAAGTGGCTCGCGTTCTTGACGTAAGATTTCGCTTCTTCGGCATATGGTTGTAACTGTTTAGCCAGGAATCTTGCTAGATGTTGTAATGGAGATCCAATGGAACTCACGATGGGTCTCAAAGGCACTCCTTCTTTGTGGATTTTAGGTAATCCATAGAGTTTTGGGCACCTCGATGATTTCTCTCTTGGGATAAGTTGCAGTTGTTGTTCTTGTCTGATGTTCGACGCTTTAATTTTAGCTTTTGTGGTCTTCTCAAGGTATGTAGTAGGGTCTGTGGAGATAGGTTCGTATGATGGGTCGTTAAGTAAAGCCATGATCTTCCTGTCGTATTCTTGAGTGTCCATTATGACGGTTGCATTTTCCTTATCAGCTGGGAGGATAAGTATTTCGGTGTTCTTTTGAAGATTACGTAGGGCTTGTGTTTCTTCTCTCGTAAGATTCTTTTTTGGCGGTTTAGCTCTTCTCAGTATTTGGGACACATCCTGTCGGATAGTTTCTGCGATATTAGATAGGATTCCAAACTGCAGAGGCATATTCTAACCGAGATCTTACAAAAGTTATAAACAGCAGACGCATTGTAGTAATATTATGAAAACTTTTTGAGTTGCGTATTGTAAACCCTAACATTTTATATGACAAAGAAGTAATCATCTCAATATGTTTATTAAAACTTAGTTTGTGATCAAAAATAAAACCAAGATCTTTAATCGTGCTCGGACGGTGCAAAATTGAATTTTCATTTTTATAATCATACAAAACCGGCTTTAACTTTCTATGAAAGGATACAACATTGCATTTATCTGGATTTAAATGCAGGCTATTATTTATACACCAAGTAATTATTGATTGCAAAGATTTATGCATTTATCAATTATTTTGAACTCAGTTTCGCTAAGATTGACACATGAAGTATGAAACCAATTCTGGCATGTACCCTCACATCCAATTATACTGTCCTTTTGTTTTTCATTTTGCATTTACCACATTTAGTCCAGGGAAGTTAGGAAAAATAGCGGAAATTTTTAGGCACAGCAGATATCGAGATGCGGTTTTCTGCATTGTGTTCAGGAAGGTCCCAGGAAAAAAGTCTATATCGTCTGGTTTAGCCATTTTTTGAAAATTGCCTTCTGGGCCGCAAAATGCTTTTTCCAGTTGCATCATTACTTGCACTATTATAGGAACGACTGGAAACTCGGAAAAATCGCTCGGAAATCGTTACTCGGGGGATTTCGGGGCTGCCGAACTCGATTCTGGCATTAGAATTACCAGGGGATGCACGGGGGTGAGTCTGTGGGGGTGCGCGGGGGGTGAATTGGGGGAGAAATGGCGGCGTTCATGAAAATCGCTCCAAACTCGTTACTCGCGGATTTTCGGGGATGCCGAATTCAATTCTGGCATTGGAATTACCCGGGGGCGGCTCTGCGGAGGTATCCGGGGGGTCATTCTGGGGGGGAAATTGCATAATCCGTGGGAAGCGCTCCAAACTCGTTACTCGGGGGGTTTCGGGGATGCCGAATTCAATTCTAGCATTAGATTTCTCCGGGGGCGCTTGGGGGTGGCTGTATGGGGGTGATTGGGGGGGAAATTAATATTTGTTATTTGAATAAAGTATTATTTTCATAATTTGTGATTTTTCACTTTCTCCTTTACCATTTCCCAAGAGCCACCCCCAAGCGCCCCGGGGAAATCTAATACTAGAATTGAATTCGGCATCCTCGAAACCCCCCGAGTAACGAGTTTGGAGCGCTTCCCACGGACTATGCAATTACCCCCCCAATCACCCCCAGACAACCCCACAGAGGGACCCCCGAGCGCCCCCGGAGAAATCTAAAGCTAGAATTGAATTCGACATCCCCGAAAACTCCCGAGTAACGAGTTTGGAAACGATTTTGATGCACGCTGCCATTTCTCCCCCAATTCACCCCCCGGACATCCCCGGGTAATTCTAATGCCAGAATCGAGTTTGGCAGTCCCGAAAACCCCCCGAGTAATGATGTCCGAGCGATTTTTCCGAGTTTCTATTCGTTCCTATAATGGTGCAAGTAATGATGCAATTGGAAAAAGCATTTTCCGGCCCAGAAGGCATTTTTCAAAAAATGGCTCAACCAGACGATATAGACTTTTTTTCTGGGACCTTCCTGAACACAATGCAGAAAACCGGTCGATTTTGATCTAAATGTCCTGGACTAATTCAGGCATATTGGTAAATCATCATAATATATAGTAGCAGTTAAAATAAAATGCGGACCTGCCTAACTAAGAAAAGCACTAAAAACGTTATTGGTTTTTGCGTAGCCAGAATAGATAGCAGATATCACACTAACTTCACTGTTTCATACAATTTCAAGTAAATCCTGCAATTGCACACTACTACTAGATCTTGTGGAGCTAATAGCACAACATTCATAAATAACTCGATAAATAATCACTCACTGCAATTTTTAGAATTTTCTATAAACCAATATGCACAGAAACTTCAAGCGTAACAGCGATATCTCTACTGTCGTACTCAACATTTAAATACTCCCTCACTCTATTTAATACTTCTATAATATAAATTCTTAAATTTATATTCGTTGTTTCTTTTTTGCATTGTGCCTTCCTAGTTCACATACGGATAAAGTTGGAATGTTGTGTAAACAGCGATAGCGTGCTTTGAGCTTTTTTTGCACGTGTCTAGTGGTAAAAAAATTTTTGTCGTGTATTTTAAAATTTTGTATAGTGACATCTAGATAAAATGTGTGTGGTTAAAGGGATGAATATTAGATAAATATTCCGACAAAGATTTCATAAAGAAAGCCAATACCAAAACCTCAAGCAGGTCCAGCTCGTATAGGGTTGTCCAAATTATTTTGCACACATTGTGGTCCTCGCCATCTAACCGACATGGTCCACAACTAAAGGAGGTTGACTTACTATACTTTTATAAACACTGCTAATACTAATTAAAACTCATTGCAATGACAAACATCAATATAATCATCTACATAATCTGAACGTCACGGAAATTTGGTTAGAACGTATTCGATTACGCGAAGCAATATAATAATAAACGGTTTATTGTTCACACAAAATGAAATACAAGAACACAACCTAAACAATAATGACAATAATGTAGGTACAAAAAATGTGGAGGTTAGCCAAAGCTGTCTGTTGTTAGGAGAGGAGTAGTCCTAACATTCTAAATGCTAATAAGGTATGTGTTTCGCACATAAACATTGAGAAGAGAATAGCAGAAGCAAAATAATAACTAATAAAATAATAATAATGATGATGATAATAGCATAACTGATGAGATATGAACATCTCAATTCGCAATATATTCCACAACAGTATCAACATTTTATAAATAACTTGTTCATCATATTTAAACTAGTCTCTCTAGTAGCTCCAATTAAGATAATAAAGTAACAGACAGGTCTGCGTTAACCTGATTAAAGTAAAATGGCACTAAATAGGAGAAGCTTCCCTGAAAATGTGTTGTGGCATGCTGTAGAATATGAAACTTATTGTTTTTTATATTGACACTGTGAACGTCAGGCCTCCGATATATAATACAGAGATACAGCGGCTCCTTAGTATGTAACAATTTATGCAAGAACATACTAAAGAGATACTGAACTTTAAGTTTAATATTTAATTCATTTATCTTATAAGGAGTTATATGATTTCTTGGAGGAATATCAAACACAAATCTCATACAGGCATTTTCAATCCGTTGTAATTTTTGTTGACAATATTCAATACGGGAATAGATAAAAGTTTTTATTAATTTTAGTTTGGTTTCTTATCCGAAGGCAGATTTAAAGTTTTATAAAACTTTCAATTTTAAAAAACAAGTGCGGACTACACATAGTACATGTTTATCAAATTTTAAAGACGAATCTATGTACAATCCCAAACTTTTGTCACACAATAGAAAAAATATTGCTTTCAAAATGTGTTTTGCACAATTTGTACAAACTACTACTAATTCTATGCAACTTTTCTAATAAATCTTCTCTATTAGAACCCACTGCCCCAATCTTAAGAATATAATAAACTTTTATGAGATGTATTTACAGCCCGATATTACATTTAACTTAAATTGCTACTGCAAGATCTATTTAAACATTTAATACGACTACTCATTCCTCAGTTTTGACTGATAATTTTACTTCAATGCACCAATGTACAAACGAAAGTGTTCTAGACAAACTGACGAGTAGCGGAGGTATCCCTGAAACGGATGCGCGAGCTACTATGTGCGACTTATTATTTTGAATCAAGTTATTTTGTTGGTCTATGCTGTGGTATAAATATGAATAGTGCCATTAGCTTCTAATTTTCTGAATTCCATCGCACTAGTTGCTCCAGCGAACGAGAAAGTATAGTATAGTTTTGTTCATCCAGTATGACACTACAAAATGTGTTGGATAAATAAAAAAATAAAAAATACAGAATGACCTTATAAAATACAGCAGTAAATAAGTAAGACATAAATAAAAAAAATACAAAAAAGTCAAACTAAGAGGATAAAATACTTATTTATTACAATATTGATGTATCCTTTAACATCTGCATGCACTCACCAATAGTATAAACACAGTTTGATAATAAGTAATCTTTTAGTAATTTTTTAATATTTAACAACTGGAATTGATGTAGATCTTTATTAACACGTTGAATAATTGAGTTACAACATATATAAATATTTAAATTGATTATTTTTCAATTTGTCGTGTGTGTCATGTCTAAGTGTAACATGCTTTATGTATGTTTTTTTGTTAATTGTGTGTTTTCCTATTCTCTAACTAGATCTTTGATCTGTTGAATAGTGTAAATAAAATAAAATAAATCAAATATATTGTATTTTTTCATGTTTGCCGTGTGTATGCTTATTTTGATATAGGTATGTCATTTTTCCCTCTGGTGTTGTAGGTATGAATGTCAGAATATTTATTTAACAAAAATTTACTCTCGTGAATATGTGCTAGTAGGTAGTTGTTAAGATGCTGCTTTTTTCACGAAATATTGGTCTACATGATGTGTGAGATTTAAGATTAAACATCATTTTTATAATACGTTTTTGTAATATAAGAATTCTATTTGCAACAACAAATTGGCCCCATAAAACAATATTATAGCCAATCACTGAGTCAAATTTTAGATATTACATTGCCTTCAAGGAAACCTAGTCGAGTTTTCAGGTTTGTTTATAATATAAAAAAATTTGTTCAGCTTTTTGGCAATAAAATCAATGTTTAAGTCCCATTTTAGTTAGCTACCAATTACAGTACCTAAGAATTTGGTAAAATGCACAGTTTAAAGTGTTGAATAGCTGTATGTAGATCAGTTGATTTATCAATAAGACTGTAAAATATAACTAAAACAATTTTTTGAAGGTTTATCATTAGTTGATTTCTTGTACACCACTCACTAAATTGATTTATAATGATATATATTTTTTGTTGAAGTTGAGTTATATTCTTACCTTAGGTATTTGTCGAGGTATCATCCGCATATATAAAAATGTTTCCTTCAGTGATAAACTGAAAAAATCGTTAATGTATAATAAAATGATTAGTGGACCAAGGACACTGCCTTGTGGTGTGCGTCTGTTCATGATGTATTCTTTAGATCTTATGTTGCCGTGTTCTACAAACTTTTATATCTAAGATATGATGTTAATAGCAGATTAGTGTCACCTCTATTTCCTTTTTATCAATTTTGTTAAACACAAATTGAATATTTAATGTGATATGTCAAAAAAAGATGGCAATGGTAATTTCATTATCAATTTTTTTGTATGTGTTTTGTGTATGTTTTGTATGTATATTGTAATGAAGTGATTTTTCAACCGCTTCGTATGAGGCATTAAAAACCGGTCCAGCCAGTGCGAAGAAAACCGTCCAGCCGACCGTCTAGTGCGCAAGCGTCACCGTTTCACCAAGAAAGGCTTGCTATCCACCACAAGTAGTACCTTCCAGGCCACCATACAAAGCAGTCGTGTCTCCAGTGTTCCTGATAAGTAAGTTAACCGTCTGAAAATTATATAAGTCGTTAAGTGGACGACCGTAAATTTTTTAAATCCACAAAATTGAACACAGCCGATTATTTTAAGTTCAAACGTGGCCTTTGAGTAAAATAGTAAAGTCCAAAAATCGATCAGTGCGCAGCCGCCACTTCCGAAGCAGCATTAGGGCTTACCAATTTCGAGTGAAATATTCAGTTCCTGAGCAGCTAGAACCGATATCAGTTCTATTCCGCACCACCCATCCGAAGCAAGGTAGCACCAGCCTTCTGCGCAAGTCTTCCACCACTCCGCTGCCACGAAGTTAAGACCTAGCGAGGTGAGCACTGCAGAGTGCAGAGTCAGTACCAGCCGACCGCTCCTGCTAGCTAGACGTGACCAGCAGAGGAAGTGAGTAAGAGGTTGTTAGAGAAAACTTGGCTGCTATTAGTTGTGTACTAACCATACTTGGTTTTCCAGCCTGTGTACTGTGCTACGGCGTGGGTGGAGTCGCTGTTGCATTATCCGGTGACTTTATCTCACCATGAGTTCGGTTTATAGGATTTCTTCCTATAAGTTGAAACATGGGCCGTAATTTACCGTTGCTTACTGTACCACGGCGTGGGTGGTCGCTGTTGTATTATCCGGTGACTTTTACCTCACCACGCGTTCGGTTTATAGGAGTAGGTACATCCTTTAAGTTGAAACGTGGGCCGTAATTTGCCGTTGTTTACTGTATCCCGGCGTGGGTGGAGTCGCTGTCGCATTATCCGGTGACTTACCTCACCACGAGTTCGGTTTATAGGAGTACATCCTATAAGTTGAAACGTGGGCCGACATTTACCGTTGTGTACCGTACTACAGCGTGGGTGGAGTCGCTGTTGCATTATTCGGTGACTTTACCTCACCACGCGTTCAGGTCATAGGAGAACATTCTATGAGGTGAAACGTGGGTCGTAACTAACCAGTACTTGTTTCTTTTCAGCTGTCCAGCCGTGCATTCCAGGAGAGGAGCTGTGCCACCATTTATTGTATTTATATGTATATATTTTAGATAGTGACCAAGTTTGTAGCTTTATAATTTAGTTTTTGCTTTGCTCGCTTGATCGCTTCCTCTTACTTGGTTTCGCATTTAGCATAGATAACCACTTGTACTTGTACTGTACTGCTTGCTTCTAACCGTTCACCTGACTTTGTAGTTGCTTATACCGCTTCCGACCGCATTAGTTTTGTTAACTGGGTGTATTGTAATATATGTGTATTACTTTATTGTGACTGTTATTCCTGGATAAGTCTAACTCCTCCCTCACGACCCTCTGGACATACCGTGTCTTCACTGTAGCCGCCCGAGTAGTGGTGTTTCGGCACTGTAAACAGAAACTGGCGCCCGAGGTTACCGCCACCGCAGCTCAGGAGTCATAGTGACACCGCGTCGCACCGCTGACGCGACGTAGGCTCATCACAATATGTGATTTTGAGAGTAGTAATTTTACTATACGCCTACTTGTTCGAAGAATAAGTGATATTCAAAAATATAGCCCAATAAAACATTATATATAAAAAATCGTAAATAACACTTTTAGAATTATGTAAGCCGGTCCTGTACACCGACTTGTAAATGTTAAAAAAATTTTTGAGCATATCGTTGAGCAGCGCGCACCAAATTTTAATTGCACTCTCCGGCACTAATAATATATCCACAAGCCACAAGTTTATTATTATCATACACATGAAAAATTGTTTAGTGAAAATGTTGTTTAATACAAACTGATACTACACAAAGTACAAAATACAAAATTTGTATAGAATACGTTGGTTTCCTATTAGAACGTTAAAGGATGCTTGGCATCCAACAAAGACTACGCGCGCATTTTGTTGCATGTCATTGTTGACGTATCTAGGCCAACAACTGTACATTCTATTACAATACTAATGGCACTTTTTAAAATAAATTTAGTAACTTGTTTTGAACTGCTGGCGTATTAGTAATGAAAGTTATTTTCAATTTTTAGTAGATATAGCAATGGATTTTATTAAGCATACGTCAACACTTTAAAACAAGTTCATTCAAGTGTCATAATTATTGTTATAGTATGTAAATAGTTCCGTTATTGCTTGAACTATAAGAGTTTGTTGGAGATCTACAAAGTCGGTTTCAAAATTTGCAATAACTTTAAACTCACTTACTAAAAAACATTTTTAGAGCAATTTTTTGTAAAATGATTTATTTTGATGCTTACTATCATTTGTTAAAATTGATACCGTATTTTCAAAACCACTCTGTAGATAGTCATTTATTCTCTGTTCAATGGTCGTTTCAATAATTTTTGAAAAAATACTTGGCAGTTTTCAATATTTCATCAGGTTTTGGTATTACTACAAAAGATGCCAGCTTTAACTGGTCTGGGAACTGGCCTAGTTTTATGCATGCAATTGGAGCTGAAATTACAAGATGTATCCTCATAACATTCTTGTGTTCAGTAATGACAATATAATATTAAATTTGGTATTGCATTATATTAAGTAATTTATTGTATTTATTAATTTATTTACAGATGGTTAGAAATAATTATAAAGTTATATTTATGGGTGATGATACCTGGAAGGGATTGTATCCAAATCGTTTTATGAGGAATTATCCGTACCCATCCTTTAATGTATGGGATTTAGATACAGTGGATAATGGTGTTCGAGATCATTTATTTCAAGAACTTAATAAAACAGATTGGAATTTACTAATAGGCCATTTTTTGGGAGTAGATCATTGTGGTCACCGATATGGTCCAAACCATCCTGAAATGGAGAGAAAATTAGGAGAAATAAACACTGTTATAGAGTAAATAATTTTCATATTAATTAAAATGCATAACAAGTAATATACAGGGTGAGTCAGTCATAATGTCATTCATTTTAAGAGGAGATAGGGAATAATGAGTATAATGCGAATACGTGATTAAAAATAAATCTAAATGCATATATACGCCGAAAAAAAATATTTTCAAATCATTATTTAAACCCCCTTTTCAGACTGTCACTGACCGCTCACAGCCTTGGTCGGTTACAGCTCACAGTTCAACTCGATGTCGACCTGATGCAATGTTGTCAAGTTGTAATATTTTTCTATATAGTACCTACCCACCTAGGTTTTAGACATCACAAATAAATTGTTGTACTGACTATTTTAGAATATCATTTTTTCTTGCTCAGTTCAACTTCAGCCAATAATAATTTAAAATGTTAATATCCAATAAAATCAAATAATAATAATCAAATAATTCTATTAACAATTGCAAGTAACGCGGTCCACTCAGGTTTTCCCGTAGAAAATACGGCCCAATCAAACGATACCCGTACACTCGCGTGTCGATTTTTCTCTGAGCAAATGTATCTGTTATAACTGCAACAAAACTCCAACGTGTCTAATAATAAACCGAGTAATAAACCATTTACGTACATTACATAAAAAACCTATACCCAGTGGGTAAATTATTAAGAGAAGCTGAAAAGTGTTTCGTGTTTAAATACTAAGTAATAAAAAACCATCGTGTTGTCGACAGAAAACTGTCCAAGACCGAAATGGCACGCCGCTAATCTAAGTTATCGAGAGTTAATCTTGACCTTGACCTACCGTATTATTAGGTCAATAACCTAGTTACCTAGTTTTTGTACTGTTATTTAACGACAAGGAGTAAAACTTTTTTTTAATCTAGATACATGAATGAATTTTCCTTAAATATTGATTTATTTGTTAATAAAAACAAATGTAGATAATAAATAAATGTTTTCGAATGTTAGGTTATTACAGTTTAATAATTCAAATAAATATGAATTTTTAGTATTACTCGTAAGTACAATTAATTATTTCAGTTTGTAGTTACGTACATCTAGCCTAGAAATTTAATGTTTTTTAAGTAGTATGGTACTAACCTGTTTACAGCTCACAGTTCGAGTAAAACCATAGACAAAGTAAAACTGCACTTATCCATCCATTTCACTTTATTAATAAAATTAGGGTCGGTCGCATTTCGTAAACATTCTCCGTATAACACTACCATATTCGGAATTTGTAAAATTATGCGTTGTGAATTTACGCCAAATACGTGAGGTTAGACCGAAATAAACAAACTACTGCTTACTGCTTGTATTCTCTCCATCCCCCCTCCAAATGTGTGGTATGATCTACAAATTTGGGGGGGAAGAAAAGCGGGAAATGCAGAGTGCTAAATGGTGATGTGTTAGACGATATTATGTATGTAAATGTAGCATCCATGGTTAATACGGCAAGTCTGTGGCATTAGATTATCATATGGCTGCGACATCAGAAAGTTTGTAGCGCACCAGGAGCGTCGTGTTACTGATTTTTATAGGGTGATTTGTTTATTTTTTTAAAAGAGTAAAACATTTTTTTTCGATTTCCTGCCTTTATTAGGCCTCCCAAATACGTGGTTAAAATTAATGACATTATGACTGACTCACTCTGTATAATTACGCCACAATACAATGATATATACAAGGTATCCTTATTGGGATTACAAGAGAAGCAATATGACCTCTGGCGGCCAAACGCGAAATTAATGAAATTAAACACTGAACTGTTTGTTTACGTTTATTGTTCGCCGATTTAGATTTTTTTATTATTATCTCTATTTTTATTGTTTTGTTATTGTTGCTTGTTATCTTAGTTATTGTTCTTTTTATTTTTGTTGTGTTCCTCATTGCAATTCCTGGGCCAGAAGCGACCCGGAAAAGGAATTAAGTTTTCATCTTTTTCCTAAAGAAAATTCAGGAAATCCGCGTACGTAACTTACGCTTTTTACCGCGCTTGTGACATCCACATCCTTTCGGTAGTACACTGCGATTTGACAACGCTGTAGACACTATATATTTAAAATAGTAAGAACATATTTAATGGGCGCCAACGTTATGTTTCTATTTAATTATTTTCAGTATTAATTTACTCAAAATACCAACTGTATAGTTTAAAATTTTTTTGTTCAATTGTACATTAAGGCACAGATAAATTAGCTATACAGATATCGCGTGAGATGAGAGCGGCGATTTAGTTTCTTTTGTCGTCAACAGATGTTCCCAGTGATCACATTGAGCTAAAGTTTATTTAAATTCGGCGCAGTCATATCAACTAGCAGTGTGTATACGTATCTTAGCAACCCATTAACATCGTTATCACATCTAGCTCGGCCGGCTCAGCGTCATCGTACACATTACACAAACTACACATATCAGGCACATACCCCTAGTCCAGTCGCCGGGCTGCTCCAGCTCAGTCTTGCCCACTGCCCAGCGCCCAGCCCAGAGCTCGCTCAGTCTCACTCTAGACTCACAAGTTGTTGGATGCATAAATAATAATTTTTTCTCTATCAACATGTCGGGGAATAAATGTATGTACAAAAACTGTGGAGAATCAAAAAGGAAAACACTTAAATTAAAAATGTTTAGGTTTCCTAAAAATGAAATAATATGCAGTAAATGGATATTGAATTGTGGTATATATTTTCGTCAGATACATAATTAAACAATTTGATCGTATTATTCTTTATTGACAAAATGAAAGTAAATATGTCTAGATCCAATTAATATTAAAATAAACATTAATTTGTCGAAATAATAATTTAGATATTAACGATGTGAAGTTAAAAAAGATGTATATGTATCCATATCTAAATTGTTTTTCGGAAAAATTGTACTTTAAATTCACATTATTTAGGCATACGCAATTATTCACATAACATTTTACGCTTTCCCGCATAATTCACCCAAATATTAATGCAACGAATTTTAAAGTTTAGAAGAAAGAAAAGAGGACAATATTCACATGCGAATGCTTGTATCGAATTTATCCGTCGGACATGTTCGTGCAGAGGCGCTGACTTACCAAATTCTTAGTAGGTGCTCACTAAGCACATTTAAAACTCCATTTGCTTAGGTAGTGAAAAGTACACTTTATAATTTTTACACATCTATATTTTTTGTCAAAAATGCTACTTTATTATTGGTACTGCCAACGCTGTATTGGGTACAGTTCTATGCAACAATAAAATAATTTCAGATTGCGCACATTACGCATTATTCGTATATGTATTTTGATAATATATATATATATATATATACAGTGTGACACATTTCCAATGGAAACAAGCCTGTAAAAATGGTAATTATTATCCGATTTATTTCGGGTTTTTTCCAAAAGATGGAGCAGTAAAAACTCTATTCTGGCACAAAATATTAAAATAAATTTTTTGTTTTCAAGGCCTACCTCGAATTTTTTTCTCGGTGAATTTTTACAAAAACTATTTAGCGATTTTTTTACTTCAAATCTAACTACGGCAGTGGATTTAGCATCCCTTAAAACGGGTTTATGCCAAGTTTCATAAATAAATATTTAATATTGAGAGATTTATAACAATTTTAATGCAGGCTTCATTTTATTAAATACTTTTATAGTAAATAGATTTATAATTAACGGTTAACAATAATTAGGTATTTTAATAAATAACAAAGGGAAATGACTTCATTACACTGAAACTACTATACAAAAATACAATAAGTTTAACGTCACAATAGTTTTTAAATATTTGTAGCCTCTATGAGGCCACCTTTGATTTGGATGCACTTTTCGAATCGCTTGCAAATATTTTTTTCAACATTCTGTAGTTGTTGTAGGGTAATTTCGTTACAAGCTTGCCTTATTCTTGCACACAACTCATCTTTGTTGCCGGGGGTGACTTATAAACATTAAATTTTATGACAACCCATAAAAAGAAGTCCAACGGCGTTAAGTTCGGGGACCTCGGTGGCCATTTAATTAGCGGGCTATTTCTACCTATTCATCGGTTAGGAATGTTAGCATTAATCCAATCGGTGATCATTCTTGTATTATGGACAGGACATCCATCCAACTGAAAATGAAGATTTACTCTTTCTTGTACTGGTATACTCAATGAAACAATCGTTGGCTTTTTCTTTTTGAGGGAAATATGAATAGCATACAGTTTTTGCAGTTCCTATGGAATTAATTTTAGAATATATTACATGAACTTCCAGTACAGCAAGAGAATCTTCATTTTCAATTAAATTTGTGCTACTTTCCTAACTATTTGACATTTTATGTGATATCATAATATTCAGTGTTTATAAGTGAAGAGTTGTGTGCAATAATAAGACAAGTTTGTGAAGAACAACTACAGAAAGTTCAAAAAAATATTGGTAAGCGATTCGAAAAGTGCGAAATCAACGGTGCCTCATAGATGCTACAAAAATGTAAAATTTCATTGTATTTTGACGTTAAATTTATTGTATTACAAAAATGTAAAATTTCATTGTATTTTGACATTAAATTTATGGTATTTTGTATCCTAGTTTTAATGTAACCCGGTAATGTTGTGTTGTTATTTTAGTTATTTATTAAATTTATTTTTAATGTGATTAATTAAAAGCGTAAAATTATATAATAATTAATTAACAAAAATTTTAATTCATTCTTCATAGCCAACTTGTATTTTTAGAAAATTACTATAAAAGTATTTAATAAAATGAAGCCTGCATTAAAGTTGTTATAAATCTCTCAATATTAAATATTTATTTATGAAACTTGGCATAAACCCGTTTTAATGGATGCTAAATCCAGTGCCGTAGTTAGATTTGAAGTAAAAAAAATCGCTAAATAATTTTTGTAAGGTATGTAAAATAAAATACAATTGATTAAATTTTATACTTAAATTAAATGTTCGAATTGTCAAAAGTGTACATTAATAAACCACGTAGTTTAGAAGAACTTCAAAATCGCATTCGGGACGAAATACGCAGAGTTACCCCAGAAATCATTCATAATGTGCAACAAGAATTTCTTCACAGACTTGCGCATTGTCAAGAAGTTGGTGAATGGCAATTCGAACATTTAATTTAAGTATAAAATTTAATCAATTGTATTTTATTTTACATACCTCAGAATTTTTACTTTTTTATGGATAAAATTTACGTTTTCTAACATTCAATCGTCATTTACTCGAAAACTTTCCTATGTAAGAGGGAAAAATTTTAGTACTGTCTGATAGAGAATTAAACGATCTTTCAGAATCAAGGAAAAAAATATGGTGTTGCCATTTAAAAATAAATCGATGACGTCATTACTCGAAAACAAATGACATTTGAAAATTGCATTTTACTCTAAAATATGTATTTTTTAAATTAAAAATCGACCTGTTCGAGGATTTTTCCCAAAAAATAATTGTTTCGTTTTTATTGAATTTATTCCATACTTTTGGCGCATACTGTATATATACCGGGTGTTCCCTCTAAGACTTTCAGTGCGAATATCTCAGAAACCATTATAGCCAGTGTGACGAAATTTGGTATACACACACTAGATGGCGTGTAGAATTCGATGATGACATTAGTTTTTATACAGAGTGTTCGGTTTTGCAGAAAATGGTTTTAGTTTCGATTTTTTGGCAAACCTCGGCAAAATTTGTATTTAAATTGAAATATCTTTCATTATGAACACATTCTGATAAAAAAAGTCACGAAATTTTTTTATCTTGTCATAAAAAAACTATGAAAAGTCCCCAAATTTCATTGTTTTATCATACCAAATAAGAATAGCCATGAGTCCAATTTACACACACGCAACTACCGCATGGATAGACGTCAAAACGTAAAGTGACAGAAACTGTCAAAGCAAGTATGAGTATTTTTGTAGAAATTTTATTATAAATACGTAATACCACGAGGTACCTATATTGAATGTGCGTACGTATTTGCAATAATGGTACAGTTTTGTTAAAAGAAAATGGAAGTTTGAGCAACCTTGCCTGTAATGATTACCCAGAACACAGAAAATTGTGAAACATTTGCCGTTTTTTTAATTGCATCTTCCTTACAATACAGTAATTCTTATCGGGAATTATTATTATTATTTTTCACCATATCACTCTCAAATTAATAAATTATGTGCAAACATTAACAGCTGTAAAAAAATATTATAATATTGTGGGAAATCATACAAGCAATAGGGAACGATCCCTAAATCAGAAAGCTGAATTTATGAACATCCTCTCCCTTGGTTTGACTTGAAGCGCGCTATCTACAATTTAAACTTGTGGTGTCTTAACCTAGAATTATTAGAAATAATAATAACGTGCCGGCAACAAGTGGTAGAAAGGCTTTAAACTCTAGAAACAATCATAAATAATGATTTAATGGGTTCCTTGAGTGAATACTTCAGTTCCAGTAGCATAAATAAAAATTCACCTGCTTCAAAAACGATTCCACATTTATCAAATCTGAGTAGAATTTGGAGACCTATTCTTACACAAATTAAGTACATCAATACAATAAAAGATGATAACATAAGGTCTTTAAGTACAACCCAACGATTAATGGTAACTTGCCTAAGGAAAACTATAAGAGGTAAGTACAAAGCAAGAATGTCAATGTTGTAGGTAATTGCAACTTGCATATTGCTTTTGACCTTTTGAACTGTAGGGTTATATTTATAAGAAACTGCCCATTTACCCATATACTAGAATTATTTTTACTTAATTGCTTTCAGATGGAGAAGTTATTGGGTAATTTCTGGCTTACTTTCAAGAGCAGGGATGAGAAGGTATTTTCCAATATTTGTAGAACAGAAAGAACAAACGTAAAAATATCCACAAAAATGTTATGTCTCAATAGATAGGAACCAGGAAAACAAAGTACTCTTATGGAAACAGGTTGACATACACAGTTACGTTATTCATTGGTTAAAAGATTCGATAAGATACTGAAGAAGCCAGATGCCAAGATTAGTTTCTATTCGTATGACAGATAGATGAGAGAGACGAGGAAAATTTTGCTAGAAAACATTAGACTTTACGTTTTGCCATAAATAAGGACATACCTAACTTTCTGTACTTGGTTTAACTATTAATAAAATTAAAGTGCATGGAATGTGTAAGTTAACGAGTGAACTAAATAAAAAATGTAAAAATATTACACTAGACTAAACGAGTGATTTTTTGTATTTTATTATACCTAGCTATTATTCAGTTGTAATCAGCATAATTTTAATTAAAAAGTAATACATACCTACATTGTGGCTTATTTTTTAATTAATGACTAAATTGAATAACTTGACCCTTCATCTTTAAGTATTAATTAATATTATAGGTAAGTATTATTTCTGAAACATTTTTGTTTAATAATTTGTGTAGAATAAAAAACAACAATTACATACTTTAATTTATTAACAATAAAATAAAATTACATTAAGTATCTACATTATTACATCTGGTTTTATATTAAACAGTTATTCTGTATTCTAATTTCTATTACAGAGCAACGTTCATTCTGAGGGATGGTCATGCATGTACGATTAGAAACAAATCTTGCCATTTCATTGTTCAATACCAACCTTATTACATTATGTTGTGTATATTGTAACAACAGTTAGCTTTCAAAATTTTTAAGATATTCTAACGAGATGTTTTCATACTGTACATAGAATTATGAAATTAGTTTATTTTTCTTAAATTTATTCGTTTAGAAATTTTAAAACCCACGACAGACAACTGAATTTAATGTATTATAGAATACTTTTCAAAGTGAGTTAGAGACTTCTTTATAATATTATCCTTATCCATCATTCCATGTTCTGAATTATTTCCAAGAAAATGTCTGTAATATTTTTCGCTTATTCTTTCTGGTGGCAGTCTGGCACTACTCACACATAACTGAAAGTTAAAAACAACAATTACAAATTATTATCTAGCTTTAAATGACTATTTAATAGATACCTACTGGGTATAGTACGTCTGCAGGTGATTCTTCCTAGCAAAAACCAGTTGCTTTATTTTAGTTCTGTATCATATGAAATACAAACATTGTAGTTCATTGTTTACTATTTTACAGATATAGAGTTTTTCTTAAACATATTTTATCCATCAGGAACATAAGTAAAGTGCTGAACTGCTGAAATATGTGGACACAAGCAGAAGTAATCTCAAGAATTTCTAGGTTATGCTTTCGTAACATTTTTTTTTGTGGGGCTGGGGTAGGTTCCGATCTGACTTTCAACGACAAACACGTTCACATTATAATTAAAAAAGTTTTAGGAATCGTTTTGTTCGAATTTAGTTGTTGCTAAATAAGTAATCAATAATTACAGCAGTTGGAAAAGAGAGATATTCTTTAGGTACTTACCGAATTTTGTAAATTATTTTGTGATAAAAATACGGGTACCTAATTATTATGTACACTGTAGTAACATAAAAAAAAACAATTTACTAAAGTTGTATTACATTATAATGGAACAATTTAAAAATATCCACAGATATGTTACACAATATTCACACTGTAACCCTAGCTGTAGCGGTAGACTGCACCGACACAGCGACCCCAATGCTCCAAAAGGTTCAACTTAAGTCTAAATTTTTATCAACAAGTCTCAATAACACCATTGTGCATACGTAAATTGCATTAAATACATTATTTAGCGTTATTTCTGTAAAATAAAATACTTTATGCCATTAATATTTGACACTTCAATGACAATTCATAGTTTTGACGTTTAGCAATGTTAGTTTCTTCTGTGTAAGTCTGGCTCAAGGCTATGCACGTTTTACATGACAAAACAATGAAATGTGGGTACTTTTTGGAGGCTTTTTTTATGTTAAATTTTGAAATGTTTGAATATTTATTTATCAGAATGTGTTTATAATTAAGTATATTTCAATTTAAACATAAGTTTTAACAGGACTGACAACCAAAAAATCAAAATTAAATCAGTTTCTTGGAAAATGGAACACCCTGTATAAGAATTGATTGTATCATCAGATTCTACGCGCCATCTAGTGTCTGTATACCAAATTTCGTCGCACTGACTATGCTGGTTTCTGAGATATTCGCACTGAAAGTCTTAGAGGGAACACCCGGTATATACAGGGTGTCCGGTAACTACGGGGAAAAATAAAGGGTTATATAGAGCAGGTCAAAAGAGTGCTAGTACTTCATATAAACTTTTTACCTAGATGCCATTGTTGAGGAGTTATTGTCACTCAAAGTAAGAAGTTGAAAAATGAATATTGTCCATAATTTCTAAAGGGTTACTTTATTAACTTGAAATTTGGGGGATCAAAGCAACTCATTGAAATGTATCTTTGTGCATTTAAAATTGAATCAAATATTTTTTATTATACAAGGACGGTCGAAATTATGTTCTAAAATTTACGCAACTTTGACGGAGCTGTCAAATTTGACATTTTGCCCTCGCAGGCAGATAGCCCTGTTACTTTTCTACAAATAAGGTATACTTCATAACTTACGAAAAAATGAACGGTTGCCAATATAATTAAATTTCTGTATTTTGTGTATAGCTACAACCGGGGACACAACGCAACAGAAAAAAGTTAAAAATGAAACATATGGATTAAAAGAGGTTACTTCAGTAAATGCTCGATATGTCCTCCATCTAGTTCAATGCACTTCCTTATTCTTTTAAGATTATTTTATTGCACTCTAAATAGCATTTGTAGATTCCGCTTAATTTCATTACAATGATGTTCTATTCTTGCCATCAACTCTTCTCTTGTATAAACCGGAGTTGAATACACCAATTCTTTTAGGTAACCCCACAAGAAGAAGTCAAGGGGGTTAAGATCTGGCGACCTAGGTGCCCATAAGTGTGGTCCGCCTCGACCAATCCACCTACCACCAAATGTTGCATTGGGGTAAAGGGACCTATTAATTGGTTACCGATTAATCCTGCCCATACATTAACTATACATGTTTGCTGGTGTTTACCTTGAATGACTAAATGACGGTTTTCATCACACCATGCATGTAAATTGTGGGAGCTCATTATTTCGTCCCTGGTAAAACCTGTCTCATCCGTAAACAATACAGATCCAACAGAATATAAATTGTTTCTTTGTTTTCGCGAAAACCAATTGCAGTAATTTAATCTTGCTGTATAATCTTTCGGTCCCATTGCATGTACTTTTTGATGCAATAATTGTTCTTTTATAACCTGTGAGCTACCCACTTAGTGGTTCTATTTTGCCTTGAAAGGAAAGGATCTGCTTCTATTTGATCCAAGATCTGTTCTTAAATAACTGCGTTTCTGGCACGTCTAGGGGCTCTTTCCCCACCACGTCGTGGCAATATGCTTCCTGTATAGCGAAAGGTTAAAATAAATTTGTAACTACATTTCTATTCATTTATACCTGTTTCCCTTTGGCGACGATCACATCTTTGAAAAGTTTTCCGATTTGGTACATTCCTACCTGGAAATCGTACCGAGTAAATTCTTTGAGCTTCTAAAGAATTGCAATGCGCTTCTCCATAAATCAAGTGCATATCTGCATATTCTTCATAAGGGTATTCCATTATTTTATTTTATTTTTTCACTAAAAGGGGCATTAATTTTAATTGCCTTAATGCTTATCACCTTTTACGCGTCTCCTGTCACATTTAGCAACCTACTAATTTGATTATAATAATGTGATAATTAATTTCCCTTTACACAAAATAAAAAATTAATTATCTGGACAACCGTTCATTTTTTCATAACTAATGAAGTATATATTTTTTTTGTAGAAAAGTAATAGGGCTATCTGCCTGCGACGGCGAAATGTCAAATTTGATAGTTCCGTCAAAGTTGCGTAAATGTTAGAACATAATTTCGACCGTCCTTGTATAATAAATAATATTTGATTCAATTTTGAATGTACAAAGATACATTTCAATGAGTTGCTTTGATCCCCCAAATTTCAAATTAATCAAAGTAAGCCTTTAGAAATTATGGACAATATTTATATTTCAACTTCTTACTTTGAGTGACAATAACTCCTCAACAATGGCACCTAGGTAAAAAGTTTATATGAAGTACTAGCACTCTTTTGACCTGCTCTATATAACCTTTTATTTTTCCCCCGTAGTTACCGGACACCCTGTATATATAAATAATGGGACAGAGCTTAAGGGCATGTTGCTGACCTCAAAATAGAGCGATTAAGCCAAATATGCCTTTTCGATCTACAGGGCGTTAAAGTTGAAAAAATATTTTCGATTTTTTTAAATATCTTGAGCATCTTTAAACGGATTGTCTTGAAAGTTTGTACACCTATGTTTTCTGAGGTGGTACTTACGAAAATGGCAACTATTTTGCAATCACATCTAGGATGCGCTAATTGCAGTGTTCCGTCGGAGTAAACATATGTCAAACTTTTTTGTCCTTCAAAAATTTGAATTTCCAATAAGAAATTATTAAACTACGTTCAATTCTAAATAAAAAAGATATACCTGTTAAAAATCGATAAACTTAATCGTTTTGGAAATAAGAACGATTTACTATTTCGTTACAAAATTATTTGTTTGAACGTACTATCGTTTGCAATAGTAATGACACCCATTAAAATGAATTTTGCTATTTCTTTACAACTTCTGATGTATTTGTAATGAAATGTACTTCACATTTTTAATATTAGTTATTAGTTGTTTCACTCACCGATAGAGATTTAATGAAATTTCTACTCAAAACTTCCAGAAGTTAAAAAACTGTTTTAAGAGAGTGTCATTATTATTGCAAACGATTGTACGCCTTTAAATTAGGGATGAGCGCGTGAGTAATTTTTGACTCACGGTCACGGTAACCGAGAGTCTGATGACGCACACTCACGCACGTACCATATCTGTCAAACAGAGTCACGCACGCTCACGGCGTTCAGAATTTCTGCACACACGCCCATGCACGTTCACGCGCACATACGCTCGTAAATATATCTCAAACAAGAGTCACGTACGCTCACGAGGTTTAAAGTTCTACAATCTACATACACGCTTACGCGCGTTAACTCAACGGAACCCAGGTATGGTCAATTAAATTTAAAAAATGAACATTTTATTCTACAAATAAATAGTCTACAAAAAAGTTTAAGGAAAATAAGCTGATGTCAAGCTCAATGCTCAAACATCAAAGTTTTTGTTCAAAAACAATATTTGATCAACATTTTCACTGAGAAGCCGCGTCCTCCTCTCTTCCAAGATCCGGCCCGTCGTCGAAAACACCCTTTCGCTGGATGCGGAGCTTGTTGGTATATTTAGAATATGCCTCGAAAGGCTTCTCAATAGAGGTAAATCCACCGCTTTGTTCCAGAATTCCAGTACATCACACCGATTCACCACATCCACATGCTTCTTCAAATATATTTGCAACTCAGTATCAATTCTTGCACTTTGAGCTATCTTGTCACTATCAGCGACATCGTCGTAGTTGTCCTTAAATTAATCAAATGGGTCCCTATTCCTATGACTATGAGGCTGTTCATCCAAATTCTTGTTGTCAAGCCAGCAGTTGTACCAAGTTGACGTGTAGTATTCGAGATTATGTAGATTATATCTTCTTGTGGAGCGACTACTTTCGAATCCGTCCGAACTCACGTCACGCACGCTGGCATTTTAGATCACGCACATTCACGAATATTACCGTGAGTTAAACCCAATTTCAATATCATTCACGTCGTGTCACGCCGTGACACGATGTGACACTAGCAAAATCACGTCACGCGCTAATCCCTACTTTAAATAAGATGACTTAATGAAGTAGGCCGCTGTCAATGAAATCTCATGTATTATTTATGTCAATTCTAAGCAACTTATAAATACTAGACCGTTTAGTTCTTCGTTTGTGATTTTTTTCATTAAAATGCCGCGTCATAATCATTATTCGTTTGTTGAAATGAGGAACATGGTATGTGTGTATGCCCAAGAAAATTATTGTGGTCTTCATGCAGCAGCGAGGTACTTGGAGTTATATCCAAATAACAGACAACCTAACCACAAGCTTTTCAAGATGTTGTACGACAGATTAGGAGAAACGGGATTATTTCGCCCTAAACGAGACGTTGGAAGGCCTAAAGTATTAGCGGCGGAGCAAGAAGAGGATGTTTTAGTGCGAATTGCCGAAAACACGCAAACAAGCACACGCCGAATTTCATCAGCTACTGGTGTAAGTCAGTCTTCCGGCTTCAGAATACTCCACAAAAAAAATTGTATCCTTGCCATTTTTGTCCGGTTAAACAGTTGATGCCACAAGATCCTCCTGGTAGATTTCGGTTCGCACAGTTTCTTCGTCGGCAACAAAATGCTGACCCTACATTTTATAATAAAATATTGTTTACGGACAAAGCTACATTTACCCGGCGCGGTGTATTTAATTGGAGAAATAGCCATTCCTGGGAACTGGAAAATCCTCACTTGCCACGAGAACAACATTTTCAGCATGAATTCTCAATAAATATTTGGTGTGGAATACTTTCTGATAACATTTTGGGACCATTTGTGTTACCCCGTCCACTTATGGGAAAAATTATTTAAATTGTTTAACAAATGACTTGCCACTCGTTCTTGAAAATATCCCGGGCAAACATTTTGGTTTATGCATGATGGTGCTCCCGCACATTACTCCCGACCTGTAAGAAAATATCTTGATATAAGTTTTAGAAACCGTTGGATTGCTCGCGGCAGCGAATTGCCTTGACGTGCGCGTAGCCCTGATTTAAATCCTCTTGATTTTTATTTCTGGGGTAACGTTAAATCTTTAGTTTATAAAGATGTTATACATACTCGAGAAGAGATGTGGGCAAAAATACAAGAATCTGTTAACATTATCAGATACCAACAAAGTAGTCTATTCAGTGTCAGACAAAATTTTAACGAGAGAATAAAAAAATGTTTTGAAAACAATGGTTGCCACTTTGAGAATCTTTTATAATTAGACTTAAAATTTTTCAGTTGTTACTGTGTTTGTCTTAATTCGTAATTAAATATTTTTATTTAAAGGCGTACGTTCAAACAAATAATTTTGTAAAGAAATAGTAAATCGTTCTTAGTTTGAAAACGGTTAAGTTTATCGATTTTTAACAGGTATATCTTTTTTATTTAGAATTGAACGTAGTTTAATAATTTCTTATTGGAAATTCAGATTTTTGAAGGACAAACAAGTTTGACATATGTTTACTCCGACGGAACACTGTCACTAGATGTAATTGCAAAATAGTTACTTTTCGTTATTTACGTTATTACCACCTCAGAAAACATAGGTGTACAAACTTTCAAGATAATCCGTTCAAAGATGCTGAAGATATTTAAAAAAATCGAAAATATTTTTTCAACTTTAACACCCTGTAGATCGAAAAGGAGCAACAATCGGATAAGGCATATTTGGCTTAATCGCTCTATTTTGGGGTCAGCAACATGCCCTTAAGCTCTGGCTCATTATTAATGAAGGTGAAAATAAACCGATTTAACCTAACATACCTATATCCCAAGTCGCTTAATAAAAAAGATACAGGGTGTCAAAGTTAAAATTTTATTTTCGATATTTGTAGATAACTTCTTAAAAAATTCAAATATTTACATAAAATTTGTAAACCAGGGGTTTTTGCGGGTGATAAATTCAAATTTGTTTATAATTTTGACGTCACTAGTAGAGGGAGGTGGCGCATCATGTTTCTTTTGAATGGCAGAACTTTTTTGCAGCTTAGTGTATCCATCTGACTATTGAAACAATCGATTTTCCTACCTGTTATATCTGAAAAAGGTATACCTTGTTGAAGTCGTTAGGAGTAACAGTTTTCGAAATAATCCTGTCAAACTTGACATACGTTTAAAAATTTTTACTACGAATTTGAGAACGAAAACAGAGAGTTTTTCCAAACGTCAATAACATTGTAACAACCTATTATTTCTAAATCAAAAACAAAAGAAAGCAAATATGTGTATTAGGTTGCAGACATAAAAGTCCTATACGGACATCGGGTATTTGGCCAGCTCAATGGAGAAGGGGTGGTTTCAGATGTTATAGGGCGCCAGACAAATTTTCTAAAGCCAAATAAATACCCTAACTATAGTGAAAGCTAACTCTCAAAATTTGTCAAAGAAAAGTTAACAAAAAAAAATAACAATAATATCTTTCCGCTCCAAATTATCAAACAGGGGATTACGAATGAAACAACTAATGTTTTATTTATACTATATTACTAATAATACAATATATCTAATGGGGAAGTTGATGTACATAATATGTAATAAAATCAAGAATATGGCAAAGCAAGAGATTGGCGATCTTCAGTTGATCAAACAATAACAATAGTCCAATTTAACTATTGTCACCAGCGCACCACGGTAAGCAAAACTTAGCAGTATCAACTCCGCCGCAAAAGGATTAAGGCGTACGCCAAGAAGGCAAAATAAGCGCACAAGGAAAAATAAGTAAGCGTCGCTTGAGCTCAGGCGCAACCGCTGTCATGCAAAATAAACCTTAGTTGTAGGCGTATATATTACTCGCACCTTAATAATTTAAGCGAAGCTGTGTTTATATAGTATATGATATATGAGTAAGTGGGCAATAGTGATGGAAATAGTCAACTGGCTAAATTGTAAAATATAAGTGAATTGCTTTTAAGCTAAAGAATAATATTAATTACTACCTACTAAATAAATAAACTCATGCATAAGTATATATACCCTTGCATAAGTATAGAATTGTAAATTTAATCTTAAAAAAAACATCCACTAAAAAAATAGCTATCTACAGAACCAACCTATGTCAGTTCTAATATTATATTAACTATATAAACTAAATTTACTAATAATGATAATAGTAGGAAAAACAAAAAAAACTGTCAAGCCATGCAGTGACTTAAATATCAAAAGCGGTTTATAGCAACAGCAAAAAAAAAATAAGCAGCGAGCAGCAAAAATAATGAAATGATTGCAAATATAATATGAGACTTGCGTGTATCCCTGCGATGACTTGGAGGTGTCTCGGCTGCTCGGACGTCGCACGAGGAACCAATATCAATGATCCAAACTGGCAGTGATGGCTGGGACGATCAGCACCAATCCTGATGTCGTATTCCCGAGAAGTAACACGAACGAAACTCCAGGGTGATCCCGAACTCAGGTCTGGACGCTCCACAAGAATAAGTCAATCTTCAAAGCGTTCAACTGCAGGAACTGGAGACGTCTCGGCTTTAAGCCCGTAATAAAAACCCTACATAAAATAAAAATGTAGTAATAGCACGTTACTTATAGATATAATATAAATAAAACATAATAGTAATGAATCACTAAGTTGTTTTTTTTTTCCAATACATGAATGCTACGTAATATAGTCGAGGTTCATGTGCTTACGTATACCCGATAATCACATTACTATATTAACCCAGACCGAGGAAAAAAAATAATGATATCAAAGATTTTTCTATTATTACATCAAAAGTTAAATTTCCAAAAAAAAATAGAAATGCTGAGATTAAAATGCATCCTAACTGGATCTAATGAGTGGAAAATAGCGACCGCGCTAATTTTCTTATCAAAATCGGAAAATTAATAAACGTGACAACGTCGCAATTCGAGCGAAAAATAAAATATATTCATTCAGGTAACAGAATTACACTAAGAATTAATTGTGAGCACTTATACTCGCAAATGAGATGCACAAAATAATATTTAGTTGCATATATACAATTGACATTATTGAACAAAACAAAAAAAAAATAAAAAAAATGTAAGAAATATACTTACCCTTAGTTTTAAGGGGCTTTAGTCACAACTGCTTCACAATTTAACTGCAGATCTTGAATAAAACAAGAATACACCTAGAGGGTTGTATGGAGGGTTGTTTGGCACCAGGACGGCGTGGCAATAATCCCTTGGAAAGGTTACAACTTAGGTTCTCATCCACAAAATATACCACACAGGGAACCAAATGAATCTATCTAAGCTATTTAATAGTTATGAAGAAAAATAATCCTCCTAAGAGATGACTTCAGAAATCACAGATTTTCCTCACAACTTAATTAACACCGAAAAATGGCCACCCTCTTTTGTCTTTTCTCCGTAAGCCACTCTAGCGCAAGTCGTCTGCCGAAATTCGAAGAAAAAACTAAACTATCTTGCCATTGGTCTAACAGTAACCAATGGGAAAAATACATAATAAAAATACTGAAATAAATGTCACAAAGGAGCAATATCATATCAAATATTTAAATGTTACATCACTATGAATTATCATAAGCATAACTACACAAATATAACTATAAAATTGGCTAATTGTGAAACCTAAACCTACATAAATATCCGAAGTAACTTTGGCAACAGTGTACCACGCGCACACGTAGGCGATCTGCTGACCATCGAGTAACAGGTGACTGTGGGTCAAAACAAAACGGCTAGAAAATGGCGAGTTATCAGCCCAATGTAAACAACGAAAATAGTTAAAAATTTACGGAAACATTTCCAGGGATATACAGACGTGTGGAAATGACTGAAATCGGTAAGTTATCCATTTTAATACGATATTTTGCATATTAGTTGCTTGTAACTTTACTTATAAGTTTAAGAATAGTCTTATAGGTTGTTTATAATTTATGTTATGGTTATTATTTAATTTATTCTTATTTCAGGTCTCCCGAGTCATCATCTAAGGCACTGTGGATGCCTCCCATGCGTTGCAAATACCCACACCATAGCTTCATATGCCCAGTATGCAGTTTCCATGCCAATAAAGTGTTGCAATGAGTTGCACTGACACGTTGCACTTTGGAAAACGTAAGTATACAAACCAATTTTTTATAGGACTTAATTGATGTGTGTTTTTATTTTTCGTAGGATGTACCACACGTTGGAATATACAGGAGGTTTCATGATTTATATATGCCTATCAAAGATGTAATTTTTCTAAATAAACTTTGGCAAATATTTTGTGTATCATTTAGGTTTAAGACACTGAACTAGGTATGGTAATGCAGGAATTTAACGTTATAACACGGAAGTGCGCGATAGTGATGTGATTTTTGTTATTTTTACTTATCTGCTTTTTTCAGTGTGAGATTTTTTGGTTAGGCAAACTTAGTTTCGAAAATAACCCTTGACTGTTCCGTTTGGCGCAAGGGCTTATTTAATTAATCTTTATTATTTTTTCAGAAGTGTAGCAAAAACCCAACAAAACTAAAGAAAAACTAAAATTATGCCACAAATAAATAGCTTCAGACAAAATCCTATTTAAATTATTCACTGCACCAATTGAAAACTGTTATCGTTTCAGGTAAATTGACTTTTTTACTGAAAATATAGCAAAATGTTACTTGAAAAAGTTGTTCAGAACGGTAAATTATGGAGATGTGCAAAATTTCAAAAAGATCGGCCTGCTTTGATAAAATCTATGTGCTTTGTTGAAAAATGGTTTCATCAAACCTCGCCGATTTTCTTAAAATTTTGCACGTTTTCATAATTTACCATTCTGAACAACTTTTTCAAGTAATATTTTGCTGTATCTTCAGCAGAAAAGGTACTTTACCTCAAACCAAAATAGTTTTTACTCGGTGCACTCAGCATTTCAAATAGGATTATTTCAAAAATGGTTACTCCTAACGACTTTAGCAAGGTTACCTTTTTCAAATAAAATAGGTAGGAGAATCAATTATTTCTATAGTCAGATGGATACACTAAGCTGCAAAAAAGTTCTGCCATTCCAAAGAAACATGATGTGCCATAGGTGGCGCCCTCTACTAGTGACGTCAAAATTAGAAACAAATTTGAATTTTTCACCCGCAAAAACCCCTGGTTTACAAATTTTAAGTAAATATTTGGATTTTTTAAGATGTTATCTACAAATATCGAAAGTAAAATTTTAACTTTGACACCCTGTATCTTTTTTATTAAGCGACCAGGGATATAAATATGTTAGGTTAAATCGGTTTATTTTCACCTAAGGAATATGTGGTCTCATTTTTGCTACTTTATTTAAAATCACCTTGTATATACCGGGTGTTCCCTCTAAGACTTTCAGTGCGAATATCTCGGCTACTATTGCAGCCAGTGCGACGAAATTTGGTATACTGGCACTAGATGGCGTGTAGAATTCGATGATGGCATTAGTTTTTATACAGGGTGTTCAGTTTTGCAGATAATCGATTTTAGTTCAATTTTTTGTTAGTCAACCACGGTATTTGTATTTAAATTGAAATATTCTTAATTATGAACACATTCCGATAAAAAAGTCCCGAAAAAATTTAATTTTATTTAAAAAAAACGTCTATGAAAAGTATCCAAATTTCATTGTTTTGTCATGCAAAATGTGTATAGCCTTGAGTCTATTTACACACACGCAACAACCGCAAGTGACAGAAACTGTCAAAGCAAGTATGACTAGTTTTGTAGGAATTTTATTATAAATACGTAACACCACGAGTACATTGAATCTGCGTACGTATTTGTAATAATGCTAATTTTGTTAAACAAAATGGAATTTAGAGGTTATTAGCTGTTCGCGTACGCTGAGCTTTATTCGGCATGAATACTCTGAAAATATGAATAAAGAAGACAAATACAAATTGTAATTTATTAACAATAAAATAAAATTACAATAAATTAAAAGTATCTAAGTACTTACATACATTTAATCGATTTTATGTGAAACAGTTCTGTATTCTATTTTACAGAGCACCGTTAAGTCTAAGGGATGGTCATGCATGTACGATTAGAAACGAATCTTGTCATTTCATTGTTTGATACCTGATTACGTTACGTTGTGTATATTATAACAACAGTTAGTTTTCATCATTTTTAAGATATTCTAACAAGATGTTTTCGTAGTGTACATAGAATTATGAAATTAGTTTTTCTTAATTTTATTTTTTTAGAAATTTTAAATCCCACGACACAACAACTGAATTTAATGTCTTATTGAATCCTCTTCAAAGTGAGTTAGAGGCTTCTTTATAACCACCATTCCATGTTTATAATTAATTCTAAGAAAATGTCTGTGTGATATTTTTCGTTTATTCTTTTTGGTGTCGTATGTTATGAATTGTTTCAATATAATTTTTGATACTACACACACATAGGTACCTGAAAGATAAAAACAATAATTTCAAATTACTATCTAGCTTTAAATGACTATGTGATAGGTACCTTCTCGGTCTAGTAAATATTCAGGTGATTCTTTCTAGAAAAAAAAAACAGTTGCTTTATTTTAGTTCTGTGTCATATAAACTACCTACTGTTGGAAATAAGCAACTATTTTATGTATTTTGTAAATCTGTTACATGTACTTCTAAGAAGACTAGAAAAAAAGATATGTAATGTCAAGAGAAAAATAAATATAGTGACATGACGTTTTGTATATTTCAAAAAGAATTATAAATTGTGTATAGGACATTGCGATTATTAGTTAGTCAGTTATTGTAATAGCAGTAATAATTGTCGAACCGTCTTTAGCCGGATAAACGGGTAGTTCATCAACGGCAGGACATAGTTTGTGGCGACTGTGACAGAACTTGTTGACTCGACACTGTGTTCAGTAAAGAAAATAATTGACTTATTGTTTGTAACGGTTGTGGCGAATTGTATCATACTATTCAAGTAAAAAAGAGAGTGACGAAATGGCCACCGACCTGAAGAAGAAGCAAAAGCATAGAAAAGTACTGAGAAGCGACTTTACAAAAATCGCGAATGAACTAGACACACTTTTTCAAGTAGAAGAACCTGTGTGCAATGAATGTGAAGTCACATGGGAATGTTTAAAACTTAAGTTTGAGGAACTGCGTATCTGTGACAATGAAGTGTATGAGAGCTTTTTGGAAACTGCTGCTGAGGAGCAACTCCTAGAGGACTTGGAAAACTGTGATGCCTACGTTAAAAGGTTCACCAAGCTACGGCTTCTGTTTGAAGCGTTACGGAATCCAAAACCAGCTGAGGAGGTTTGTTCAGTGCGCTCTGTACGGCTAGAAGAAGTTACCGGTAAGCATAAATTTAAATTACCTCGCATCGAGTTTAAACATTATGACGGTACTATTAAGGACTGGTTAGCGTTTTGGTCACAATTTAGAAAAATTCATGAAGACACGTATATTAACAACAATGACAAAATTGAATATTTAATCCAAGCTACCGTCCCAGGAAGCAGGGCCCGTCAAATTGTAGAGAGTTTTCCAGTGATAGGAGACAATTATGAAAAAATAATAGAATGCATGCGGGCTAGATTTGGAAGGGATGATTTACAAATAGAAGTATATGTCAGGGAATTATTCAAATTAGTTTTGAGATATTCTATGAGAAACTGGATATTTCCTCACTTTATGATCAAATTGAAACTCAGCTGAGGGCACTTGTTACGTTAGGTATTACATCTGATAAATATGCGGCCATATTATTTCCCTTAATTGAGGCATGTCTACCGCCAGATCTTTTAAGAATTTGGCAGCGATTGTCATTTAACTCGGTTAACGTCAATATTGGGGAATCTAAAGAATCGTTGAATGGAGATTCGACACACTTGAAGTTCGAATCAAACATTTGATGAATTTTCTTAGATCTGTGGCAGAAAATGAACAAAGGATAAATTTAGCGAGTGAGGGTTTTGGCTTAATAGAAAATTTAGATGCATTGAAATCAGGTGATAATAATAAGAGAAGGATTAGTAAGGGTTCTACATTCCGCCCGGCTACTGCTGCAGGTTTAATTAACACAGATGGTCCAACCAAGTTGTGTATCTTCTTTTCGGGAGCGCATGTAAACGAGGCATGTTTTAAAGCTCAGAAAATGTCGTGGGACGAACGAAAAAATATAGTTACTCAGAAAAGAGTATGCTTTCGCTGCCTTAAACCTGGACATCTTGCGAGAAAATGCCGCGCTCATTTAAAACGCATTGTTTACGAATATTCACACGTAACACTAATGTGTCCAAAGTTATTTGATAAAAAACAGCTTGATGTTCCCGTGAACAGTGAGAAGACGGAAGAAGACCCTGGATTGACCAAAGATCAAGCTCTTACAAATCAAACCAGCAGTCATATTTTTCTCCAGACACTTCGAATTAGTTTGAAAGGATCTGCTGGTGTTCGTGTAGTTAGAGCTTTGATGGATAGTGGGTCGCAGAGGTCATATATTTTAAAATCTACTGCTGAGGCTTTTAGGTTGAGACCTAAACGGTAGTACATTGTCTCTTTGGAGGTGTGAAGTCAGAAGAAAATCATTTATGTTATGACCTGACTATATTTAGTGGCAATTATACTCTTACTTTTGAAGTTTTGGATCAACCTTACATATGTAGCGATATTGTTCCTGTTTTTTATGGTCCATGGATGCAAGAACTGGATAATTTGGAGGTTGATGTTTGTGATCCCCACAGTGGCGGTCCCATCGAACTTTTATTGGGGGCAGATGTCATAGGAGGACTGTATACTGGATGACGACATAAGCTGAAATGTGGATTGATGGCAAATGAGACTCATGTTGGATGGATAGTAGAAGGAAAAATTTCTAGTTTTAAATCAAGCACTACGACTACTGTTGTGTCCTTACTTATAAATTCCACCATAACTGATTTGTGGCAGCTGGACGTATTAGGGATAGAGGAACTTACTGAAAGGAAATCCAAGGAGGAAATGGCTATAGTAGCAAAGGAGCTGTTTCTACACACTGTAACCGTGGATATGGAGGGGCGATATGAAGCTAAACTACCATGGATAGATGGACACCCCCCACTGCCAACAAATTACAGTGTTGCGAAGAAACGATTATATAGTACTTTGGAAAAATTAGAAAAAAATAATTTATTCGATTTCAGTTTTTAATGAATGGGAGTCTAAGAATATGTTAAGGAAGCACAAGTTTTTTTTTATTATTTTCGGGTCGTGGTTAAGTTATTAGTGTGTCTCAAATATATATATATATATATATATATATTTTATTGACAAAGTTGTTGTCTTGTAAGCCAATGGGCGCCAGTCGATATAATCGACGAGAAGGGGAGACAAGATAAGCAATAGTTTTTTTATATATTTTCTTAAACAGTAAAAAAAGATAAGCAATATTGTAATAATAATATTAACTAGAAATTTAATTAAATAAATGGTAAAAATGTACAATTATCACACTTAAATTCAATATAAAGTTACCAAAATTTGTTAAAATATTAAGTATAAAATTACCTAATATGAATTTAATAGAAAATAATAATATTTAGATTTTACTTGTTTTAGTAATTATAGCATATTTTTATTTAATTATATTAAATAAATTATGCATAATATTTATAGAAAAAAGCAATGCTTAGGTAAGTATTAGTTTTATACTAATTATTATTTTGTTTATACCAATTAACAGCTGTTATCTGGTTCACATTAATAACTATATTAAAAATGTATAAAGACGTAAGTAATGAAAATAATTAAACAAATTAGTAAAATATTGAGTCTACATTTTACCAGATATCTCAATTAACAAAATTTACTATAATAGTTTATAAAAATAGGAGAGGGTAGGTAAGTAACACAAATTTTTCTTTATTTGATGAACTGTGAAAATATTAGTTTTTCTCTCTTTTCAGATCTGCTGCTTGTTACTCAAGATCGTACTTACAGTAACTCCCAGGTGATTGGTACTTAGAAACAGAAGCCATAGAGTTGATAACAGCAAAAATCACGAAGCCACAGCTTACATCATGGAACTCTCTCCATATATGGAAGCTCAGTTGCTCAGTCATTAACTATCATATGTAGAATTGTGGAAGGAATATTACAGCACAGCATATTGCTCTACGTATAGAGCATGGCAGATGCAGTGGGCATTTGTTTGTGCGTGAAGTATCTTTCTGCGTGCAATAAAAAAGGACCTACAATATAATTTTAATATTTAGATTCAAATAAAGAAGCAAAAGTTTAATTTTTTAAACAAATAATTTATGTTTGCAAGATTATTATAATTATTATTATTACCTTAGTTGTTATAAGGTCCTCACTCATACGCACTTTGTATGGTTTTATAATGGACTGTAGGGTAGTTTTTAAATAATCGACACTCACTGGATATCACTTGTTGCATAGGTATATTGTTTGAATAAACTTTTACATTGAGGAGAGTTACATGTGTGCTCTACTAAATATTCAGCCATACTGCCTAGCGGCTGGCAACTTTCTGCGCACATGCGCGTTAGAACTCTTATGCTGACACAGGTCAGGCCTTAACATGCCGCCCCCTTTGAAAGGCTGCGCTTTCAAAAAATAAGATTAATAAGTGTTTGAACAGGAATACATATTATCAAGTTAGATACATAGAAATCAAATAAATGATAATATTAGACAATGTTTACACACAAATTTTCATCAACATTGCCGCAAACTTATGCCTCTCACAAGAGTATTTTCTCTTAGTCACATTTCTGTCGGTAAGACACACATTTTTGACACTGCACGTTTCACTACGCCACTGATGGTACGTACACTCACCACTCGGACGACGTGGTCCTTTCCAGGATGTAAGCTGATAATCCGCCCTAGTTTCCACGCAAGAGGAGGCAAGTTGGCGTCCTGCAGTAAAACTAAATCATCAATCTTTACTTGATACGCTGATTTGGACTTGCATCGTGAGCGTTGTTGCAAGGTTGTTACATACTCGTGAGACCATCGTGCCCAAAAATGCTGGTTTAATTTCTGAATCATTTCATAATGTCTCAATCGGTTGTCAGGAGTGTCAATGCATTTCTTTTGCGGTAGCGCAGTGAGTCTCTCTCCAATGAGGAAATGCGCGGAAGTTAAGGCTAATAACTCATTAGGGTTGGAGGAAAGGGGTATTAAAGGTCGAGAATTGAGGACCGCTTCTATTTGTGTCAATACGGTGTACATATCTTCATATGTTAGATTGGCATTACCGATAATTCGTCTCATATGATGCTTAGCAGACTTGACTGCCGCTTCCCATAGTCCTCCAAATGATGGGCTACGCGCAGGTATAAAGTGCCATTCTATGTTTGTTTGAGTAATGAATTCGTCAAAACCTGATTTTTTAAAATTTTGAAAAATGTCCTTGAGCTCTCGTTCAGCTCCTACAAAATTAGTTCCGTTGTCACTATAAATTTTTTGACAGATTCCTCGTCGAGAAATGAATCTTTTAAGAGCGTTTAAAAACCTAATTGTGCTTAAGTCTCCCACCAGTTCAAGGTGCACCGCCTTAGTGGAGAAACAGACAAAGATACAGAGATAGTATTTGACAAGCTTTCGATTTTTTGTTTTTCCGTCTTTGATTTGAAATGGGCCGGCTAAATCGACGCCGCTTATAGAAAAAGGTCTGGAGGGAGTAACTCTTGTTTTGGGTAATTCTCCGAGTTGAGGAGTGTAAAAACTTGGATGCGCTTTAAAGCACGTTATGCATTTTCGTAAAATTCGTTTTACTACACCTAAACCATTGATAGGCCAAAATTGTACTCTAAGTGCTGCCAGTGTAGCCGTAGGGCCAGCGTGTAAATGTCTATATATGCTCATAGTTGATTAAAAGTGACGTAAAATTGTGTTTTTCAGGAATAATAGGAAATTTTTTATCGTATGCATAATGTGACTTGCCTATTCTTCCACCTACTCGTAGAACTTCATGTTCGTCTAGAAAAGGGTTTAGTCCGATAAGCTTGCTATTTTTTGCTACACATTTCGACCGTTTCAAATGCTCAATTTCATTGTACGATTTTTACTAATCTGAATAATGCTTCGTTCAATTCATCAATATTAAGCTTATTTAAATTTCGATCTGATTTATTTAATTTGCAATTTTTTATAAACCGAATACAGTATGCAGTTATACGTTGCAACTTACTAAAAGTAGAAAATCTATTAAATATATCACAATTCGTATCAGAACTGTTAATTACTGTTAATGTTACTTGAACAGACCGCTTTCGTTCAGGTAAATCAAGTATATCTGAGAAACTTTCTGATTTTACCCAATAATATTCCGGCTGTGATAGCCAAGTTGGACCTTTCCACCACATAGTAAATGATTTTAATTCGTCGGGTTTTATACCGCGTGATATTATGTCAGCGGGATTTTCTGCCGAAATTACGTGACGCCACTGGTAGATCTGAGTGAGCTTTTGAATTTCAGACACCCGGTTACCTACAAACGTCTGCCAAGTCGCGGGCTCTGTTTGTAACCATGAGAGTACTATTGTTGAATCTGACCAGTAACAAATTTTATCTATCGGCATCTTTAAGGCATCAAGAGCTGATTTACTTAAATTCGCTAATAAAACCGCGCCACATAGTTCTAAGCGGGGCAAAGTGATTGTTTTTAGTGGTGCGACGCGAGACTTAGCACACAACAAAGCCGTCTTTACATTACCATGTCGGTCCAAGGAGCGTAAATATATACAGGCTCCATAAGCGCGCTCCGACGCGTCGCAAAAATCATGCAGTTGCACCTCCGTTGCATCGGGTATTATTACATGACGAGGAATATTTAAATCGTCAATTGCATTTAATTTTGAGTAGAATTCGATCCACTGATTGTTCAACTCGAGAGGAACAGAGTCGTTCCAGTCCGTTTTGTTTTGCCATAAATGCTGTAAAATAATTTTACCTAATACTGTCGTTGGCCCTATTATTCCTAAAGGATCAAAAATCTTTGATATTGTTGATAGTATGGTCCGTTTTGTTATTATGTCGTAATTATTTTCGAAATTAACTGAAAACTTAAAAACATCGAGTTCAGCATCCCATGCAAGACCTAGGGCCTTGGTGTTTTTATCGTCGGAGATTAAATATTCTTGTTTGTGTTCTTGAGCACAATCCTGTAATACACGTTGGTCGTTTGAAAGGAATTTGCGCAAATCAAAACCAGCACTGTGTAAGATTAGACAAATTTTGTTTTTAATATCGACAAGGCCTTCAATTGTATTGGATCCAGTCAACAGATCGTCAATATAAAAATCGCTGAGTATTACGTTAGCTGCTTGTGGATGGTCAGTTATGTTTTCTATGGCTACCTGATGTAACGCACGTACCGCGAGAAATGCTGCGGGTGCAGTTCCGTATGTAATTGTATTAAGCCAAATATGTTTAAGTTTGTCACTCTCATTAGATCGCCAAATTATTCTCTGCAAATCGCGTTCACTTTCCTTTATCAAAACCTGTCTGTACATCTTCGCGATATCTCCTATTAAAACGAACGTATGTTTTCTAAACCTAAGTATAATGGAAAATAAATCCTCCTGTATGGTAGGTCCGACCTTTAAAACATCATTAAGAGATAAACCTGACGAAGTTTTGAGACTAGCATCAAATACTACGCGTAATCTAGTAGTTATACTGGTTTCTTTTACAACCCCGTGATGTGGTAGGTAAAATTGTAAATTATTAGTTGTATCTGCTTCGCAAACTTCTGTCATGTGTCCGAGTTCTTCATACTCCTGCATAAATTGAACATATTGTTGTTTAAGTTCTAAATTTTTTGTTAATTTGTTTTCCATCGCGTAAAAACGTTTGATAGCAAATCGTTTTGATTCACCTAGCTCATTAACATTTTCTCGCATCGGCAAACTTACAATAAACCTCCCAGTGCCGTCCCGAGTAGTCGTATTTACAAAATGCTGTTCGCACTGATTTTGCTCCTGTGTGTATTTATCTTTTACCTTGCATTCTTCGATTTTCCAAAACTTTTCTAGCTGATTTAAAAGTTCAGAGTTTTCAACGGATAAATGACATGACGTATTGTGTTTGAAATCAAATGGAATATTACCTGCTACTAGCCAACCTAATTTTGTGTTTTGAAATATTATCGAGCTATCGGAGCGTTTAACTTGCCCAGCGTATATAAGATTCCAAAACACCCCGGCACCCAACAAGAGATCTACAGGTCTATTTTCGAAAAACTTCGGATCAGCGAGTTGCAGATTATGCGGTATGTTTACATTTGAAATATCATATGACGTAAACGGTATGTATTCTGTTATTTTGTTTATTACCAGGAATGGTAAGTTTATTTTGAATTTACTGCAGTTCGACTCTATTGTCGAGGATGTTGTTTGAGATACAGCATTTAGTGATTGATTAATACCACTAACGTTCAATTTTATAGGTGAACCAACGAGTTTTAATGTATTAAATAAATCAACAGTAATAAAATTAGACGTTGAGCCTGAATCTAAAAGACATCGACAGTTTATTATTTTATCTTGACCATGAATTTTCAAAATAGCAGTTGACAATATAGCTTGACCATTTTGAATTTGAGTTGCGTAATTTGCGTAAGTTGAAGTGGTAACTATTTGAGTATTATTTGCATCAATAGGTTTAGTCTGCTGTGAAACATTTGCGTTATGATTTGAATTACTTAAATTAGCGATAGTACCGCACTTTGAGTCATCTGCATTCCGTGTTGTGCCATTTTCACTCGTTACACGAGACGTGGATTCGTTTGAGTCGGCGTTGTTCATGTCATTGCCAATACTGTTATGCAAAAGTGAATGATGTTTTTTGTGGCAGAATTTACAACCACTTGAATTACATTCCCTACTAAAATGGTTAGGTCTTAAACAATTGCCACATATTTTGTGTTTTTTAACCTCGGTATAACGATCTGGAATAGATAATTTAATAAATTCTTTACAGTTGTAGTTATAGTGTGATCCTTTGCAAAATGCGCAAGAAACATGACTTACATCTGCTTTAGCAACACCTGCAAAACTACGATTGGTAGCTGCTTTTAATGGTTTGTTTGCTGGTGTGCATACGTTTTCTAATATTTGACATCGATGAGTAACGAATTTAATAAAATCATCTATAATGGGCATTTTTTTCGGATCTAACGTTCCCTCCCACTCTCGTTTAGTGGTTGGGTCAAATTTGTTTGAGATTACATATATTAGCAATGAATCCCACTCGTCAGTGGGTTGTCCTAGAGCCTTAAGGGCTCTAACGTGTTTTTGAAATGTATCTAATAAGGTTCTGAGAGTGATATGATTTTCAAATTTCATTATCGGAATTTCAAAAATTGATTTGATGTGCGTATTTATTATAACCCTTTCGTTTTGAAATCTTTCCTTTAAAAGGTTCCATGCAATCTCATAATTCGCGTCACTAACTTCGAGAGAGTGTAGAATATTAGCCGCCTCACCTTTCAAGCAAGATTGTAAATAGTAAAAACGCTGAACGTTACTTAAACCCGGATTTGAATCGATTAGCTTGCCAAATGTATCGTAAAATTGTGACCACTGGTCATATGCACCGTTAAACTCTGGAAGTTTTATAGTCGGTAATTTAACTGCGGGTAAAATTCCGCTTGTGGATGACACATTTGCATTTTGTTGCTCATTTCTTAACTCATTTGTATTAGAACTTTTACTAGCGCGAATAAGCTCTTTAGCTTGGCCGGTTAGAGAATAGAAATTTTGCTCAAACTGCAAACGTTCGCCGTCTTGTTTTTCAACATTCTCGATGTCAAGTACCTCTATATCGAACTGAATATCTTGAAAACTATTCCAAAGATTATCAATTTTTTCTAATCGGGTTTCTAGTTCCACTATTCTGTCATTTTCTGGGTCAAAACTTGTTAAAAAGCCGTTAAATCTAGTTAGCTGAGCTTTCATTTGCCCTCGCTTTAGTATTAATTTGTTTAATTCAGACATTTTGCGTTTCAGTTGTATACCTTTTTTAATTTTTTGTGTTTAAATTACAAATTATCTGTGTTTAACTTAGTTATGAGTAGCTAGCGTCAAATCTGCTGAGTGAATGTTTAAATGCAATGAGTATTTATGCGTGAATACAACGTAATTATTTTGAGTATTGCCAAATTGTTTAGTATTTTATACCTAATGAGTTTTCTAAAGACATGTGAGACCTTATTACACAACGAAGTACATGAAATGGGTAAAGGAAGTAGGTAATTAATAGAATGTTGTGACTCACAGACTGATTCAACTTGTAGGTATCGTTTTTAGACTGTAGCGCTGCGCCGTCGTTTTTGTTCTCCTCACAAAATGGCGTAGCTGCGCTGCTCGGTTTTCCCTTGATATCCACAGGTGCTTGCTGACTGCTATCGGGTCGTGGGACCAATGTACGGTTTTATAATGGACTGTAGGGTAGTTTTTAAATAATCGACATTCACTGGATATCACTTGTTGCATAGGTATATTGTTTGAATAAACTTTTACATTGAGGAGAGTTACATGTGTGCTCTACTAAATATTCAGCCATACTGCCTAGCGGCTGGCAACTTTCTGCGCACATGCGCGTTAGAACTCTTATGCTGACACAGGTCAGGCCTTAACACACTTCAAACAAATTTTCACTGCCTACTCGCCGTGTCTTTATCTTTTCGAACCTCGCGTTTTTGCCTGTTAAAAACTTATCGCTAATACATATTCTAAATATTATTAAAATAATGCCAATGGATTTTATTTTAATTTCATCACAGAAATATACAGTATGATTAATTCTAAGTGTTACAAATATTATAGAACGAGCTGACGCGGACATTGAATTTGGACATTTTCTACCCCATCGACCGGTCTTGAAAGAAGGTTCAACAACGGCAGTCCGACCTGTTTTTGACGCATCTGCAAAGGATAAGAATAGCCCTTCGTTGAATCAATGCCTAGAGAAGGGGTTGAATCTTATAGAACTCATACCTACCTTGTTGCTTAGATTTCGGGAACACAAAATTGGTGTAACGTCTGATATTGAAAAGGCTTTTTTTCAAATTAGTGTACATCAAAACGATCGTGATTTTTTGAAATTTCTATGGGTTGACAAGGAGGGACGAGAATTTATTTATAAGCATAGACGTGTTGTGTTTGGAGTAAATTGTAGTCCATTTTTGCTGGGAGTAACAATTGAGTATCATTTATCGAAATACCTGGAATTCTCTCAAAATAAAAATTCTATATCTTTACGCAAAACTACAGAAAGATTGTACAGAAGTTTTTACGTAGATAATTGCGTTACCAGTTTACCGGATCAAGAAGAGTTGAACACATTTATTAGAGAATCAGTGCAAGTAATGGCTGATGCGCAATTCAACTTACGAGGGTGGGAGTTCACTGGAAATTCAGAGTCGGATGACTATAACATCTCTATTCTTGGACTTAAATGGTTTCCAAAAAGAGATGTATCAAGATCTACTGAAAATCGAACCGGACTTGATTGTGACAAAAAGACGATTATTGTCCACCGCCCAGAAGGTTTTTGATCCAATTGGTTTCACTGCACCAGCCACGTTATTGCCAAAATTGTGGTTACAACAGCTGTGGGAAAAGAAAATATCTTGGGATAATCCGGTAGATGATGACATGGCAACTCGTTTTAAAGAATGGGCATATGAACTACCACGTTTGTCAACTATTGAAATTCCACGCTGGATCAGCACTGGCAATTCTAGTGAAGCAGATGTATCTATTCACACCTTTTGCGATGCCAGTAAAGAGGCATATGCAACCGTAATTTTTTGTAGAGTAATAAAAGTCGATAGAGTGTCAATTTATTTGCTGGCAGCTAAGTCCAGGGTAGCACCGTTGAAATAATTGACAATCCCACGCCTGTAACTTATGGCAGCTACAATAGGAACCAGACTTTACCCGCTAGTAATGGAAAGTCTAGAGAGGAAATTTGAAAGTTATTTTTGGAGTGACTCTTCAACAGTGATATCTTGGATACAGCGGAATGAAGAATGGGGCACATTTGTAGGAAACCGAGTAAAAGAAATTCGACAATTAACAGATGCAACACAATGGCGTCACATACCTGGAATTTATAATCCTGCAGACCTCCCTTCTCGTGGATGTACCTCGAAACAACTTGTTGAATCAAAATGATGGGAGGGTCCGCATTGGCTGAATGAAAAGAAAAACAAATGGCCTTCAGCAGAAACAACTGTTGATGAAGAAGAGATCCTCAATGAACGGAAAAAGAGATTGTTGACGACTCTTACGAATGTCAGTCTTATCGACTTTTGGCATTTATTCTATTTTAACAAGTTTACTAAGACTGTTAAGATGATTGCATGGATATTGAGATATTTATACAATGTGAGAAATCCTGAGAAGAAAATGGGAAACTTAACTGTTCAGGAACTTGTAGAAGCGGAAATGTTTATTTTCAAATTGATTCAAAGGGAATGTTTTTTATGCTTGGAGGACAAAAGAATCAAGTGTCTTAATCCTTTTTATGATGAATCTGGGATAATGCGATTGAGATCTAAAGTTTCTAATCGTAACGACACTAACGACTATAGATTTCCTATTGTTTTACCTGCATGCATAAAGAATTTTGTCATGTAGGCACTCAAGGTCTTTTATGTCGTTTACGTGAAACTTACTGGATATTGGGAAGTAGACGGACTGTTAGAAGAGTTGTACAAAAATGTATTGTATGCAGAAGATTTAGTGCAAAACCGTTTACTGTACAATCACCTCCGTTGCCTGCAGATAGAGTGCGCGATGCAGCACCATTTGAAATATCCGGTGTAGATTTTGCTGGACCACTTTATTTAAGAGGTGGAGAGAGTTTGGGTTTGCCTCTTCACATGTGCTGTATACAGAGCCGTCCACCTGGAATTGACTTCTTCACTTTCTATTGCCAGTTTTCTACAAATTTTACCTCGATTCATAGCAAGACGCGGTAGACCAAAGATGTTCTATAGCGACAATGGAACCAATTTTAGAGGTACTAACAACGCGTTTGCTGAATTGGACTGGCAGCGTATAACCCAAGAAACTACAATCCAGCGTATTATTTGGCGTTTCAACCCTCCAAGTGCGTCATGGTGGGGAGGTTTTTTCGAACGATTAATTGGTATCGTCAAACAACTATTACGTCGGGTCCTCGGGAATGCCAGCCTACACTACGAAAATCTTTTGACTCTTATATGTGAATGTGAAGCGGTGGTAAATTCTCGATCATTAACGTACATTTCAAATGATCCGAGAGACTTGATAACACTCACACCGGCTATGTTTTTACGTGATCAAGCACATACGAGTACTCCAGATTGTGATGAAATCGACAGAATTTCATTATCTCGATCCATGAGAAATAAACAAAAATTAAGGGATATTTTGCGTCAACGATTCCGCCTAGAATATCTTAGTCAGCTAAAGCTTTTATGTGACGGGAGACCTGACATTTCAGTGCGGTTAGAAGAGG
Organism: Monochamus saltuarius; assembly: GCA_025584915.1. Taxonomy (NCBI): domain Eukaryota; kingdom Metazoa; phylum Arthropoda; class Insecta; order Coleoptera; family Cerambycidae; genus Monochamus; species Monochamus saltuarius. The sequence continues at coordinate 45,647,347 of CM046722.1, forward strand.
TTGTCTTCATCGGAAACGACAATGTTAAACGCGCAGAATGGCCAATCTAGCGTGTTATAGAACTTATGCCGGGAAAAGATGGGCGAGTACGACTTGTTCGAGTCAAGACCCAACGAGGTGAATTGTTAAGGCCAGTATAACGGTTGTTTCCTTTGGAATATCAGGACCGAGATTATTTAGAGGAACGTAGAAAGCCAGTCGAAGTAAGAACTGTCCCCGGAAGAGCCAGAGGTGCTCCACAAAGAAGCTCAAAAGGAAAATTCTGGAAGTGCGGATGGTAGTGCGGGAGTGACCACAAAAAGCAGAGTACCCGTTCAAAAAGTGAGTGTAACGCGGAGTGGTCGAATGACTAAATTACCAGAAAGGTACTTGTCAAATTAATCATAAGTTTGTTGTATACAAAAAGAATTTAATTGTTATTATGTTGTCTTAAGAACTATATTTTGTTAGTTTAGAGTAGGTATGTAATATTATCCTAATTGTAATTTTGTGAGGAACGTTTTATGTGATAAACCGCTTTTCAGGTGGGAGAATGTTGGAAATAAGCAACTATTTTATGTATTTTGTAAATCTGTTACATGTACTTCTAAGAAGGCTAGAAAAAAAGATACGTAATGTCAAGAGAAAAACATATATAGTGACATGACGTTTTGTATATTTCAAAAATAATTATAAATTGTGTATAGGACATTGCGATTATTAGTAAGTCTGTTATTGTAATAGCAGTAATAATTGTCGAACCGTCTTTAGCCGGATAAACGGGTAGTTCATCAACGGCAGGACACCTACAGAAATGGTAGTACATTGTTTACTATTTTACAGATGTAGATTCTTTCTTAAACATACTTTATCCACCAGAAACATAAAGTGCTGAAAATATGTGAACACAAACATCAATCATTTCTAGGTTATGCTTTAGTGATATTTCTTTGATTTCTTCTGTGAGGCAAGTTCAGTTCAAGAACAAACACGTTCACATTATTGTCGTTTTGTTCGAATTTAATTGTTGCTAAATAAGTAATCAATAATTATTACAGCAGTTGGAAAAGAGGGATATTCTTTAGGTAGTTATACAATTTTGTAAATTATTTTGTGATAAAAATACGGGTACCTACCTAATTATTATGTACACTGTAGTAACATAAAAAAAACAATTTACTGAAGTTTTATTACATTATAATGGAACAATTTAAAAATATCCACAGATATTTTACACAATATTCACGCTGTAACCCTAGCTGTAGCGGTAGACTGCGCCGGCACTGCGACCCCAATGCTCCAAAAGCCTCAACTCATGTCTAAATTTTTATCGACAAGTCTCAATAATACCATTGTGCATACGTAAATTGCATTACATACATTATTAAGCGTTCCTTATGTCGAATAAAATACTTTATGCCATTAATATTTGACAATTCATAGTTTTGACGTTTAGCGATGTTAGTTTCTTCTGTGTAAGTCTGGCTCAAGGCTATACACATTTTACATGACAAAACAATGAAATTTGGGTACTTTTGGAGGCGTTTTTTTATGTTAAATTTTAAAATTTTTGAATGTTTATTTATCAGAATGTGTTCATAATTAAGTATATTTCAATTTAAACATAAGTTTTACCAGGGCTGACAACCAAAAAATCAAAATTAAATCGATTTCTTGGAAAATGGAACACCCAGTATAAGAATTGATGTTATCATCAGATTCTACGCGCCATGTACGCCGTCTGTATACCAAATTTTGTCGCACTGGCTATGATGGTTTCTGAGATATTCGCACTGAAAGTCTTAGAGGTATATATATCCGCTTAATATACGGTGAGATTTAGATTTAAAACATATTTTGTAGATCGTACGAAAACAATCTCACTCGTTTTATAGAAACTTTATTCTCAGGAAAACCATTTAATTTATCAAAAAACTGTAACATCCTCGTCTTCATATAATTTAAAGTACATATTATATCAGTCCGAGTTGTTTCATGTTACCGATGCTGCTTCGATCACATGTAATAAAATGTAAAATTTTTACTCGTGCCAGAAATGTTTTTCATACATTTGTTTACAGTAAACACCTAACATAAGTGTGAGGAGGTAAATATGGTATCAGTGTTATTTGATATATGTAATGTTTAAATTCGAAATTTTCAATTAAAATAACATTTCACTTGTGGTAGATCATTTCACCATCACAAAAGATATAATTGCAGCAAGAATTTAGACGACTTACGTCGTCTAAATATTTAAGAAACTACAACTGAGAGTAATTAAATTATATACCACATTAAATGTTTGTACTATATATTGCACAAAATTACAAAAAAATTATTGTTTTAATTCGACAATCTGTTGAAAATTATGTTGACAATAAAAACAATTGCGTAACATTAGCCCTGACCTAAGCCCCTTGAATTCTTGCCGCAACTATAATACAGAATACATAATACCTAAGATAATATGGAATACGATACGGATGTGTGTACACATTTTTTACCTGACAGTTTGGATCCCAGATCATGTCATTTTTAATATATTTTGTATATTATTGAATGCAAAGAAGTGTTCCGTCGTGAGATTTTCAGTGCTTATATCTCAGAAACTCTCATTACCAGTAGATACAATTTGGTATACAGACACTAAATGGCGTGTAGAATCTGATGATATCAATTCTTATACAGGGTGTTCCATTTTTCAGGAAATCGATTTAATTTTGTATTCTGATAAAAAAAAACATAAAAAAATTGTAAAATTTAACATAAAAACCGTCTCCAAAAAGTGCCCAAATTTCATAGTCTTGTCATGTAAAATATGGTACACCGGGGTAAGTGGAACCTAAAAAATCACTAGTTCGACTTAAAACTTGTGTGAAATTTTTTTTTTGGGGTAGTAATGGATAAAGTTCCATTACTTGTTAGCCAGATGTATGCTGAATAAGTGTACAAATGTATAAAAATATTAATGTTAAAAATTTTAAAAAAATGTAAAAAAATAAAATTATGCGCGTTAGGTTCCACTTGCCCCGTGATATGGGGCAAGTGTAAACTCTCGTCAAATATCCATTAAACTATACACAAATAATAACGGGGCAAGTGGAAATAAGAAATACACAGTTTTTTAAACGAAATTTTATTGAAAAATACTTACGAGTATAAGTAGTTATTTAACGAACATTATACTGATCTAAGGATATCGAAAATGAAACGAGAGACTTTTGTCTTTTTGTTAGATGTTTCAAATTATTTGGATTTAGCAAAACAAATTCTATTTTCTCTTTAAAAGCAATAGAAATATCTTCCACGTTGGGAAAATAAAACCTTCCATCGTTTTTAACGCACTTTCGTAGGCAACTAATTTCAACCTCTAGATCAAAGACTTTCAAAATCTTAGCCACAAAATAAATATGATCGGTCGTTCCTTTAATGGGAAACTTTATCAAAACAAAGTCTTCTGGTTTTGGTTCTCGGTGTATTTCTTCTTCAATAGGAGGGGATGGTGACTTTGCCCACTCAATGTCATTGTCAGAGCTTAAATCTTTTGAAAATAAACTGTGGTGTTCATCATCACATTTGTTTTTTTATTTCGTTTGTCTCCTAGATAATTTTGCGTCTAGTTGTATTTTTTGTTCTTTCATTTTTTGCACATAGTCGAGAGATGTTAAAATTTCAGCTCCAGGACATATCGTTTTTCGTTTCTGATTAGTGTTTAACGGATTTTGCTTCACGTGTTCAAGAAGAATCTTTTCAAAAGATATTTCGACTAAGCCAGATGTCCTTCCTTCTTGTTGTATGCCATTTTTATTTTGTATTCTTTCTTCGTTTTTATTTTCTTGAGCAATATTATCTAAACCGCAGGTATTTAAGGATTGCTCGTCAAACTTTTTTGTTTTTTTATTTCGTTTGTCTTTCCCAGATAATTTTGCGTCTAGTTGTATTTTTTGTTCTTTCATTTTTTGCACATAGTCGAGAGATGTTATAATTTCAGCTCCAGGACATATCTTTTTTCGTTTCTGATTAGTGTTTAACGGATTTTGCTTCACGTGTTCAAGAAGAATCTTTTCAAAAGATATTTCGACTAAGCCATATGTCCTTCCTTCTTGTTGTACGCCATTTTTATTTTGCATTCCTTCTTCGTTTTTATTTTCTTGAGCAATATTATCTAAACCGCAGGTATTTAAGGATTGCTCGTCAAGTGATGAGGTGGATGCAGAGGTATGACAATGATTAAATCTATTGAAAGCTTCGATTTCAAATTTATCTTCTGAAATAACCGAATTGCAAAATGGATAAATTCCTGACTTGCGAAACCCACTCTTAATAATATCGGAATTTAATTCTTTCCATACTTCGGAAATTATCGCGGAAAACACAGACTTGGGTAATTTTTTACCATATTTTTTTCTCTGCCACTTAATAATGGCCTCGTCGTACTTTTGTTTTAAGGGTTTAAATACTGATAGGTCCATTGGTTGCAGAAGGTGGTTTGTATGTGGGGGTAATTTTAATATTACTACATTTTCCTGCAAAGGTTTTTCTATAAGACCTATTGAAGTGTGGGAAGAATGCCCGTCATAAACGAGAACAACCGGTGTCTCTTTTGGAATGTGATTTAAGAAGGTTCGGTGAAAATAATTAGCGAGTGTTTGTGTTTCCATCCACTTTAATGTTGCTAAATATGATATACCAGGATATTCATTAGTGATGTCAATATTGTAACTACCGGATACAAAGTACCCGTTACTTGTTTGGATCCGAAGTAACGGGTAGTCGGCGATAAATGTACCCGGTACCACAGATAAATTATAAATTAGGAAATTATAAATTTATCTGTGCCGGTACGCACGGCTCGGGGCAGGGTCTCGGGACTCTCGGGTCTCACTCTATTCGTCTTCGTTGGTAACGTACGTTACTACTTTATATGTGCTTTCGATGGAATAGTAACGATAGACAAGGATCCGTGCAGTGATAAATACAAACGGAGCGCGTGCAGTTGAGAAAGCAAATCAAATTTAAACATAAATCGTTCATGAACAATGGACTGAATTGAATATTTTTTAATTAATTAAATTAATTGGACGCAATTATTTAGGTACATGAACAATAAATAAGGATATTTATTTATTTTCAGACTTTAGGATTGATTGCAAATTAAAAATAAGAACAAATTTTCTTAATATACGAATTTAATAAATAAAATTATAAAAACACCATCAGTAACGTAACAAGATAAAAAAATATTGCAAATTAAGCATAAATCGTTCATGAACAATGGACTGAATTGAATATTTTTTAATTAATTAAATTAATTGGACGTAATTATTTAGGTACATGAACAATAAATCAAGATATTTATTTATTTTCAGACTTTAGGATTGATTGCAAATTAAAAATAAGAACATATTTTCTTAATATACGTATTTAATAAATAAAATTATAAAAACACCATCAGTAACGTAACAACAAGATAAAAAAATATTGCAAATTAAACATAAATCGTTCATGAACAATGGACTGAATTAAATATTTTTTAATTAATTAAATTAATTGGACGCAATTATTTAGGTACATGAACAATAAATAAGGATATTTATTTATTTTCAGACTTTAGGATTGGTTGCAAATTAGAAATAAGAACATATTTTCTTAATATACGAATTAAATAAATAAAATTATAAAAACACCATTAGTAACGTAACAACAAGATAAAAAAATATTGCAAATAAGTAAATAAAAATAACAAAAATATTTTTTCTAACAAAAGGCATTTTAATTTTTTTTTTCATTTTTTAATGTTCAACAAAAACTGATTACAGTTTAGAAAAATCAATTTATTTACATGAACGGATTTGAGTCTGTTACGTCGTTCAGTAATAATCTGTCCAGCTTTTGAAAACACTCACTCGCTAGGAACGAATGTGGCAACAATACTTAAATATTTTTTTGCTAATACGGACAGAGTTGGATAAAGTAGTTGCCTTGTTTTCCACCATAAAAGTGGATTTTATTTTCTTCCGATATAAGGTTCCTCTATGTACATTCTTATTTCTGTAATCGCAGTGGCTGTCGGACTAGGTTTTTGAGTATCGGACTTTATCAACAAATCGAATTCTTGCCAAATTAACTTCTCTGATGCCTGACTCTTCACCAGGAACTTCAACTGCATGTGTTGTTTTAACAGTTTCACCGCACTTTTTTATATATGTCACTACTTCATCCTGCAATCTATCTTTTGCTTTTTTGCTCGCTTCCTCAAGAGAAAAAGCTTTCAACTTAAATCGATTATCCAGAAGTGATGGTTTAGCTAAATTAGTGTTGTATTCGCATTTGTCAAATCGCGTTAAAGTTGACGTTAATAAATCCGCAATTAATCTTTTCGTAACATTAGTACACGATTGTTCCTGTAAGTGTTTTAAAACTGAAACTATCCTCGGACCATTACAATAATTTTGGAGACAGTTACATCTTTTTCGGAACTCATTTCTATTGTTATTTGATCAAATGGCTTTAATACCTGGCAAATTTCTTTGATAATTTCCCATTCCTCTTCGGTTAGTAATTGTATTGGATTATATAATAGCCCAACTGTTACAGTAATGGGTTCTTTCAGTTTGAAAAGTCGTTCGAACATGTAGTATGTTGAATTCCATCTTGTGGACACATCATTTTTTAATTTTAAAGACACACCACTCGCATCTATTTTCGTTTGTGTAGACAACAATTTGGCATTTGCTTGAGAGCTTCTATGAAAGTACTCTTAAATTAAGTGTATGAGCAAAACAAGGTATATGTGCCCAGCTGCCTAATCTAACTGCACTCACTATATTGGCTGCATTATCAGTAACTACAGCCACAATTTTTTCCTGTAAATCCCATTTAATTAAAATTTTATTTATTTCTTCATTTAAATTTTGAGCTGTATGCCTTTCACTATAACTAAAACAACTTAACAAACAAGAAAAGAGTTTCCATTCCTCTGTTACAAAATGAGCGGTTATAGATATATAATTTTCATTCGATGAAGATGTCCAACTATCAGTAGTGATTGTGATGTACGGGATATCCTTTAAAATAAATTTTAAAATTGTTTGAGCAGCTGAATATTTTTCCTCTAGTAATGAGGTGGTAAAAGTATTTCGACTTGGCAGAACGTAACTTGGTTCAAGGAAATTTAAAAGTTCTACAAATCCGGTGTCACGCACAATAGAAAAGGGTTGTAAGTCTTTGACTATCAAAGTCATTTATTTTTTTCTGACGTGAAATACCTACTGGACGCGATACAAACTTTGTCAATTTATCTTGAATTTGAACCGTTTTTTTCTGTGGTTGAAAAGGGACTTGAACTTGGTCACTAGTTTTATCACTTTCCGACGCCGACATCGATGATGTAGATGGAATTGATTCATCCGCTAGAAATAAATATATTGTGCAATAAAAACATAAATTCAAATTTTAATAATTCTTAATAAGAAATAATTTTGTAAATAATATTTTTGTTTTTTTTTATTTTCTTTGAAATAGATAGATAGGATTTTATCAAAATTAGTCTGCTTTACTTACTTATTGTTTTGCGCACTCGTTTCTCAGGAACAGTGTCATCAATTACTATGGAAGGATGTTTCGTTCGAATGTGTTTTCGTAAATTTCCTGTGGTTCCACCTTTATATGAATATATGTTGCTACATATATTACACTTAGCTTTTTCGCCAGGTATTTCGGCAAAATGCAACCAAATATTACTTTTTTTCTGCGAAGTACTCATTTTAAAATATTAAATTAAACACTTTTAAATCGAACCCTTTATGTATGCGTATCGAGATAAACTGAAAGCTCTAACGGCTATCAGTGCTATTGCTGAATATACTGAAATTCTTCAAATCAAGCTGTTCCGTACTTAATGTTAAACATTAAAGCAGTTAAAAACGAAACGACATGTCTTTTTGCTGCCTCTGCAATATTAAGGCATTAAAGCAGAGCTGAAAAGTTACTTAAAAAATCTAAACTATGATTTATTGACATTAGCTATAAATGATATTTGGATGGAGATCATTGTATATACTTAATAATAACAAAGTCATGTCTAAAGATATTTATTGTTGTTACGTTAACATTTAAATGTTTTGAATTCCGCGCTGACGATCTTATATTTCTTGCCGCACGTGTGGCTATTCAATCTCAATACCAAGAGCGTGCAATCGCCCCACCTAATGGCCCCGACGGGTCTAGGTAGGTATATTGGCGACGACAACTACGTGACGACATCGGTACTTTTGTACCGGGTACAAAGTAACGGGTACTTTTTAAAAAAAATACCGGGTACCCTAAATACTCAAAAGTACTGATACCTGACAGCACTAATATTCATCTTCACTGCCTGCTAACCACGTATCCCATACATTTCTCCCCTTAAATATAATAAGTGGGGGTAATTTTTCTCCAGCTGCATTAGCACCCATTAAAACAGAAAAATTTGCCCTGCCTGGTCCAGCGGTAACTCTATGAGCAGCTTTGCCTTTTTCTCCAACGACTTTTACCCGATTAGGATCGATACAGAAGCTAGTCTCATCCATGTTATAGATTTGTTCTGGTGGAACATTTAACGTTGCTTCTTTTAAAAAACTAAAATAATCAGCAATGACAAAAGAATCCACGCTTTTCTTTCTAGCTACTTCAAGAGCTTGTGGTTTTTTCTGAGAAAGGCGGTGCCGTTTTTTAAAATTTATAAAGTAGTCGTCCCCAGGAAGCGAATCCTTAAAACAAGTTTTCAACCCATTCTCTTTTACGTACTGTCCAATGGAAAAAATAATTTCTTTTTTGGAGAGTCCAAACCCCCATTTTTCCATGGTACATGATACACTCTGCCATCTTAGTTTCAACGTCAAAGGGTATAGCTGTAGGTCTTCCCATTGAAGTGTTCTTTACGCCTCTCTGCCCTTTGACTCTTTTAAATAAGGTCGCTTTCGATATACGATAATGTTTGGAAGCTCTATATAGAGTCATCACTCTGCTTCGAACAGCTTCCACTGCTTCTTCCAGTTTTTCTTTGGAATGCGGTGCAGGTGCTCTTTTTTTAGTATAATTTCGCACCATTTTACCTGTAACAATAATTAAGATAACGCATTTTGTCAAAATAAAGCCCAATAAAAATTTAAAAATCATCAGCGGGGCAAGTGGAACATAGTCTCCACTTGCCCCTGTGTTATTGGTTTCCACTTGCCCCAACCACAACAAAAAAAGTAGGGCAAGTGGAACCTATCAATTTTTTTAATTAAATGTTGTCAAATTGATTACTTCTACAAAATAAATAACATTAATACACATAGAATCAATACCTACCAGCAGAAAAAATAATGTAACTCCACTTTAAACGACATAAACAGTCAAAACAATATGCGCGCGAACAGCTCAACATCGAGGAAGTGATTGACCTTGCAATAACACATTCAGAAACTCCACGCAGGCAGCAAATAAATGAAGTAGGTGTATTTTAGTGGGAGCGGGGAGCCATTAAATACTGTTTCCTACAGATGGCGCTCGTTATACCATTTAAAGTAATATTTTTGGCAGTGGATTCCACTTACCCCCGTGTCTTACACATTTTTTACCTGACAGTTCGGATCGCAGATCATGTCATTTTTAATATATTTTGTATATTATTGAATGCAAAGTGTTCCGTCGTGAGATTTTCAGTGCTTATATCTCAGAAACTATCATTACCAGTAGATAAAATTTGGTATACAGACACTAAATGGCGTGTAGAATCTGATGATATCAATTCTTATATAGTGTTCCATTTTTCAGGAAATCGATTTAATTTTGATATTTTGGTGGTCAACTTCGCTAAAACTTATGTTTAAATTTAAATATTCTTAATTTTGTATTCTGATAAAAAAACATTAAAAAATTGTAAAATTTAACATAAAAACCGTCTCCAAAAAGTGCCCAAATTTCATAGTCTTGTCATGTAAAATGTGTATAGCCTTGATCCAAACTTACACAGAAGAAACTAACATTTGTAAACGTCAAAACTATGAATTGTCATTGAAGTGTCAAATTAATGGCATAAAGTATTTTATTATACATAAGTAACGCTAAGTAATGTGTTGAATTCAATTTACATATGTACAATGCTGCTATTGAGACTTGTCCATAAAAACTTAAACTTGAGTTGAGGCTTTTGGAGTATTGAGGTCGCTACGTCGGCGCCGTCTTCCGTTACAGCTTCGTTTGTCGTGAATATTTTATAATATAAATTTTATTGTTTTTTGTTACCTACTACAGTCTACATAATAATTAGGTACCCGCATTCTTAATCACATAATTTACAAAGGTATGTAAGTAAAGAATATTCCCTTTTTCCAACTGTAATAATGATTATCGATTACCTATTTGGCAAAAAAAAAACATTCAAATAGAACGGACTCCTAAATACTTTTTTGATTGTAATATGAACGTCTTTATCCTTGAAAGTCATGAACTGAAACTACCACAAAAGAAATATTACTAAAGCATAACCTAGAAATGATTCATGATAAGTTTGTTGTTGTGTCCACATATTTCAGCACTTTATTGTTTTTGATAGATAAAATATGTTTAAAAAGGACTCTACATCTTGTAATCAATCTACTACATTTAATGTATTTCATATGCTACGGAACTGAAATAAAGTAAATGGTTGTTCGTAGGAAGAATCACCTGTGAACTTACTAGAAAGAGAAGGTGCCACATCACATAGTCATTAAAGTTAGACAGTAATTTGTAATTATTGTTTTTATCTTTTAGGTATGTGTATGTAGTGCCACAAATTAATTGAAACAAAGCGATTCGTAACATGAATGCATGTACGATTAGAAACAAATCTTGCCACTTCATGTGAGATACCTTATTACATACGTTGTGTATATCGTAACAACATTTAGCTTTCATCACTCTTAAGATATTCTAAAGAGATCAATATTTTCATACTGTACCTAGGATTGTGAAATTAGTTTTTTTCTTTATTTTATTATATTAGAAATTTTTAAGCCCATGACAAACAACCACTAAATTTAATGTTCTTATAGAATACCCTTCAAAGTGAGTTCTTTATAATATTATCCATCATTTCTATGTTTATTCTAACAAAATGTGATTCATAGTTTTGTAAGTCTGGCTCAAGGCTATACACATTTTAAAATAATGATATTTGAGAACTTTTTGGATGCGTTTTTTATGTTATATGTTTGAATGTCTTTTTATCAGAATGTGTTCATAATTAAGTATATTTCAATTTATACATGTTTTAGCAGGGTTGACTACCAAAAAATCAAAATTGAATTAATTTTCTAAAAAATGGAACACCCTGTATAAAAATTGATGTTATCATCAGATTATATGCGTCATCTAGCGTCGCAATTTCGTCGCACTGACTGATAGTTTATGAGATATAAGCACTAAAAGTCTTAGAGGAACCACCCAGTATATACAGGGTGTCCGGAAATTATGCGTCAAGACTTCAGGTAGTGATTCCTCACAAAAAATTAGGGTCACAAAGTCCTATAACAATTGTTCGAAAACTCAATATTAACGGAGATACAAGGTGTCAAAAAAAATTTTTTTTTAGTTGTTCTTAGATAACTTTTATTTGTGATTTGATTTTTTTCCAAGTCTTTCCTATGTATTACTAGTGCCCTTGTAGATTTATTTATGTTCCAAATATGATGCAAATACTCCAATGCCAAAGGGCCTAATCTGACCTTAATCTTCTATCTATGGCCCACAACTTTTTTGTTTTCACCGTAACATTTGAACAGCACCATGTTAAAGAGTATCAAATATTATTTAAAAAAGTATATCTTGTTGCGATACAATAAAATGAACGGTTTCTGAGAAAAACATTTTCATGTGTTAACACTGTTTTAAACTGATATTCACAGTTTCAACTCATCAAGTCATCAATACAAAATTTATTCACTAACTACATTATTAAGTAACATTTTTATTTAGTCTATGCTCTTATAATAAGTTCTCGAAATGTTGTCCTTCCATTTCGACACACAAATTCATTCTTCTCAGAAAGTTGCGACGAACCCTGAAGAATATGACCTCTTTTGCTCTTACTATTACAAAACTGTCAATAATTCGTTGCTTCAGCTCTTCCACGTTATTCACAGGCCTTCTGTATACCAGTGACTTAACATGCCCCAAAGGAAAAAGTCGATCGGGTTCAAGTCGGGCGATCTGGCAGCCCACTCTATGAATCCACCACGGCCTATCCACCTCTCAGAAAACTTCATTGAGGTGCTCTCTCACAGTTAAACTGTAATGAGGCGGTGCACCGTCATGCAGTAGCCACATTGCACGTCGCACTCCAATAGGAACGTTTTCCAACAAAACTGGCAAATCATTTTGTAGAAAGCGTAGGTAAACCTCACCACGAAGCCTTTGAGGAAAGAAGTGTGGCTCAACTAAATGATCTCCCACGATGCCAGCCCATACAGTCACATAAAATTTATTCTGGAACCCACGTTCCACCACTAAATGGGGATTCTCGTCACACCAATAATGTTTATTATGTAGATTTATTACACCATCATGCCCGAATCCAGCTTCATCCATAAAAAGAGTTGAATTGATGAAATTTCTGTTGCCATCATGGAGATTTATAATTGTCCTGCAAAAATTCAGTCGTGCAATCGGATCTCTAGGGAGCAGGGCTTGGATCTTTTGATAGTGAGTTTTGATTGAGTTTTCGAAAAATTGTTATAGGACTTCGTGATCCTAATTTCTTGCGAGGAATCACCTCCTGAAGTCTTGGCGCATAATTTCCGGACACCCTGTATATTTGAGTGTCGATAAGTACTATTATTTAATATACATTTCAATATTTAATAGAAAAAGTTAAAAATAGTATTTTTTTTAGGAATGTTGTTGAACAAGTTGACGACACAACAATGGTTTTTGTTATTGGAGATCACGGAATGACTGTTACAGGTAAGTAACTTGTATCTCACCAACGTTATCAGACCACATACATAGCGCAGACAACCTTAGACCACTTATAAATAAACTAGAAGGGTGAGTATATACCACAAAAATAAAATGTATTGAAGTATAATTTCTTGCGCAATAAGGGAGGGGAAACTTTTTCAAATAAATATGATATTTAAGACGTTTCGTCAACGTTCGGAGACCACATACAGGATACCCCATTTTCAGACCATCTGATATACAAACTTACATAGTACATTAACGTTACCAGGCGATGTTGCCAGTTTTAAGTAGGTTTCTTTAAGCGTTTAGTGTTTCTGGCGCGAAAACGGCGAAAGCGTAAGGTTATGTGTGTTGTATTATTTTATACAGGCACAAAATGAGTTGGTCAAGTCTGTTAGTGCAATTGGCAAAATAATGAAACAAGTAAGAATTATTTTTAGTTTATAAGAACATAATTTGCTGTAACCACATCAACGAAATTAGTTATTTTAGTTTAATTAGTTTAATCACGCTTGTTTACTAAAAAATAAAAATACAATTTTAAAACTCGTTGAAAATTATAGGGGGGTTATTCATGTAATATTTTTAATTTGAAGGCTTTGTTTTCAAAGTACGGGGTGTTAAAAGTCCTTTTGTAATATCTTTTCGGCAAAACAAGGTACCTACTGATTTCAAATTTGGGGCACTTGATACTTGATAATAATTTGTATCTTTTTCATAAAATTTTACAGCTGTTATATTTTTACAATAAATACCCCTTTAATTGATACAACTTTTTGTAATGTTGCACTGTAAGTAATACAGGGCGTTTAACCGCATTAGCCCAATTGAACACAATAAACATGCTCATTGAAAATGTGTTCATTGAAATTTTGAAAATTAACCTTGAAAGGTTTTTGGAGCAGAAACATAAAATCAAATGTTAGGTGTGTTGGGGCTTTGACTTTGCAAAACAAGTTTTATTACAATCAACCTCAGACTGATCCTTTTGAAAAAATATTTTGTTCATTAATGTCTTGATTTAGTCGATACCAAACAGTGTAAAAATATTTTTGTTTATTTTATTTAGATTGTTTATTCATGATAAGGTGTCCTAAATAATTTTAAAAAGTCTAACTACATTTTCCTTATAGGGTAATTGTACTTTTTCCACCTAAGAATTTTACCAATGAATATTTTAATAATAAGTATTTGGAGAGTTAAATCAAATTCGCAATTTTTAATACAATAGTTTAGGCTTTTTAAAACGTCCTGATATACAGGGTGTCCGGAAAAGACGTGTACCACGGAAAACCACAGACTCCTGGGTTCAAAATAAGCCGATTTAGCCCAATTTACTTATTTCCAAAATTGCTTCGTTTAGCCGCTAGGGAGCGCCAAAATTTGCGAAAACTATTTGTTTATTCCGAATATCTCGAAAACGACTTGATCGATTTTAACCATTATTGGGCTACACTGTTATAAGTCTAACCGACACTTTTTGACATTCTTTAAAATCTTTTGCAGTCATTAGAAATATAAGAAAAATCATGTATCATGCAAATATAAGCACATATTTTTTTAACCCCCTGTACAATTACCCCTTGAGGAAACTACATACTAAGTGACAAGTTGCAACTGCATGTATTTTCCGAAATATTGGAAAATATTTTTTACGGATGCTATCATATTTCCTCCCTGGGACCCATTTCAAGTTGATCATATTTTTTCTAAATGATGTGTATTCCTTGAGGAAACTACATACCAAGTGACAAGTTGCAACGGCATGTATTTTCCGAGATATTGGAAGAACTCTCATACTAAATATCATCCCCAGTGTGTTACTTAGTATGAGATAACGCCCTGGAACTCACAATATCATTTTGATATTTGTATCTTAGTCAACGAACGTCCATGGTCATTCGGCTATCTTCGGAAATTTCGGGTGCTATCTTTGGGTGCTGCTTTCACACCGGTTTTGCCGCACATATTCTTTATTTTAAAAATTATTTTTTTCTTTTCATATAATATTTAATAAACCTACCAGTTATGAAAAAAAAACAATTGTTTTCTAATTGCGACTGATTGGTCGGTAATAAAGACACTAATTTTTTTTATGAAGGTTTCACCGACCGACGCCTTTTTTCACCAATAATTATAACATATTTAACACAATAACAAATATATTTAAAAAATCGGCAATCGAAAGGTCTGAATTGCTTCATAATACAAGTGAAAAACTTACTGAAATATAATAGATACTCAAAAAATGATTTGATTTAACAGTTTTTGTTAAGCAAGAGTGCGTGTACCTACTACGCGGTCTGGATGATAATTAATCGATATTTGCATATATCAACGGTTCGATAAGTTCCATTATGGCGGAAAATAGCATGACTATCCTTCAGATTGAACGGTGCTGTGTAAAAGAAATTAGAATACAGTGGTTTTTAGGCGTTCACGGCCATTGCTGTAATTTGATACATAGTGATTTTCCGGGTTGTTTTGCCGTGACCTCGGTAACTGTCCCCACAGAGCCTAGCCCGAGAACAACCAGGGCAGGTAAAAGAATCCAGGCTAATGCTAGGGATGTGCATTTTAACTCCGTTTCTGGTAGCTACCAGTTACCGAGGTCACGGCAGAACAACCCGGATAATCACTATGTATCAAATTAGAATACAGATCAACTGTTTAACATAAAATCAAATAAATGTATGTAAGTTCTTAGATACTTTTAATTTATTGTAATTTTTTTTTTATTAATAAATTAAAATTTCTATTTGTCGTTTTTTATTCTACCCAAATTATTAAACAGAAATGTTTAAGAAATAATGAATAATTAAAAATGAAGGGTCGAGTTAATCAATTTAGTCACTAATAAAAAAATAAACCACTATGTAGGTACGTATTACTTTTTAATTGAAATTATGCTGATTACAACTGAATAATAACTATAATAAAATACAAAAAAATACTCATTAGTTTTGTGTAATATTTTGAAAATTGTTTTCCTTGTAGAAATACTCTTCAAATTAAGTTAGGGACTTTTTTTATATTATCACTGCAAATTAACCAAACTCGAGAAAACACTAAAAATTACCAAAATATATAAGAACATATTTAATGAGCGCCGATGTTATGCTTCTTTTGAATTAATTTCAGTAATAATTTACTTAAAATACCAACTGGATACTTTTAATATTTTTTTTGTTCAATTGTACATTAAAGTTATAGCACAAGTAATTTGTGATATATTTCCTTAATATACCATATTTTGAAAACACTTCCTTTTCGATCTACAGGGTGTTAACAGTTTTAATAAAAAATGCAAATTTATTAATATTGCTGAAACCGCTCGCAATATTTTAATGAAATTTTGCAGGCTGTGACAGTTAACGACAATACATGTTTTACAATAAAAATATTGTTTTCAATTTCACCAGTCGCATACGCACGGCGTATGCCGGCAGGGACGTCTCTGGATATTTTTAAAGAAAATATGATCCGTCACTGATTTTTCTTATGATAAAATTATTTTCTAATTTCTTGTTCAATTTGGAACATAAATGATCTCTCCTTTTTTTATTACGACTCACCATTCTCAAGTAAAAAAATTAAATTTGATTTATTGCATGGCATGGAAGTCCTGTTTCAATGATTTGACAAATACCAGAAACTATGCACTTAGTTTTTTTTGTATCAATTTTATTACAAAAAAATTATTACTACTCGCAGTAAACATTATTACCAACTTACTAAGTCATAATCATAACTAAGTGCGTAATTTCTACTATTTTTTAAAGTATTGAAACGGTATTATAAATTGATTATAATTTTTTTCCTGGAAAATGGTGTAAGAAAAAAGTCGAGAGACCTTTTTACTTCTAAATTAAATAATGAATAAGAAAATATATATATTTTTTAATAAAAATCAGTTTAGGATAATTTTTTTCTTTAAAAATATCCAGCAGCGGTGGCCGGTGAAGCTTCTGGTGTGTCATATCTCAATAACAACATAGAACCCATCCAAACATTAGGATATATTTTTAAAACCTATGAAATTTTAACCTTATTTGGTCTATTTATTTTTGAGTCTGCGGTGTATGTTTTTATGAATAAGAAAAAGTTTCTGGTAAATTCAGAAATCCATCAATACAATACAAGAAGCTGTAAGAAATTTTATATACCATACTGTAAATATAATATCTCTCTGAAATCACCGAATTGTCTAGCTATTAAGTTATATAATCATTTACCATCTGAAATAACAGGCTCACTCACACAAGGTATTTTTAAAAGTAAACTGAAAATATTTCTCTTGGAACGGTCATTGTATAGTTTAGATGAATTCTTTTTATTGTAGCTAAATTACACCGGCACTGACTAATAATTGTTTTGTTGTTTTATGTTTATTATTTTTTACATGACTATTCCTATATGTATGTATGTATATCTTTGGAAATAAATATTATTATTATAGTTATTATGTACTGTGGCCATATAGACAACTTTTTTAGAAGGAGAACCTTTTTACAGTTTGCGAAAAAAGTTAAAAAACTTGCTGCCTCATCTAGGAATTTCCAATTGGCGTCTTTAATCTTTCTGAAATATATTGTCACGGATTTCCCAATCCGACTTCGAGTATCAATTTATTATTGTTCGGTTAACCTTTTCTCTTGGTTAACGTGGCATATTTAGCAAACCCTGTCCAGTTTTATTCGACTTCCAGTGGCGTCCTAGGCCTTAACACAGTGTCTGATTCATTTAGCATATACTGGTATGTCCATTTATCATGCCAGAAACGTCGAAGTGTGTTTGCTGTAATTCTATTACTGAGACACATAAGCTGGTCGCATGCTGTGTCTGCAAGAAAACATATAATCATGCATGTGTGGATATTTCGCTATCGGAAGTGAGAATCATCAAGTCGAAAAATCTCTGAATTGGTCCTGCCGCGATTGTCTGCAGGTAACTAATGATATTAATGATTTGAGATCTGTTGTCATAGAATTAAAGGCCGAACTTGCTAACTTTAAGTCTTTGGTTGAGCAAAATGCTAATAAATCGTTGATGCCAAGTGATTATGAAGACCTCATTCAAGAAGTTCATGAACGTGATAAACGTAAATGTAATGTTATTCTCTACAATATTGCTGAAATTGCAGATGAAACCAAGACAAATAGAATAGCCCATGATAAAGCAAAGATTGATGAAGTATTGACCTACCTATCAGTTGATGCTGAAGTTAAGAATATCTCTCGGCTGGGAAGATTTGATCCATCGAAGACAACCGCACGTCCTATTAAAATCACTTTTGACCAAGAATCTACAGTTTATAAAGTATTAAAGAAGGCGATTAATTTGAAGAATAACACCGTTCTTAAACATGTAAACATTTCTTCTGATCGTACTCCAAGGCAAATGACGTATTTCAAACAACTTAAATCTGAACTAGAAAACAGACGAAGAAATGGCGAAGCTAATCTAAAGATAAAGTATGTACAAGGCGTTCCAAAAATTATAACTTTAAACTAAGCAAACCCAGCAGTGAATCTCCTTTGGATTATTCATGTTATTTTCAAAACGTACGTGGTCTAAGATCTAAGGTCGGTGAATTTTTTCCATCTGTAAGTGATGCTGAATATGAGATTATTGGACTAGTGGAAACCTGGCTTTCGGATGAAATCAGTAATAGTGAATATTTTCCGCCCTGTTATAATGTAATGCGCTGTGATAGAAATTTTCAAGACACGCATTTATCTAGGGGTGGGGATGTGTTGTTGGCTGTCGACAACTGTATTGCTATCGAATCAGTTGATGTATCCTATATAAGGAATTTGCTAGTGAACATAGATATTGTAGGTTGTAAATGTTTTCTAAATAGTTTCTATGTACTATATGTATATGTAATTTACATGCCGCCCTCAGTTTTGACTAATGACTTTGAATTATTTTTTGATGTATTTGGGCAAGCAATAGTCAACCAGGGCAATGTCCTAATTATGGGTGATTTTAATGTAACTCATTTTAATAATGAAATGATGTTTGATGTTAAATG
Organism: Monochamus saltuarius; assembly: GCA_025584915.1. Classification (NCBI taxonomy): domain Eukaryota; kingdom Metazoa; phylum Arthropoda; class Insecta; order Coleoptera; family Cerambycidae; genus Monochamus; species Monochamus saltuarius. Next base: position 45,666,341 of record CM046722.1, read on the forward strand.
TCAATTAATTAATGATTTCATAAACTTTACTAACTTGCATCAGGCAAACAATGTAACCAATGCTAATAATCGCTTATTGGATTTAGTACTAACCGGTATAGAAGTTACCGTAGGCCGCGATGATATGCCATTAATTAAGGAGGACCTCCATCATCCTGCACTTTCTATATCTCTGGTAGTTAAAGTTGATCGCTTCATAAAATTTCCTTCTAACAGTGGTACAAAAAATTATAATTTTCGACTAGCTAACTTTCCCATGTTATATGAAGCCTTATATAATGTGGACTGGTCATTTCTTAATAGATTTGAAGATGTCAATGTGGCATGTGAAAACTTTTACAATAAACTGTATTCTATTTTTGATCTTTACGTCCCTGTATATAAAAATAGAAAATTGTTGAATCCCATATGGTACACCACTGAATTGAAGAGAAATATAAAGTTAAAAAATTACTATAGAAATAAATATCGCAGAACAAAAAACATTCATTATTTGCTGGATTTCCGACGTCTAAGAAAAATAACAAAAACTCAGATATCTCAGGCATACAAAAACTATATACAAAATGTTGAGGGTTATATATTGGCTGATTGTAAACAATTTTGGGCATTTGTTAATAATAAAAAAGGAGTTTCACGATTGCCTGGAAGGATGCATTATAAAAATCAAGTTCTTTATGATTCCCCTCAAAACATAGTTAATGGTTTTTCACAATATTTTAGCAGTGTTTTTCTTCCAGATAATTTTGATTCTTCCACATATAGTAGTAAATTTAACAACTTACCTTATATTAACGTTGAACACCTCTCTGAGAATGTGATACTTAATTCAATTTCTAAATTAAAAACAAATTAACAGCCGGTCATGATTTAGTTCCCAGTTTTTTAGTTAAAGACTGCTCACGTGTATTAGTGACTCCGTTGTCAATTTTATTTAACTTAGCTCTTCGAACTTTGCAATTTCCCGATTGTTGGAAATTGGGAAGAATTTGTCCTGTCTTTAAGAGTGGTGATTCTGGTGATGTTGCTAACTATAGACCCATTTCCATTTTGCCTAACTTTTCCAAGGTTTTCGAGAGGTCCATATACGATATCATTTATATGTCCATTAAAAATACATTATCTCCTTATCAACATGGTTTCATAAATAAACGTTCAACTATAACTAATTTATCTATAGTTACACAGAATATAGCTGAGGTACTAGATTCCAAAGGTCAGATGGATGTGATCTATATGGACTTTTCAAAAGCCTTTGACACTATCAACCATAGTATTATATTACTGAGACTAGCTGAATATGGATTTTCTGATAATTTAATTCAATTCTTGTCAACTTATTTAAGAGAACGGTCGTACTACGTTGCCTTCAATGGATTTCAATCTCATAAATTTGAGGCCACTTCTGGTGTTCCTCAAGGGTCCAACTTTGGACCTCTTATATTTTTGTTATTCATTGATGATCTTACTAAAGCAATTGAATGTCCCAAATTCAGTTTTGCTGATGATTTAAAAATCTATTACAAAATTAATAACATTGATGATTGTCACTTTTTGCAGTCCCAAATAAATATTATTGAAAATTGGTGTGATGCTTTTAAACTTACGTTAAATATCTCTAAATGTAAAGTAGTTAACTATACGCGAAAAAGTCATCCTATCTTATGTAACTACTCGTTAAATAATGTTATTTTAGAGAGGAAGCGTACAATAAAGGATTTAGGCATTCTATTTGATTCAAATTTGAGTTTTGCGCAGCATATACAAAATATATCGAAATCGTCTTATAAAAGCTTAGGGTTTATAATGAGGAATTGTAACTCTTTTACTAATATCGATGCATTAACAACGCTATATATTTCATTAGTACGTTCTAAACTGGAATATGGATCTTTAATCTGGTACCCTATATACTAAAATCACTCTTTATCGCTTGAATCTATTCAAAGAAAATTCTTCTTTTCTATCTTTTAAAAAAGATGGTATATATCCCGACCGAGGTTATAATCATGAATTATTATTATCAAGGTTCAATGTTCCGTTGTTAAAATTTAGACGTATTCTAAACAGCTAAACAGCAACATTTTTATTTAATTTATTTAACAATAATATTGATTGCACATCTTTACTGGAATGTTTTAATTATAGAGTTCCTGGTTTTAACTCTAGGCTAGTTGAAACGTTTTATTTACCATCAGCTGGTACCAACACTCTTAAAAAGCCGCCAGTGTATGTTATGTCTCAAAATTTTAATAGTATTTCAGAGCAATGTGATATAAATTTTTCATCTATCAACTCTGTGAGAAAGGCTGTAGCGGAGAGGTTTCAACAATTTTAATGTAATTTTAATGTAATTGGTTATTATTAGTTTATTTATGCTATTTTACTATATATGTTCATACATTTATGTACGTGTATTATTACTGATGTATGTATTTACTCGCATTTTATTTATTTATTTTATTTTATTGTTTCTTTCTATGATCTGTATTATAATTTTTGTCCTGTAAATGGAATTTTCTGTTGGGCAATAAAGGTTGAATTTGAATTTGAATTTGAATTTGAACTCAACTAAACACTTATTTAATTAATCGCTATCTAAATCACTTTGAATCTCCAACTGAACACCAATTCAAGACTGTAATACAAGACTAACTAACTAGGCCGTTTATTCTTCTTTTATAGACCCAACGAATATTCCAGGTATTTTCTAGCATCTCTAGATCCATTTTCTAGCATCTCTCGAACGACTCGAACGCTTCTCGTCATTTCTCAGATTTTCTAGTTGCGCCTCGAATCACGGCATGTTGTTTGTTTACCAGAATCGCATAGAGGCGATCGGGGCAATCTAGCATTTCGCGATGCCACAGTCGTCGAATTTGGGTGCGAGTGGGGCAAATTCCGTGACACTGCCCCCTCCTTAGGACCGATCGTCCCGATCGGATGCACCTCGGATACGGGGACAGGACAGACGCTCTAGATGGACGACCTTCATCTTACTCCTGGGAGTCCTCTGTATCCGGTAGACGACGTCATTGATTCTTTTAATGACGGTATAGGGGCCCTCCCAACGGTTCTGTAGCTTAGGCGATTTTCCTTTCTTCCGCGTGGGGTTGTAGAGCCACACCAGGTCACCTTGTTGATATCCGACTGTATTGGCCCGGACGTCGTATCGAGTCTTCATGCGATCGCTCTCTAGTCGCATTCGAGATCTGACTTGGTCGTGTACGGCTGATAGTCTTCGTTCTAGCTCATGGGTATAAGTGTCTGGCTCTGTGGGCTGTTCCGCAGGACGACCAAATACCAAATCTGCTGGTAGGCAAAGCTCTCTTCCAAAGATGATCCTTACGGGAGTCTTTCCAGTAGTTTCATGGACAGCTGAGCGGTAAGCTAACAGGAAGAGTGGAATGAGCTTGTCCCAGTCTGTCTGGTTCTCGTTTACAAACATCCTCAGATTAGTTTCTAGTGTGGCGTTGAAGCGTTCCACCATACCATCTGACTGGGGATGCAGTGGGGTGGTCCTGGTTTTCCGGATTTCCATAAGCTCGCAGACCTTTCGGAACACACCTGATTCGCAATTTCTGCCCTGATCTGAATGTACGAGCCCTAACAACTAAATGTTGGGACTAGGTATGATTTTGGATATATGTAATACAATGGCTTATCAAAACTACTGAATTATTTTGTTAATTTTTTTAAATACAAACATAACAATATATTCTAGACTATTTGAACACATTTTTGTGCCATGGGAAAGCAATTGGTATTAATCATAGCGTATTTTGTCATTGGAAGGTAAAATTTGCTGACAACTAAATGTTGGGACAAACGATAAGAAATTTTAATTTAATATGGGGTCACATCGCCCTTAGCTTTAACGACTGCTTGCACTCTTGCAGGCATTGTATTAACCAAGGACTGACACGTTTGAGAAGAAAAATTATCCCAAATAGTGGAGTAACAAACTTGAGAAAAGTCGCTCCGTTCTCAAAAAAATTTTTTTTGGAGTATAACCAAATCAGACCAGCATAATCTTATTCTATAGGGTATTGGCTATGCCAAAGTTTATATATACCTAGTTATCTACTGCCAATGTATAAATCTACAACCCAGCGCAGGCCCGCCATCTGTGTAGAATAAGCTAAAGTTTAAGCCGCCGCATAAATTCTAGATGGCGGACAAATGAATTCTAACGATTTCAACCATTCATAAATAGGAAGTGTACAGCATGAATGAATCGGTTCACTCCGCACTCCGCGACCGAAGTATGCCTACCCAAATTTACAGTTTGATACATGGGGTCCAGTTTAAGTATTACACGGGTACGTCCGATAAATTTATAGTGAATTTAATTTTATTGAATAGTAATAATAATATTAATAATAGTGGTTTCTCGTAGATTTTACTGTTGTGTCTATTGTAAATTGTATTAACATTGTATGCATTGTATGGGCAGGTTAATGTCTGATATTTAATTTTCCATAATACAAGAATGGTTAAATAAGTAAAGTATAATAAAAATAACACAATTATTGTAACAAACCCATTACCAAAATTTATTAACAGAAGAAGAAAATCGTATTGGTATGGTAGTGCTAGACAAATATTTCTTTAAAAATTCATACGACACTTTTTTAGAATACTGTTCACCTAATTTATGAACTAAATGCATACGAAAGCATTGAGGGGTCGTATGACACTTGACACTGTTTCTGCAGAATATTTAATATGGAACATAATTTTGTATCTAATTTTGATAACATGTTAACATTAGATATAGAGGTTTGAAGACACATGCCTAAATTTCTAATATAAATAATTAGACGCTTAAATTTGCTAATATGGAAATAAAATCTCAGAAGTTAAAATACTAAATCCAAAATTTTACATATCTTTGGATTGATATGTTTCTAAAAATTCGTTTGTCAGGGAGACAAGAGTTAAAAAATAAATTAATATTTAATTCACTGACCATTATCAACAATTGCATGTTCATAATAAATGTACGTAAATAAGTAGCAGTACTACTTATATACGTACAGGGTGATAAGGAAACTGCCTGCCATCGTCATCTCCGTTATTATGTGAACTACAAAAAAATATAACTCTTAGGACAAAGACACACGAGGCTCGTTTTAGACGAGGGGCGGCCGCCTCGACACCGTCGGAACTATGAGTCAATAACTGACTGCCGCTATGCTCGTCCTTTCGTTTCGAGGCCTATTTTAGCATTTTAGCCGAGCGAGCATATGTATGTTAAGGTATTTTCCGCCGTAAAATGAATTTGTGGTGTTTTTAGGTACAGAAATTTCGAAAAAAAAAAACGCGTAGAACAAAAGTAATATCAAAAGTAAAATTCTTGATGTTTTAAGTTTATCCACGTTTAATTCTCCTCAAATAAAATAATAACTTTTAAAATGCGATTGTAAGACACACATAATTTTTGCTAACCCCACATTTTAAGGACAATTAATCGTATTTACAGATGTACAAATAAAATTCACCCAGTAGGTGGAGGTTGGTATTAGCGTAGTACTAAAATATAATGCTGAATTTGATTAATTTCCTTTAACTTTTTGGGGGGAAATGAGCTAGAGAACATGAAAAACCGTGAAATGTACCTTATCACTGTGTTCCAGACACCGTGAAAAATACTTTATAATTTATATCAATTCAAGTGTTACTAGTTTTTTAAAAGAATTCTGCGGGGTGTGATAATGTTTATAATGTAAACAATTTTTTCAATGTGCAGTTGACCTGTAAAATTCAGAATATTTTATGATAAAACATAACAGTTGAAGATGATGCCTTTTTTCTTATTCTAAATGACTTGTCAGCCTGGAAACTGTTATAAAACCTGGAGAAAACTTGTATAATTGACATAGTGAAGAGATATTATTTTTAAATTCGTTGGAAATTCGCGTATAAAAACGGCCCCCTTAACAATTATTTTCACATACTTACAAACCAAAGTAAACAATCTCATATGCAGAACTATGTAAGTTTGTTATAACAATATTTACATATACATTTAAATTACAAAAATACGGATTTTAAAAGATTTCTGTGCCTAAAAAACTGTTACTTATAACGGTCGTTTTACTTCGGTACCTTCGAATATTCGCAGTTGGCATGAGATAACATTATTGTTATTTGCTAAACTCTATATTATTGAGTTCTTAAATGTCTAAAATAATTTGTATTTGTAAAAAACACTATTTCACGAATGTATCCGATTCACACTATTTATTAAGCTATACGAGCTCCTCCTCATTTTCCCGCACAATCAATCAATATGTAAAATGCGAAAACCAAATCGACCTACGAGGTGATAAAGTTTATAGCCACGACGGGCCAAGCCATTACCGAGCAGCATTTGATTTCAGATAATTAAAAAGCCTTACATGTTTAAAATACATTTTTTATTATTTTGATTAGGTGCTAATTCTTACAAAACCTTTACTAAAATAAAAATAAGTAATATTTTCAAAAATGAAACTCAATCCAACAATTATTGTTAGATATCTAACAAACTTAAACTGAAATCTCAGGACTAAAAATGTTCTATAAATTTTTTAATATTTGCAGTTTACGATTTTTCACATTTCCTTTGTATTTCTCTGATTGCAATTTCCATTTACATTCCTTAAACACTTTACAAAAAATAACATCTTTATTATATATTCGATATGATTCCTACAATTTACATGTTTATATAATAATTTTAAGTCGAGTTTTTCATCACCTTTTGAGAAATATTTTCCATAAATCTGGTTTTGCGGACTAAAATTGAGCAAATAATATAAAATGTTTAATCCTTTTTCAACAAATTCAATTAAATCATCACTGGGCTTTCTTAGACCTACCGACAAATTTGTTGATTTATAAGTTTTAAATAATATTAAAAGTTGCTTCTTGTCTTCCAAATTCTCCGATGCGGACAATACATTTTCACATTCTTTGCATTTAAATTTATCAACGCATTTCTTAATCAAATATCCAGCAAAATATGTATTCGAGCAGTCCTTCAAAGTAATATTTTGACTTATCCTTTTGGAACTCGATGATATATGATCGCTCGATGAAGTAGTAGATGATGATGAGGATGTGTCTAAATTATCAGACACTTCATTATTTCGCATTGATTCACTCTTACAAGTTTCCTCTAAGTCCTCGTCGTTTAATGGTAAGTTGATGTCTTCATCGGTGTCACAATTTGACTTTTCAGATGGTTTTATTAAATTTATTTTAGCACATGCTCGAAAAGTACACCGAAATGTTCTTACCGTAGGATTACTATTGTATCCTCCTCTTTGCCTAAACAATGCAAAACAATTTTCTATAACATCCTGATTTAACCTGTCTGTTAAAATGTAATGATAACCTAATTGCTTTTGATCAGCGTATATAATTAGAATTGATTGGATAGACATAATCATACCATCAAAGCAGGCAGGTCTTTTGTTACCCTTAGAAAATATTTTGACTAACTGTTTGAAATTCTCCAATCCATTTAACATAGTTTGTTCAATAATAGGACGGTCATTGGATAAAGCACAATTATAAGGATTTTTTGAATATAAAGTTTTACTATTTAATGTGTCAAATAAATCATTAATATTCTCAATAAATTCTGCAGTGTCTAATGATATTTCACTATTAAGTTGCCCCGTAGCAACAGCAGTCCTTATTGCAGCAGCAACTGATTTGCTGAATATTTGGAGAGCCAAACTACATCTCATTTTTTCGAAAGATGTTGGATTGATATGAGCAGGTGTTAATTTCAATAAACTTCTTCCAGTAGTGCTTTCTTTATCAATGTCATATACTTTAACGACATCTTGAAATGAGACTCTTCTTCCATTAAATATATAATCATGTTCAAGAAAATGCGACCTTAAATTTTTAATTATGTGTAATACATCATATATCGCACAAATTTTTACATTATCAATATAAAAATATGGTGATTCAGTTTTCACCCCTAAATGTTTTAGTGCTGACTGATTATTCGTACCTTGGTCACAAATTATTGCTTTTACTTTAAGTCCGGTCTCATTTGTCATTTGAATAGACTGTTTAACAATTTCTACCAAAACAGAATGTTTCATTGATGTTTCAACTACAAAATAACCTAGTGGCATTTTCCAATTATTATACAGGCCACGTGCCATAAAAAACATTATTTGACTTCCAATTCTATTGCTTCGCCCAAACGTGGGACCTAAGTCCTCAAATCCTTCTACGAGATCTAATAATTTAGAATATTCGAGACATTTTTTAATTTTTATTTCATCAAAAATAATAGTACAGAATCTTTCTCTCTCTTCCATAACTTTTACTTTTTGTTTGATTTGTTTAAATAATTTAGAACTGAAACCAGTCTTAAACTTTGAACTACCAATCCATTTATGGATAGTGGTAACACTGGGAAGAACAATTTTTAGTTTATTTCTCCAAAATTTGTAAGCGAGACTTATAAAAAGTCATAAGGGCAAATTCTCTTTCATCCTTACTCCACTTTTTAACACGAGATTTTTGACGCAAAATTTGCATTTCAGCTAGTATTTTGGATGACTTAGATTTATAATCTAAGGAGGAGATGACATTTTTAATATCATTTTTTTGTTTTAATTTTACAATTTCTTTTTTTAAACGAGATATAGATGATCGGCAGTTTTTTATAATTTTTTTTTGTTTTTCTACTTTTTGTTCAAGGTCCGTTGAGTTAAAATTAAGTCGACGTTTACATTTCATTGGAGAGTCATCCGGTAAATTTGTTATGTCCTTAAGCCATTTTTCGGATTTAGGGGACACTTCGACAGAAGAATTAATTTCGGTGTAGTTACATTCAAATGAGGTACTTGGTCTTGGTGACAAAGTTTGGGAATTATACCGCGTATATGTTTTTGTAGGCTTTAACACATGAAGTGGACTACTGTTTCTGGAAATATCAGCAAAACAATTTTTAGATGGGGAATCCTGAGCTATAACATTTTCGTCATAATTTTCTTCATTTTGCAAATTGTTTTGGTTATAGGGCTTTGGGACAGCTCCTTTCTTTAAACGTTTTTTTATTAGAATTTATAAAATCATTGTTCTCAAAATGATCTGAACATACCAATTTTCGCTTACACAAAGAAGTTGGCGACAATTCCAGTAAGGACTTATTGCCTGCAACGCAAACACATTTTTTTATATTAAACGCATTAATGTTTATTATAGTGGGATTTCAGTTTTTAATTTTTGAGAATAATTGAAACAAAAATATACCCATAAACTTGGGACAAGTAATGACGAATAGTGAAAAAAATATAGTATTTTTTTTTTTAGTTTCAGAAGTTTAAAAAATTTATTAGGTGTTTTCTTTTTATAAAAACTTATAAGTAAACATTTACATACATATAAGTTAAGATGTCAAAAAACCAACTATGTTTCAAGTTCCATAGATTTTTAATGAGATTTAGCATATGCGCCCAAATATTAATTCATTTTTGTCGAAAATTGTTGCCGACATAGAATTTCAATAAGAATACCTTTTTTACGTAAAAATCCTTAGTTATTATTTTTGTTATGAAGTAATCAACAAAATATATACACAAAAGTTTGGGTATCTTCGAAGCATATATCCCCCTGGACACATTGTATCGACTTCTTTTCAGATTTTCAAAAAGAGCATAAAAAGTTATGGGCACTGTGCCAAATTTCATTAATTTATCTCTATGCGTTTGAGCAATATTAATTTTAAACCATCATCAAGTACTAACCATTCACCCTGTATGTCGAAAACGAAATGGTTTAGGATACATGTTTATATAGACTTTTCGTCTTATTTTGAGGTCTAGAAAATGCAGTTATATTTATGCGTATATGCAAAGTTCATATATACCATATGCAATTATAGACATTGATTTCCAAAAAAATAATTAATTGTTGAAAAACAAATTTAATATTACAGCATTTCACAAGACAATTAAAATGTTACCTATACAGAATTTGAAATATGAGACATTTGAAATTGTGTGCAGGTATCGACAGGATGACATCCAAGTATTTTGTAGTTTTGTTTGACACATTCCCTATTTAAAAATTAAATTATTAATATGTTGGACTTGAGGCACTTATATGTGCCTATTTTTTAATTGCATAGTCACTCTGCTTATCGACTATTTCATATTTTTTTATTTTTCGGGACACTCTGTACATCACAACCTAATGTATAGTAGGTAATATGAGTATAATGACAAGCAAATATTTTTATGAAGAATTATTTTTCTCAAAAAAAAAGTTTTTTTTGAACAATAATCCCAGGACGCACTCTGTACTTATATACACGAGTCATTAAATCCATAATTAAGGTTTCAATATATCATATTGTCACGGAATTTGCCCCACTCACTCCCAAACCGACGACTGTGGCACCGCGAATTGCCTAAGATTGCCCCGATCGCCCCTACGCGATTCTGGTAAACAAACAACATGCCGCTGATCGAGATCGGCCTGGAAAAATCTGGAATCGACGAGAAGCATTCGAGTCGTACGAGAAAATGGATCTAGAGATACTGGAATATATCTGGAATATTCGTTGGGTCTATAAAAGAAGAATAAACGGCCGAGTTAGTTAGTCTTGTATTAGTCTTGTGTTACAGTCTGAAGTGAAGTGTTTATTTAGAGAGATCAAAGCGATTAAGATAGCGATTAATTAAATAAGTGTTTAAGTTGACCTGTAATTTAGTAGTCAGTAGTGTACTGAGCAGTTAATAAAGAAGTGATTAATTAACGGATTGTTTTTCTGAGAATAAGAAAGAACGGATTGGGAAATCCGCGACAATTTGGTGTCAGAAGTGGGATTTAGTTGGAAGTTTTAAAGAGCTTTCTGGAACCCTGTCCACAAAGTGGGATTTAACTGGAAGTTTGAAGAACTTTCTGGAACCCTGTGCGTGAGTGGGTTTAAGGGGAAGTTGGAAGAACTTTCTAGAACTTTGTACGGGAGTGAGACAAAGACCCAAGTGTGGCATATCACCGCACTCGTCGTGACTCAAGGAAGTGAACGGTGGTATTTGCGAAAGACATTCTCGAACATTCTAGAACTTTGTACGGGAGTGAGACAAACACCCAAGTGTGGCATATCACCGCACTCGTCGTGACTCAAGGAAGTGAACGGTGGTATTTGCGAAGGACATTCTCGAACATTCTAGAACTTTGTACGGGAGTGAGACAAAGACCCAAGTGTGGCATATCACCGCACTCGTTGTGACTCAAGGAAGTGAACGGTGGTATTTCCGAAAGACATTCTCGAATATTCTAGAACTTTCTACCGAAGTAAGACAAAGACCCAAGTGTGACATATCACCGCACTCGTCGTGACTTAAGGAAGTGAACGGTGTTATTTGCGAAGGACATTTTCGAACATTCTAGAACTTTATACCGGAGTGAGACAAATACCCAAGTGTGGCATATCACTGCACTCGTTTCATTGTAAGGAAGTGAACGGTGCTATTTGCGAAGGACATTCTCGAACATTCTAGAACTTTATACCGAAGTGAGACAAAGACCCAAGTGCGACATATCACTGCACTCGTCGTGACTTAAAGAAGTGAACGGTGTTATTTGCGAAGGACATTCTCGAACATTCTAGAACTTTCTACCGAAGTGAGACAAAGACCCAAGTGTGGCATATCACTGCACTCGTTTCATTGTAAGGAAGTCAACGGTGACATTTACAAACACATTCGTGGACATTCTAGAACTTTCCAAATAGAGTGAATGCCTGTAACTAGAAGTCAAGTCAACATGGATGCGCAACTAGCAAAGCTGTTAGAAATGATGCAAACGATGCAGGAACAGGGACGTATGATGCAAGAAAAGTTGGAAGAACAAGGACGAACAACACAAGAAAAATTAGAAGAACAGGGACATACAATGAAAGATCAGATACAGACCATACAACAGGAAATGAGAAAGCAGACGAAAGAAATGCAGACAAAGTTAGAAAAATTGGAGAATACACTAGAAGAAAAACTAGAGGAGCAGTCACATAAAGTGGAGAAACAAGTAGAAGAGAAGCTGTTAGAACAAAGAAAAGAAATCAACGAAGAAATGTTAGCACAAAAACAAGAAATAGACGAAGAAATAAACTTGGTTAGAGAAACCTGCGAAGAGCTTCGACATAAACTGGACAAAATAAGAAAGGAGGGCGTAATCAAATCAGAAGGATCTGTTATCCGAACTCAGAAAACGAAGCCTCCTGAATTCGACGGCAAGGTCTCCTGGAATGTCTATCTGCGCCAGTTTGAAGCAGCAGCTGCCGCAAACAAATGGTCTGATTGTGAGAAAGCTACTGCTCTGATAGTTGCTCTACGGGGGGAAGCTCTTGACGTCTTACAAGGAGTTCCTGCTGGGCAGCAGAGTAACTATGACCTTCTGAAACAGCATATGGAAATGAGATATGGGGATAAGCACCTGCAGCAAGTGTACCAGGCACAATTGAAAAATCGTCACCAGCAGAGTGGAGAGAATTTACAACATTTTGAGACAGACGTTGCTCGACTGGTTCGATTGGCATATCCAACAGCCCCTTCCGAATTTGTAGACCAGCTCTCCATCCAAGTGTTTGTCGACGGCCTGAGAGATTGCGAAACACAGCAGGCACTACGACTCGCTAGACCTAAAACGTTGAATGACGCTCTTTCACATGCACTGGAATTTGAGGCAGCAAAAATGGCGTCCGGTAGACATGTTAAAGTGCTAGCCATGAATAATAACAGCGATAGTATGGCAAATGGAGACATAATAAGGACGCTGAAGGAGATTGTTGATAAGTTCAGCCCAACTACTAGGACAAAGAAAGAACAATCTGATAGTCGAAGGGATGGCCTTGTTGAATGCTGGAACTGTGGACAGATGGGACATCTGAAGAGACAGTGTAGGGCCACAGTCGCAGATCAGCAAAGGCGCGACTCCCAAGCGGTAGCCTTCAGGGAACATGTTAAAGTGCGGACTATCAGTGATAACAGCGATAATATGGGAAATGGAGACAATCAAAACATTGAAGGAGGTCATTGATAAACTCAGCCCAACTGCCAAGCTGAAGAGAGAACAACCTGGAAGCCGAAGAGATCGCCCTCTTCAATGTTGGAACTGCGGGCAGACGGGACATCTGAAGAGACAGTGTAGAGCCCCAGTTGCAGATCAACAAAGGCGCGACTCCCAAGTGGCAGTCTCCAGGGAACATGTTAAAGTCCGAACCATTAGTGCCAATAGCAACAGTACGGGAAATGGAGAGTTAATCAAAACACTGAAGGAAGCCATTGATAAATTCAGCCTAACTACCAGACCAAAGAGAGGACAACCCGATAGACGAAGAGAACGCCCACTTCAATGTTGGAACTGTGGGCGGGTGGGTCATTTAAAGGGGCAGTGTAGGGCGCCAGTCGCGGATCGGCAATGGCGCGACTCCCAGGCAGGCAAGGAACATGGAAACTCAGACGCCCTGTCTAGACCTTGTCCTACCAACAACAACAAACACTGTAGTAGTCTCGAAAGAAATGAGGACATATCATTTGTTCCTTGCAAGATAGTAGTAGCCCAAACTGAAGACAGATGGAGTTCAGCGGCGATTCGAGAAGACCAGCAAGCTGACTGTGACATCAAACCTTTACTGGACTGGAAAGAAGCCAACAAGCGACCGTCTTGGGCTGAAGTCAGTAGTAAAAGCCCAGCATTAAAGAGCTATTGGGCTCAATGGAATTCCCTGGTGTTGGAAAACGGTGTCCTAAAAAGAGCATGGGAGAACAATGACGGAACGGAGGTCAAGAAGCAAGTACTACTCCCGAGGTCCCGGGTCAAGGAAGTGCTGCAGGAAGTACATGGAGGTACTGGTGGTGGACATTTCGGTGTCAATAGGACTCTACAGAAGGTTAGGGAGCGTTTCTACTGGTTGAGTTGTAGGACGGATGTAGAAGATTGGTGCCGAAAATGTGACATATGTGCAGCCAGCAAGGGATCGAAGACCCGTTCCAAAGGCAAAATGCGCCAGTACATCGTAGGAGCACCGTTCGAGAGGATTGCCATTGATATCGCTGGCCCATTTCCGAAAACCCAAAGTGGCAACCGATATCTGCTAGTAGCCATGGACTACTTCAGCAAATGGCCGGAAGTATACCCTCTACCCAGTCAAGAGACCACGACCGTAGCAGAAGCCCTAGTCAACAACCTGTTCTGCAGATTTGGTGTGCCCATGGAACTACATTCAGATCAGGGCAGAAATTTCGAATCAGGTGTGTTCCGAAAGGTCTGCGAGCTTATAGGAATCCGAAAAACCAGGACCACCCCACTGCATCCCCAGTCAGATGGTATGGTGGAACGCTTCAATGCCACACTAGAAACCAATTTGAGGATGTTTGTGAACGAAAACCAGACAGACTGGGACAAGCTCATTCCACTCTTCCTGTTAGCTTACCGCTCAGCTGTCCATGAAACTACTGGGAAGACTCCCGCAAGGATCATCTTTGGAAGAGAGCTTCGCCTTCCAGCAGATTTGGTATTTGGTCGTCCTGCGGAACAGCCCACCGAGCCAGACACTTATACCCATGAGCTAGAACGAAGACTAGCAGCCGTACACGACCAAGTCAGAACTCGAATGCGATTACAGAGCGATCGCATGAAGACTCGATATGACGTCCGGGCCAATACAGTCGGATTCCAACAAGGTGACCTGGTGTGGCTGTACAACCCCACGTGGAAGAAAGGAAAATCGCCTAAACTACAGAACCGTTGGGAGGGCCCCTACACCGTCATTAAAAGAATCAATGATGTCGTCTACCGGATACAGAGGACTCCCAGGAGTAAGATGAAGGTCGTCCATCTGGAGCGTCTGTCCCCGTATAGAGGTGTAGCCGATCGGGACGATCGGTCCTAAGGAGGGGGCAGTGTCACGGAATTTGCCCCACTCACTCCCAAACCGACGACTGTGGCACCGCGAATTGCCTAAGATTGCCCCGATCGCCCCTACGCGATTCTGGTAAACAAACAACATGCCGCTGATCGAGATCGGCCTGGAAAAATCTGGAATCGACGAGAAGCATTCGAGTCGTACGAGAAAATGGATCTAGAGATACTGGAATATATCTGGAATATTCGTTGGGTCTATAAAAGAAGAATAAACGGCCGAGTTAGTTAGTCTTGTATTAGTCTTGTATTACAGTCTGAAGTGAAGTGTTTATTTAGAGAGATCAAAGCGATTAAGATAGCGATTAATTAAATAAGTGTTTAAGTTGACCTGTAATTTAGTAGTCAGTAGTGTACTGAGCAGTTAATAAAGAAGTGATTAATTAACGGATTGTTTTTCTGAGAATAAGAAAAGACGGATTGGGAAATCCGCGACAATATGCATGTCGCATGCCTTTCCGAGTTATTGAGAATACACAAAATAAATAAAACTCTAAAAAAAAGATTATAGAAGGGAACCTAATCGAAACACTGATGAAAAAAACACCGACTGAATAAAAAATACTATCACCAGGTTTTTTTTAATTGGGTATGTGCCCTAAAATTATTTTTATTTTAAATATTTATAGAATAATACCACAGAATATAATTATTATATTCTGTGATAATACTCTGACAAATTATTTATTGTATACATAATTTAGTACCTGAATTAATAATCCATTTACGCATTAATTCCTGGTCGGGTGGAAATCTATAATGTTTAATGTTTGAAAATGTCCTACGCATTTTATTGCAATTTAAAAAATCACATTTATTTCCTCGGTAACTCATTTTGAAATAGGTACTCCTAAAATACCAAAGTAGGTATACAACGGCCGAAGAATATGTTGATAATTCTTTAGAGAAACAAATAGCAAAGAAGATTATGAGGTCTAACACACAATTCTTATTGAAGTTAAATTGTGTAGGTACCGTGCTAACGTGTAGCTGTATCTAAAATAAACGAATAACGAATAATTCTGAAATTCTGAATTCTGCACGTGCACGTGAACCTGCAGAACAAGCTCCGCCTTCAAACTGTTTCTCTCACTCTTAACTTTCTTACTCTACTCCCTCTACTCCAACTTACTATACAAGTTTCTCGTCCAACGTTCTTTTACACACATCGATTTTGTCGTCCTTTCAAAGGACGGTAAAATAATGTACGAGAGTGGATAACTAGGTATATATGAACTTTGCTATGCGGAATGGCCAATTACGACATTTTTTTATTGTGCAGATTTTTTTTAATAACAAAAATAGACTTAAATGATGCATTTTCCTTTACCGTATTTTTTTACATATATCACTCAATATATCGTTAACCAATTGTTGTAGCGACTTGATTTTGTTATTTTAAAGCAGAAAAGTAAGCGATTATTCCCATGTGATGTACGTTTCCAAAAATACATTAGTTTTTTCGTAAAAATGATGATAATATAAGAAATCACCTGGCATGCAGCCTAATTTTCACTAAGCGAGAAACTTTTTTATTTTAAAAAATTTTAGTGTACATGCAGCAAACGAAATCAAGGTAAGATATTAAAAAAGTTTTTAAACCAAAAAAATATGCTGTAGGAACCCTAGTTTCCAAATAAATGATTTTTAAATCTAAGCGTCGCGCGGTTTGTCAACCCAGCCGGCCGGTAGGTATACAAAATAAAAGCAGTGGATGCGGGGTACGATTTTACTACAATCAAAATTAAAAATGTTATGACAAACAGGAAAAAATTATTTCAGATGTGATGAGATAAACATTCTCTCTTTCTGTGCGAGTTTTTTTACTGACAAATCTCAGGTTCATCCAACAGTCATGCGCAACGTGTGTTTCATCAGTTAGAAGTTAGATGTGTGCATGTATTATTGTATGCGTGTCTACTGTTATTTCTGTGCGTTATTGGAATAATATTTTCTTATAATTCAATATACAGTATGCGCCAAAAGTATGGAATAAATTTAATAAAAACGAAACAATTATTTTTTGGGAAAAATCCTCGAACAGGTCGATTTTTAATTTAAAAAATACATATTTTAGCGTAAAATGCAATTTTCAAATGTCATTTGTTTTCGAGTAATGACGTCATCGATTTTTTTTAAAAAATGGCAACACCATATTTTTTTCCTTGATTCTGAAAGATCGTTTAATTCTCTATCAGACAGTACTAAAATTTTGCCCTCTTACATAGGAAAGTTTTCGAGTAAATGACGATTGAATGTTAGAAAACGTAAATTTTATCCATAAAAAAGTAACAATTCTGAGGTATGTAAAATAAAATATAATTGATTAAATTTTATACTTAAATTAAATGTTCGAAATGTCAAAAGTGTACATTAATAAACCACGTAATTTAGAAGAACTTCAAAATCGCATTCGGGACGAAATACGCAGAGTTACCCCAGAAATCATTCATAATGTGCAAGAAGAATTTCTTCACAGACTTGCGAATTGTCAAGAAGTTGGTGGATGGCAATTCGAACATTTAATTTAAGTATAAAATTTAATCAATTATATTTTATTTTACATACCTCAGAATTGTTACTTTTTTATGGATAAAATTTACGTTTTCTAACATTCAATCGTCATTTACTCGAAAACTTTCCTATGTAAGAGGGCAAAATTTTACGACTGTCTGATAGAGAATTAAACGATCTTTCAGAATCAAGAAAAAAAAAATGGTATTGCCATTTAAAAAAAAATCGATGATGTCATTGCTCGAAAACAAATGACATTTGAAAATCGCATTTTACGCTTAAATATGTATTTTTTAAATTAAAAATCGACATGTTCAAGAATTTTTCCCAAAAAATAATTGTTTCGTTTTTATTGAATTTATTCCATACTTTTGGCGCATACTGTATAATAATAATAAGTAGGTATAAAGTGGAACATGGAGTGTTTTATCTGTGGAAAGAGTATTACTACGCCTGACAATAATATTGTTTGCAATCCCCGAACACAAGGATTATTAACACTTATTACAGCGGCTGAAAAAGACTAGATAAATGCGGTAAAAGAATATTACAATATAAGGAAGAGATTTTATCTGGAAAAATAAAAATTGTTTTTCATGCGTCTTGCAGAAAAAGTTATACCAGTATACAAAACACTAAAATTGTTAGTTGCAATGAAGACGATATTAAACCTAGCTCTTCAGCAAAAAGTCGCAGTGTGAATGTTTTTGATATACGGAATATGTGTTTAATTTGTAATAAAAGTGGAAGAAAAAAACAAAGAAAAATGATATCTATACAAACAGCTATGTTATTATTTTCAGATTAAAAGCAATGTTCCCTTACGTCTCTGCTAAAAGTAAGTAGCAAAAATATTATTAAAATTTATAGGGACGGGAGAATCTACATATAAAAAAATAATGGTGGCAGCAAAAAAACGAGATGATGAGAAAGTGATTTCAAAATTATCAGGTTAAGTTACTTATATATATATTTTATTGTCGCAATAAACTGTGGGTTTTAGATGTATTTACCAGTTAAAAATTTGGTTCTCAAGTCATTTGCCAATAACAAATATTGAGAGCCCTTCCAAATATGGATGGAAATTTGAAGATGGACATTGGGAGCCTATATTGTCAACCGGTGCCAGAGGAAGTCCGAAAAATTATGTCGATTTATTGTTCTGACAAGTTTTGCAAGAATAATAAATGCATTTGCTAAAAGAAGGATTAAAATGCTGCAGCGAATGCAACTGCAAATCTTGTGAAAATACACTAATTGAAATGCTTGATAGATAATTCAGATAATGAAGATATATATTATTAATTAAAACTATAGTGAAACATAATTCTCTTATTTTCAATTATTTCAATGCATGTAGTTTCTACCTAATTTATTTATATGTACTGTATGTTGATTGAAACACTTCAGTTAATTAAATAAAAAATTTTAGCGAAATAGAAACGCTGGATTATAGCGCGTCCTCACGCGTAATTCGAATTGGTAGAAAACTACGCCAAGCGCTTGGATATAAAAATTCATATTTTCAAAACCAGAGCCCCTATGAAAGTTTTTTTTGTTTTAAAAACTTTTTGAATGTACCTTCGTTTCATTCGCTGCATGTATAAAAAATTTCCATAAATAAAAAAGTTTGTCGATTGGTGAAATTTTAGCTACATGAAATACTAATTCGTACATTAACATTTTTTTTATATAAAAGTTTAATATTTTTTAAAGCAAATATACTTTTTTTAATGTCGTTTAAGTGTCCACTTTCAAACAAAAAAAAAATTATTTCGATCTGCCAAGTGGTTATCCAGATATCGAATGGTATTTATATAAAAACAATGTACAGGAATTTCTTGAATTATACGTATTTTTCTTTAATAAAAAAAGTCAGCCCTAATGAAAAATGTCGTAAATCGCCATTTCTGATGCAAAATAATATACTTAACAAAACTATGTTGGTCTGATTTGGTTATACTTCCGATTAAAAAAATCACAATTTGCATCAAAAATTACTCCACTAAAATCTCTTGTAGTTTTGTCCGCAAATCTGAAATATTGCGTTGAGGATGGTTTCTTAAATACTGCTTCATTTTATTCCACACGGTTTTTATCACATTCAGATCTGGACTGCTGGCTGGATGAGATAAAACCTTTATATTATTATCACCAAACCATTTTTTGGTAGATTTTGCAGAATGACATGATACTCCATCTTGCTGAAAGATGAAATCCTCATTAGGAAACAATTTGTACGCACTAGGTAAAAGTGAGGTCTGAAGTATCTCTTGATATTTTTGGGCATTTACAGTACCATTTATAAATTTTAAAGTGCCTAAACCTCTTGCCGACATGTAGCCCCAAACCATAATTCCCTTTGGAAACTTAACAACCCTATTATAGCAGTCTATGAAAAGCTTCTGCTTTATTCCGTATTATCCGTTTGCGATGATATCCAACGCAAATATCAAATTTTGCCTCATCACTAAATATTATTTTATTCTAATCATTTTCTGTCCACAAAAGTTTGGATTTTGCCCAATTGTAACGGTTCTTCTTTTGAACCTCTGTCAATAGCGGCTTTTCTTTGACCTAAATAGGAATTTGTATAATTTTTTAGCTAATGGATGAACCATACACAACTGAACTTACCTTGTAAAATCCCAGACCACATATATGACTGTATTTTCGGCAACATTCTCTAGATATATTTAATCCAGCTGTCCTGTTCCATTGAGCAGTTATGTCTCGAACAGTACTTCTTCTAGCTGATTTGCACAATTTAACTACATTTCGTAAATCTCTGTGAAACAACTTTTTGTCTCCCTGAACTTTTACCTTGAACATCCACATTGGCAGACTCGCCATATTTTTTCACTATATTATAGACTGTGGTCTTTGGAATAGTTAAAGTACTAGAAAGTTTACGCATTGTCTTACCCGCACTGTATTGGTGAATAATAATTTCATGTAATTTTTGATCGGTAGCTTTTCCACGACCCATTATTCCAATTAAATTAACAAAATTTAAATATTGTTAAACAAATACCACTGCTTAACTATTCGCGTTACTTAGAAACTGTCAATACTGTCAATTAATAAATAAAACGATTTTTTGATGTTTATAGCGAAGTCGCCTATGTGTATTTTAAACATTTTTAGTGCGGGATTGGTGCTTGTCCCAACATTTAGTTGCCAGCAAATTTGATCTTCTTCGGTTCCCACTTTGGGTTTTCGGAAAGGGGTCAGCGATATCAATGGCAATCCTCTCAAACGGTGCTCCTACGATGTACTGACGCATTTTGCCTCTGGAATGGGTCTTCGGCCCCTTGCTAGCTGCACATATGTCACATTTTCGGCACCAATCTTGTACATCCGTCCTACAGCTTAACCAGTAGAAACGCTCTCTAATCTTCTGTAGTGTCCTATTGATACTGAAATGTCCACGACCAGTACCTCCATGTACTTCCTGCAACACTTCTTTGACCCGTGACCTCGGGAGTAGTACTTGTTTCTTGACCTCCGTTCCGTCATTGTTCTCTAATGCTCTTTTTAGGACACCGTCTTCCAACACCAGGGAATTCCATTGAGCCCAATAGCTCTTTAATGCTAGGCTTTTACTACTGACTTCAGCCCAAGCGGGTCGGTTGTTGGCTTCCTTCCAGTCTAGTAAAGGCTTGATGTCACAGTCAGCTTGCTGGTCTTCCCGAATCGCCGCTGAACTCCATCTGTCTTCAGGTTGGGCTGCTACCACCTTGCAAGGAACTGATGAGATGTCCTATTTTCTTTCAAGACTACTACAGTGTTTGCCGTTGGTCGGACAAGTTCTAAAAAGGACATCTGCGTTTCCATGTTCCTGGGAGTCGCGCAATTGCCGATCTCCGACTGGGGCCCTACACTGTCCCTTTAGATGACCCGTCCGCCCACAATTCCAACATTGAAGTGGGCGATCTCTTCGGCTATCAGGTTGTCCTCTCTTTAGTCTGGTAGTTGGGCTGAGTTTATCAATGGCCTCCTTCAGTGTTTTGATTATCTCTCCATTTCCCATACTATTGCTGTTGTCATTGATGGTCCGCACTTTAACATGTTCCCCCGAGGCTGCCGCTTGGGAGTCGCGCCTTTGTCGATCTGCAACTGGGGCGCTACACTGTCTCTTCAGATGTCCCATCTGCCCACAGTTCCAACATTGAAGAAAGCGATCCCTTGGACTACCAGGTTGTTCTCTCTTCAGCTTGACAGTTGGGCTGATTTTATCAATGACCTTTTTCAATGTTTTGATAATGTCTCCATTTCCCATATTATCGCTGTTATCACTGATGGCCCGAACTTTAACATGTCTACCGGATGCCATCTTTGCTGCCTCGAATTCTAGTGCATGCGAAAGAGCGTCGTTCAACGTTTTAGGCCTGACGAGTCGTAATGCCTGCTGGGTGTCGCAATCTCTTAGGCCGTCAATAAAAACTTGGATGGAGAGCTGGTCCAAGAATTCTGACGGGGCTGTTGGATAAGCCAATCGAACCAGTCTGTAAATTCTCTCCACTTTGTTGGTGACGATTTTTCAATTGTGCCTGGTACACTTGCTGCAGGTGCTTATCCCCATATCTCACTTCCATATGCTATTTTAGAATGTCGTAGTTATTCTGTTGCCCAGCGGGAACTCCTTGTAATACGTCAAGAGCTCCCCCTCGTAAAGCAACTATCAGAGCAGTAGCTTTCTCATAATCCGACCATTCATTTGCTGATGCTGCTGCTTCAAACTGACGCAGATAGACATTCCAGGAGACCTTGCCGTCGAATTCAGGGGGTTTCGTTTTCTGAGTTCGGATAACAGGTCCTTCTGATTTGATTACGCCTTCCTTTGTTATCTTGTCTAATTTATGTCTAAGCTCTTTTCTAACCTGGTTTATTTCTTCGTCTATTTCCTCTTTGTGTTTCTCTTCTACTTGTGTTTCTACTTTATGTGACTGCTCCTCTAGTTTTTCTTCTAGTGTATTCTCCAATTTTTCTAACTTTGTCTGCATTTCTTTCGTCTGGTTTTTCATTTTACGCCCTTGTTCTTCTAATTTCTCTTGCATCGTCCGTCCCTGTTCTTCTAATTTCTTTTGCATCGTCTGTCCCTGTTCTTCTAATTTCTTTTGCATCATCTGTCCCTGTTCTTCTAATTTGTTTTCTAATTTTTCCTGCATTGTTTGGGACTGATCTTCGATTTTATGTTCCTTGTTCTTCAAATTTTTCTTGCATCATCCGTCCCTGTTCTTGCATTGTTTGTCCCTGTTCTTCTAATTTCTCTTGCATCGTCTTCGCCTGGTCTTCCATTTTATGCCCTTGTTCTTCCATTTTCTCTTGCATTGTTTGCATCATTTCTAACAGTTTTGCCATTTGTGCATCCATATTGACTTGGCTTCTAGTTACTGGCATTCACTCTATTTTCTTTGGAAAGTTCTAGAATGTCCACGAATGTATTTCTAGATATCACCGTTGCCTTCCTTACAATGAAACGAGTGCAGTGATATGCCACATTTGGGTCTCTGTCTCACTTCGGTATAAAGTTCTAGAATGTTCGAGAATGCCCTTCGCGAATACCACCTTTCACTTCCTTAAGTCACGACGAGTGCGGTGATATGTCACACTTGGGTCTTTGTCTCACTTTGGTATAAAGTTCTAGAATGTTCGAGAATGTCCTTCGCGAATACCACCGTTCACCTCCTTAAGTCACGACGAGTGCGGTGATATGTCACACTTGGGTCTTTGTCTCACTCCCGTACAAAGTTCTAGAAAGTTCTTCCAAATTTCTACTTAAATCCCCTCACGCACAGGGTTCCAGAAAGTTCTTCAAACTTCAACTCAAAGCCCACTTTGTGGACAGGGTTCCAGAAAGCTCTTTAAAACATCCAGTTAAATCCACTTCCGACACCAAATTGTCACGGGTTTCCCAATCCGACTTTTTCTTACTGCCAGAAAAACAATCCGTTACTTAATTACTTCTCTTTATTAACTACTCAGTACACTACTCAACATTAATTACAACTCAACTAAACACTTATTTAATTAATCGCTATCTAAATCACTTTGAATCTCCAACTGAACACCAATTCAAGACTGTAATACAAGACTAACTAACTCGGCCGTTTATTCTTCTTTTATAGACCCAACGAATATTCCAGGTATTTTCTAGCATCTCTAGATCCATTTTCTAGCATCTCTCGAACGACTCGAACGCTTCTCGTCGTTTCTCAGATTTTCTAGTTGCGCCTCGATTCACGGCATGTTGTTTGTTTACCAGAATCGCGTAGGGACGAACGGGGCAATCTAGCATTTCGCGATACCACAGTCGTCGAATTTGGGTGCGAGTGGGGCAAATTCCATGACAATATTTTTTCATATATTAGATGTAACTTTATCGAGTTATTTAAAATTTTATTAGAAATTCGTTCGTTAGTTTTTAATTAAATTAAAAAATAAATATATCACTAAAATTAAAGAGCCGATTTCGAAATTCCTAGGTAAGGCAACATTTTTTTTTAACTTTTTTGCCGTAAAAACTTTATTCTTCAAGGTAATCATTTTTTTTTTAATTTTAAATCGAAGACTGCTTTCTCTGACCCTACCACGGCATTACGATTATGATGTTTGACATAGAAAATTGCAGTCAAACTGTCATTTTGGGGAAACGGGAATAGCAATGTAGTTACACATGCGCATTACCGACATCGATTCAAATTTTGAATTTAGTAGTTATTCATACTATCACTGCACCTCGTAAACAAATGAATAATATATTTCAGAAACTGCAACGAATAATAATAAAACAATAATTACACTACATTTTTATAAAAATGTATACAATTGATGCAAATAATTGTTTTTAAAGGATTATTGAAAACTGTTGAAAATAAAAACAGTTTCATGATGTCATCACTTATGACGTGGTGTCATTGAATTCTTGTCACCACATATATTTAATGTTTGTTATGTGCTTATTTTATAAACATGTGTAATGTAGTAGAAAATTATCAAAATATATACTGCTCTTGCATGTCATTAAGCGCGCATTCTAGTCCTCAAAACCACCAGAAAAACCGCTAACGCTAAAAGTCAAATTTAGCCCACCAAATGCGACCCTGAAACCACCAGATCTAGTGGAAAATCCACTGACCTGGCAACACTGGCCATAAGCCATCTCAGTCGATACTCATCATAGGCGCCGACATTCCGTAGGAAAAAAGGATTTTGCCCCATTTTTTAAATATCGAGCTAAAGTTCTGGAATAACTTTTTTTATTGTCTTTTAGGGCTCCCTGAGCAGGGGGTCCAAGACTTTTGACGTGTGTATATACCGGGTGTTCCCTCTAAGACTTTTAGTGCGAATATCTCAGCTACTATTGCAGCTAGTGCGACAAAATTTGGTATACTGGCACTAGATGGCGTGTAGAATTCGACGATGCCATTAATTTTTATACAGGGTGTTCAGTTTTGCAGATAATCGATTTAAGTTCGATTTTTTGGTAGTCAACCTCGGTAAAATTTGTATTTTAATTGGAATATTCTTAATTATGAACACATTCTGATAAAAAAAAGTCCCGAATTTTTTTTAATTTATCATAAAAAAACGCCTATGAAAAGTACTCAAATTTCATTGTTTTGTCATGCAAAATGTGTATAGCCTTGAGTCCAATTTACACACACGCAACAACCGCATGGATAGACGTCAAAACGTAAAGTGACAGGAACTGTCAAAGCAAGTTTGACTATTTTTGTAGGAATTTTATTATAAATACGTAACACCACGAGGTACATTGAATCTGCGTACGTATTTGCAATAATGCTAGTTTTGTTAAAAAAAATGAAATTTAGAGGTTATTAGCTGTTCGCGTACGCTGAGCTTTATTCGGCATGAATACTCTGAAAATATGTGAAACATGTTTGTTTAATTGTATAATACGACTATTCTGGGAAATAATAAAAGCGATAAAGAACAATCCCTACGAGAAGACTTAAATTTATGAACACGTCACGCCCTTGACTCGCTGCTTTACCACAGACAGAGGACTGTTGTTAGTGTTGTTTACTGTGAATATGCTGCAGAGCGCAGACGCTGTGCCCGACTGTCTCGAGACCTGATGACCAGCTGAACGATGTGTAAACTTAACCTAGAGTTCCAAATAATGAAAATAATGAACAAAGCCTCTTCAACAAGTGGTAAAAATGTTTTAAAGCCTAGAAACAATCATAGATAAAAATGCAATGGATTTCTTGAGTGAAAGCTTCAGTTCCAGTATTACAAAAATATATCTGTTATAAAAACTACTCCACATCAAATGTGAGTAAAATTTCGAGCCATATACCTAGGTGTGCTAAAAATTACTTTCATACAGTAAAAAGCTTGATAGAACGAGATATATAACGATTAATGGGAACTGAGACGAAAGACGAAGGAAAAATATCAGTGTACTTAGTAGGTAATTATATCTTGCATATTATTTTTCGTCTTTTTACATTGAATATGAGTTGTAGTTTCTTGTACTTATGTTTCATATTAGCTAATTCATTTCAAAGAACTATGGGGTTAAATTTATAAGAAATAGCCCAGTTATGCAAAATCTAGGATTATCTTTACCTAATTAGTTTCAGATGGAGAAGCTATTGGGGCTTACTTTCAAGAACAGAGATGAGGAAACATATTTCAGTATTTGTAGGAGACCAGAATGAATATAAACATATTCATTTCATCTTGTGGTATGCAGAAATTAAAAATGTCTACGAAAATGTTTCGTCTAACCTCTAGGTAGGAACTTAGAAAACAAAGTGCTGTTATGGAAGCAGGTTTACATACACAATTACGTTAATTATTGATTAAAAGATTCGATAAGATACTGAAGAAGCCAGATGCCAAGATTAGTTTATATTCGTGCGACAGAGAGATGGGAGACGAGGAAAATTTTGCTAGAACACATTAGACTCTACGTTTTGCTATAAATAAAAACATACCTAACTTTCTGTACTTGGTTTAATTATTTAATAAAATTAAAGTTAATGGAATGTGTAAGTTAACGAGTGAATTAAATAAAAAATACAAATAATGCAAGTATGGCGGAAATTAAAGTTTATTAAATTGTTATCGTTTGTATTTATTATACACTACAGCAAATAATCCTTGTGTTTAATAATTCTATAACAAAATTAACATGTCTAAAACATAAATATCAGTGAGAACTGTTAATATTCAGTTCTTAAATAAGGTAGGTATAATTATAAAAAAATAGATAATATAAAAAACTCACTTTGAAAATTATTCTACATTTCCAAGACTAAATGAAAGATTTTTTTCAAAAAGTAATACGTACCTACAGTGGTTTATTTTTTTTATTAGTGGCTAAATTGATTAACTTGACCCTTCATCTTCAAGTATTCATTATTTCTTAAGCATCTGTGTTTAATAATTCAGGTAGAATAAAAAAAGACAAATACAAAATTTAATTTATTTACAATAAAATAAAACTTGTAGTATAAACCTCTTTTTTGATCATTTATTTTATTTTTCCACCTTGTATGGATTATTAATATAACATATAATGTAATATCAGCATTCCTGTAATATCATCTTTTTTTATATCACAGGAATGCGCTGACTGTGAATATTAATACTATTTAAACTAAGGACGTTTCACTTACAGGGCAGTGTAGTATTTGCTCGCTATCTGTAACTTGATGCTAATAAATTGTCACCGAATTATCCATCTTATTGTTTTACTGATATACTTACAACTTTACTGGCGCAGTCGGTAGGATTCGTAGTGCCTTTTGGATCAAATTTGGAGCATCAAATTTCCTGGTCCAAGAGGTCTCTGTTTCAACAGTTCAACTGCGAAACGAATCGTGAACAAGGACACCCACTTGGCATCGTTGAAGAAATTTATTGGAACGGAACTACTAGTGGTTGGTTAACTAGGCTCAACACTGTAAGTACCAGATTTGCAAATTCTTCACTCCCTTATTCCTTAAGTATACTGACAAGTTTTGATTATCCAAGACAGTGTATAATTTTGAAATTTTTCACATTTCAAGTTGCAACGTTTAATTATTAAACCGGCTTTTGAAAGTGAGAATTAGGTTAGAAATTTCAATTTAATCTTGCAAATGCAAGTATAAGTTTTTTCATACTATCTTGACTCTCCTGTATAGGGCGTGAGCAAGACAGATAGTCCGAAAAAGACTTTTTTTTATTTTTTTTATTTTTATATCAACAAAAAGGAAACAAAACAAAATGACACAGCCAACATCGGCAAGTCCTCTTAACTTAGATACTTTAGATAAATTGACTAAGCTTATCCCTGTTTTTACTGGCAGAGATATAGAACTTCCAGATTTCCTTCAGAATTCTGAAAATTTGATTCATTTCCTTAGCACTAATGACTCTCGACAGCAAACCATTATACTAGCGTCAATTAAAACCAAGATACAAGGTAATGCACGCGAATCATTATTAGGTAGACCCGATATTAAAACGTGGGACGAAATCAAAGTTTTCTTTAAACAAAATTTTTCAGATAATAAATCTCTAGAAACTCTAGAACTAGAACTGCAATATACGACTTTAATTCCTGGAGAGGATATTCAATTCTTTGGTCAAAAACTGATAGCCCTTAAGGCTAGAATTATAAACAAAATACAGCAAACTTTTCTTTCGGCTACTGAACAAACTGGCCGTATTTCATTCTTTTCAACTCAAGCTTTTAACATTTTCAAATTAAATCTACCATACCACTATGAACAACTTATTCGCGCTAGACAAGAAGTTCACACCATAGAACAGGCTGTTAGTTTCAAGATGAAATTAAATACCACAATTACAAGCGACTTACTTTTCAAAACAGACAAGCTAGGAAACCTCAACAACAAAATCAGCAAATGAGACCACAGCGTCCTAAACCGCAACCACAACAAAATTTTTTATCAGAATAATCAACCGAGACCCCCGTCTCAACCCGCTAATTTCTACCAATCACCTAATAACCAGCAAAGATATTTACCGCAACCTTCAACAAATCGAAATGTTTTTGGAAAACCTCAAAATGTTTTCAAACCCTCTCAACAACAAATTCAACCCAAACCTACACCTATGTCAGGTATTAGCTACACTCACCCTCAAACATCTGGTGTTAGTTATAGTCCCCAACGCACACAATTTCAAAGGAAAACCTTCCTGACACTAAATCTTCCCTACCTGCAGTACAAGAACTATTTAATACTGAAATCTATGAGCAAAACAACCCTGAACAAAATAGTTTTGAATATAATCCGTCTGAATATGAATCAGGATTCGACCAAGCCTATTCTCTTGAACAAGAAAGTCCAAACAATTATTCTTATGATTCTTACCAGGAATTTTCGGAAGATAAATCCCAAGAAATAAATTTTCAAGAAACTCATACTCCCCAGGACCCGATATAGTTTTGAACAATGTTGAAAATAATAAACTTCCCTTCATTCAAATTCAAAACCCTCCTATTCGACTTCTCTTAGATACTGGATGTGGACAAATATCATTAACCCCTCTGTAATTTCACAGTTCTACCCAAAATGTACTCATCCTGAAACAAACATCATCACAACCTGCACTGGTTCTCAAAAATCTTATTTCTCGGCGCATATTCCAATTTTTAACGAATTTAATTCAAAGTATACGATGGAAGCAATTATATTTGACTTCAGTAAAGATTTTGACGGACTGATAGGTTTTGAAACTCTTCAACACTTGGGACTAATTATTGATCCCAAAACTTAACACTGTCAAATACAAATTGTATAATTCCCTTGCAGATACAAAGACACAATGAACCCATAAATATTGAGGCTAACTCTGTCAGAATTTTAAAATTCCCTGTTAATATCTTATCTGGAGAAATTTTTATAGAAACTCAACGATCTCCAAGTTTTTATATTCCTGCATGCGTAACACGTGCTGAAAACGGATTAGCACAAATTGAAATATATAATACTACTTCAGAAACCCAGTCTATTGCCCCTGACCAAAGTTTACCTGCAATACTACTTGACGAATACTTTACGCAAACACTACAGATTAAAACTAAAGAAGGAACTATGTTAAACCATATCAATCAAAATTCAAAAGATATTACAACCTTGCTTAGAACCGAACATTTGAATTCCGAGGAAAAATTCCATCTTTTTGAACTTTGTAAAAAATATGAAACTTGTTTTCACTTCCCTAATGATACGTTAACCTTTACAAACCAGGTTAAACATGAAATCAAGACCCATAACGAAATACCCATTCATACTAAAACTTATCGATATCCTCGTGTGCATCAGCAGGAAGTAAAACGACAAATTGACGAAATGCTGCAAAATAATATCATCCGTCCCTCTAAATCTCCCTATAGTTCACCAATCTGGATTGTACCAAAGAAAATTGACGCCACAGGTAAACAAAAATGGCGCCTAGTGGTAGATTACCGGAAAATTAATGACAATACAAAAATGACAGGTACCCTTTACCCAATATTTCTGACATCCTTGACAAACTTGGACGATGTCAATATTTTACAACCCTAGACTTAGCAAGCGGATTCCACCAGATAGAAATGCACGAAAACTCTATAGAAAAAACGGCATTCAATACTGAAAATGGACATTATGAGTATGTCCGGATGCCCTTCGGGTTAAAGAACGCTCCTGCGACGTTTCAACGTGTTATGGATAACGTACTTAAAGATTTGCAACATAAAATCTGTTTTGTCTACATGGACGATATTATAATTTTACTACTTCCTTCAGGAACATATACAAAATTTGGAACTTGTATTTAAAACTCTAGCAGAAGCTAATCTGAAAATACAGCTAGATAAATCGGAATTTCTATGTAAACAGGTAGAATTTTTAGGACATATTATCACACCGGAAGGTATTAGGCCGAACCCTAAGAAAATAGAATCCATAAAGAATTTTCCCTTGCCGAAAACGACAAAAGAGATAAAATCATTTTTGGGACTTTTAGGTTTTTATCGTAAATTTATTCCCAATTTTGCTAAACTAACAAAACCTCTAACACAAAGGCTAAAAAGGATTCCAAAATCGACTTTTCTCAAGATTATTTAGATTGTTTCGAAACTTGCAAAAATTTACTTTGTAACGAACCTGTATTAGCCTATCCCGATTTTCACAAAACTTTTACCCTCACTTGTGACGCGTCCAATTTCGCAATCGGAAGTATCCTAAGCCAGGACGGTCATCCAATCTCATATTACTCTAGAACTCTCAATCCCGCCGAATGTAATTATTCGACGATCGAAAAAGAACTTTTAACAATTGTCAACTCCGTAAAATATTTTAGACCATATCTCTTCGGTACAAAATTCATAATTGAAACAGATCACCAACCCCTACAGTGGTTATTTAATTTAAAAGACCCTAACTCCAGACTTGTCCGTTGGAGACTCAAATTAGAAGAGTATGACTATGTCATTAAATATTAAAAGGGGAAAATCAACCAAGCCGATCCTCTTTCTCGTATAAAAATTAATCCTATTGAAACAAGTTCAATACAAAATGATACAAGTTCGATGATAGCTCAAGTAGACGAATCAGACTTGGACCTAGACAAACTTTTCGAAATTCCTCTTGAAGATATTCTTAATGACTGTAATCGTGAAACATATGAATCCTTGTTAAAAGATTTTGAACAATTGCCTGAAAGCCATCCTGAAAGTGATGCACAAACTATCCATACGTCTCGTTCTAATCCTATCCTAGAAATCAAATATACAGATAATGTCTTAAACCTCTTCAATCATCAATTTATAATTTCAGAAAATGAATCAAACAAATTAAATA
This sequence comes from Monochamus saltuarius, assembly GCA_025584915.1. Lineage (NCBI taxonomy): Eukaryota > Metazoa > Arthropoda > Insecta > Coleoptera > Cerambycidae > Monochamus > Monochamus saltuarius. The sequence continues at coordinate 45,697,642 of CM046722.1, forward strand.
CTCATTATTCCGAAAAAACTTTTCCCGGTAAAACAAAACATGTTATAAAATTAGTTAATAGACAATCAGACGATGAAATTTTTAAATTCCTCAGAACATTCATAAAAGCTAACTCCACTAAGCATGCCCTTTTCTTTGACTCTATTGAACTCGAACAAAAAATTATTAGAACACTACAAAATAATCTCCCTTCTGGATATAAATTTGTTATCTGTAAAAAACAAGTTGAAGATGTCCTTATGGAACAAGAGCAACAACAAAAAATTAAATATAACCATGAGGCAAAAACATACCATCGTGGAGTAACGGCAACTCATCAAGCTCTTTTACGAAAATATTATTGGCCTCATATGTTTGAGCATATCCGAGAATATATTTCTAAATGTCAAACATGTATTACCATGAAAACCGATCGTCATCCACCAAACCCGAAATTTCAACATACATACACTCCTTCTTCTCCGTTTGAACTCCTAAATATAGATACACTTTCGATTAATAATCAGAAAATTATTACTATCATTGATGTTTTTCTAAATATGCACATGCTTATCCTGTTGACGCAATAACTGGAGTTAACGTTCAACGTAGTCTTTTAAAATTTATCGAAAGTCATGGTTACCCGTATAAAATCTTGGTAGATTCTGACGTAGAGTTTAATAACATTATGATTAAAGATTTTTGTAACCTACACAAAATATCTCTCCAATTCACTTCCATACAGGGACATACTACAAACGGAAATATTGAAAGGTTTCATTCCACCTTACTTGACTTAGTAAGATGCATAAAAACTGAGCAACCAAATGCACCAATTGATTACCTAATATCTTTGGCAGTAATTTCTTATAACCATACGATACATACGACAACCAAGGAGTCCCCTATAAATATTACTCGCGGCGACAGTAGGCCCGACGCTTTTGATATAAATGAACAGATTATTACATCTGACTATATTGAAAAACATAGAAACATAATGAAAACCATGTATAACCAAAATAAACAAAATATCGAAACAAAAAAAGACAAAACTATAACTAAATTAAATGAATCTCGTAGAGAACCCGATACTTTTGAAGCTGACGAAAATGTCTATATTAAAAATTCAAATCGAAATAAATTGTCTCCCCGATATACAAAAGAATTAACATCTAAAGATTTAGGACCCACTGTAGAAATATTCAAACGATCCGGACATCAAGGTGACAAATATCACAAAGCTTTTATAAAACGCAAACCTAAACCAAGAAAACGGAAAATTGATAATCCTCTTTCCGTTTCAGGACATGGCCTCCCAACTGACGACCCTGATTCTCCTGACAATAACATTCCCCTTAGCCAACTTTTTAAAAATCGAAACTATCAAAAACCCCCTTCTAATGAGTCAATTAAGTAAGGAAACTCGTGTTTTCTCCCATTGCCACGACTTCATCCAGGTCATTGACTTAACTAAAATCAAAACCAAACTACCCAACTATTATCTGAATTGGGTGCTTCTCATTGCAATTTATCAAAAATTAAACAATCTTTATTTTATATACAAACTAAACTTGAAAATTTTGAAAACCCAAAGACCAGACAGAAACGAGGACTAATTAACATCGTTGGTTCATTACATAAGTATTTATTTGGAACATTAGATAACGACGATTTAGAAATTATTAATTCAAAATTTAACACCCTTCTACAAAATGAACACGAAATAAAAACACAGTTAGACCTATAAAGTTCTATATTGATTAATTTAAATAAAAAACTTAATGATTCATTTCTTAGAATTGATAAGAATTTCAACATCCTTTCACGTGTAATCGATAAATTGAGTGTGTCAAAATTCAATTAAATTTACAAGAGATCTTCACAGAAGTGGAAGACTTACTTTCAAATTTGGAAACGGCGACAAATCTCGCTCAACATAACATTATACACAATCTCTTTTTACCATTAAAAATATTAAACCTATACTAAATCAGTTATATGCCATTTATGATCGCAAGGAAATAATCGAATTAGCTAACCTACACTCTTACTATAATCTATTTTTAATCTCAGTAACTATTCTTGAATATAAAATTATAGTGAAATTGTCAGTACCACTTTTCTTTCCCGATCATTATAACACTTACCATCTGTTATCTATCCCTATTAATGACCAAACTATTATTCCTTTCCAACCTTACCTACATGCAAATCTGGATACTCAACAGCACCTATGGACAGCTCAACCATGTCCATATATCAAAGAATACAATCTATGTAAAGGAACTTTTGAACTTCAACATGATCAATGTTTCCTTTCTTTAATTCAAAACAAACCACATCAATGCCTTTCGACAAACGTTAAGCTACAAACTACACTATTAGAACAACTTAAGGACAATCAGATACTGATTATCCCATATCATGAAGAACTAGTTCACGAACAATGTCGTGTAAAACAAACCTACTCTGTAAACCAACCATCTCTAGTGACCATAGACTCATGTGATGTAATTATCAGAGACATTCGTTTCTCTCCTCAAAGCGACTATGTCCAACAAACCCAAGTCCATTTACCAACGATTAATTTGGAACCCTCCAGTGGCCCCACCATTCATCTTCATGAAATGGACCTTCAAGACTTTCAGCAGCTACAACGTCTAACGAAGAGTTTAAAACCTGTGCATCTTAGTGAATTTGAAAATATGAAATCAAGAAATGTTATCCTGTATATTTTTCTATTTGTTATAACTGTATTTTGCAGCTTATTATTATACTACAGATGCCTTCATAAGAAAATACATATCTGTCACAGAAAGAATCCCTCAGCTCCTTCTGCAGCTGCAGGAATTCCACTTAGGAGGGACTTGTAGTATAAACCTCTTTTTGATCATTTATTTTATTTTTCCACCTTGTATGGATTATTAATATAACATATAATGTAATATCAGCATTCCTGTAATATCATCTTTTTTATATCACAGGAATGCGCTGACTGTGAATATTAATACTATTTAAACTAAGGACGTTTCACTTACAGGGCAGTGTAGTATTTGCTCGCAATCTGTAACTTGATGCTAATAAATTGTCACCGAATTATTCATCTTATTGTTTTACTGATATACTTACAACTTGTAACCCTCCTTTTAGATGTTAAAGAGAAATTAGGTTAGGTTACGGTCCCGGCTGCTCTTTAAGTCGTGGCTGGGGGTGGATTCTAATTTCTTCTTCGTCTTCTGCTTCTTGGCTCAGGTATAGATTATTGTTTAGAGCTACTTGGGCGCCAGCCGCATAAGCGACAGAAGGGGGAAAAAGACTAGACAGACTTAGACGCTTTCAAAATCCAAATAATTATATTTAGTTAATAAAAATGGCTTACAATAATTAAGCAAATGTTGAATTTATGACTAAGAAAACATGTTAGCAAGTTGAGAATAAATATTAACGTTCTAATAATAATTGGGGTAAAATTGGCAATATAACATTATTAATACATTATCAGCACTCCATGAGCGCTAGCAGCACAAACAAATGACATAAACACTTGGTGTAAAAAATGTAACAGATTGAAGATCGTATTTCAGAAAAAAAGCAAAAAAATTAGCTCCGCTCCACGATAGGCTTGTATGGTCTTAAAATTTAAGTGCATATAATTTTGAGTGAGATTGACTTGACCAACAAAAAAACATTACTAATATCATAAAAAAATATATCATCAAATTAATGTTCGAAATAAGATATGCAGTATTTAGATAACCCCTTAATTAAATAGGCCTGTGGTTCTCAATTATGTCATGACAAAATAGAATAGGATACTCTTAAAACAGCTGTTTGGGGAGTTTACAAAAATATAATTTGGTATACCAAGAACTAAATTTATCGCAAAGCGATTAAATACTCAAGCCTTACACTTGTTCAATAATATGTAAAATAAATGGGGGGACTGTGATACTGCTTAAATATAAAAATTCATAATGTTTAACAAAATAGAAAAAAACCTGTGTTAGCGTGACCCATCACGCTAAGATGACGTCTTCGTGGAGGGGCTTGTTAATACACATCGGGGATGCAATTATGGACGTGACATAGCCTGGCTGTGGAGAGCAGACTCTGGAGGCAAAAGGAAGGAGCAGAAATCCCACACCCTGGCGGGTTGTAGTCGCAGTGTAGCGGCACCACTAAGAATCCAGGAGCTGGGTGAAAGTGGCTTTACCACCTAGTCAAGCATACGTCGGCACGATCCTCGCCAGAGGAAACCAACCTCTAGGTTGTGCTTCGAATTTCGAAGGTGAGAGTACGGGCAGAGTGGAGACTTAACTGGGCCCCCGTATGGAGGTAAAATAATCGTAATACTTTGGCAGGCACGGGCAGACAGCTCGAGAGTCTTGGGCAAGCCAGCATCGGTGGCCTGAGGCGTTTTACAAGTAATTTGACGACCACGTGGGTCTCACGCGAATATAGGGAAACACATCCCTAGCAAATATAATCTCTGGATAACATAACCTCTGGATAATACATGTAATATCTATTCCAGTTAAATATATGACTAAATGTAAAAATTATTCAAAGCTTACCTCAGGTGTAATAAGGTATTACCACTCAATATGAACCAAACCGGGCACCTTTCAACAGGTCCATCTCTCAAGACAAAATGGCGATTTTCGCCCTTTGGCGGAAATCCCCACTTCTCGTCTTTACAAGAAGTTACAAAAATGCGCGAAATTTAAAAAAAAGTTACTAGTTCTGGTAAAAATCTGATAAAATGAATACCACTAAATCGACTCTAAATTCATCTGTCAACGCCTGCCAAAATAAAAATAAAAGCTAACAATGCCGAAGTCTCATCTTTTAAGTAAGTTAAATAGGATGCCAGACATTATCACAGCTCGTAGATCAAGTAATGCAACCACGCTACACGGTAAGTTCTACTACATTATCTTAACGTTTAAGTAAATAAATAAGAAACTTCTAACCTAGGAATATCTTAAGTTTCGCTTATCTTTTAGCTAGACACACTACTACCTAAGGATTCTAAACTAGGGAGGTCTCTTGCCAATAAAAGTATCGGCGTCAAGGAGAATGATAACAGTAGCAGCTATACCAATGCCAGGCATGTTATCGCTGCCACGGAGAATAAAACTTACACTAGGGTACAACGCTATTAGTAGTACTAAGACTATGACAGACACAACCATGGGGCCCCGGGGTTAGTAAAATGCTTACACAATTATGGTTAAAAGGACATGTCACAACACAGAAGGTAACCTAAGATACGAGTCGCTTCGAGCAAGGGTGCGTGGACTTAACGTGATGAAGGATTGATCGACAAGCTTAAACGGCAAGACGTGTCATATGAAATATTCAGCGTAAGAAGTATGGAAAATTATAATAAACTAGTGCCTCTAAGTTGTTGTTTTATTTGTCTCTGTTAATTCAAAAATAATTTCAAGATCTTGTTTTGACAAAACAATTATAGGCAACCAAACATACACTGAGCTGCGTTTTATATCTCCTAAATTGTGAACCGTTACACACCCCCTTTTGCTAGCGAAAAAAATGTTTTTGCACTCTGAGCAAAGCACATTTTTTATATAACATTTGACATAATCAGTGAAAAGACAATCCAAAAAAAAATAAGGTCATAAATAGAGAAACAAGGTCGTCACCTTGAGGTAAGTTCAACATAGTGTAATTAAGAATTCCCAACATACATCATCTTTCGTTCACATTCACGCAACATTCACTCTAGAATTCTTCTGTCTCGTCATAGTATGGTTTCAAATCTTTCACGTGCCATCTTCCTAAATTTTTCCGTGTTCGTCTTGAAGTTCATAAACCAAAGGACTCACTATGTCCTTAACGTGACACAAAATGTTTTTAGGCGCAAGCTTTGCGGCAAAATCATTAGCTCCACAAGATAATACGTAATTCTTTTTCCAGACGCGATCGCCTTTGGCATATCTTTCGGCAGGTCTCTTCCGCAGATTATAGGAGTGAGTGTTCCTTTCATAGGCCTTTTTCAGTTTGTCCTGCACTTCTTGAAAAACTTGAGGTAATTTCTTTATTTCTTCAGCGTACGTTGCTGGTTCAAAAGGAGTCAAATCATAATTGTCGAAGGAATCCAGAATTCCATAAAATTTACCATCTATTGGTACGTATCTTCCAAAGTTCAGGTATGCTGGAGTATACTCGGTTGTCTCATGCACAGCTGTTCTCAGCGCATAAGCAATCTTTGCAATCTGCAGATCCCAGTCTCTGTGATTATTATCCTCAATATAAGAGCGGACTGCGGAACCAATAACACGATTTACTCGTTCCACCTGATTTACCTGAGCGTGATATTTGGCGTTATACCAAATTTTCACACCATAATTTTCACACAGAGTCTTGAACTCTTTGCTCGTGAATTGCTTACCATTATCACAAGTGATAACTTGCGGTGCACCAAACATTAAGAACACATCGTTCTCAACAAACTTTATGATATTCTTTGCATTTGCCTTTCGTAAAGGATGCAATAATATAAATTTAGAAAAGTAATCCGAAACGGCTAATAAATAAGAAAAACCACGTTTAGATCGAGGTAATGGTCCCCATATGTCAATCGAAATAGTTTGCCACGGGTAAGATACTCGTTTCTGTTTACCCATGAATCCAGGTTGAGAAGTATTGCTAGCTTTTTGCGCAGCACAGACTCTACAGCGCTTAACGTAATTTTTTACGTCTATCCGCATTTTCGGCCAGTAATACAATTCCTTCACTTTCTCGCAGGTTTTGAAAGTTCCAAGATGAGCTGATGTGGGATCATCATGGCAAGCTTGTAACACGTTTTTCCGATACGATTTTGGCACTACTATCTTCCAATCCGGTTCATTCAAGTTGACTTCTTTCATTGTGGGCACATGTTTGTACAAAAGATCATTTTTTAACATCCAGTCAGAAAATTTCTCTGGGAACGCTGATGTATTATCTTTCATTTTCTTATACCACTTGTCCTTAATGCATCCTTCGGTGTTCAGATCTATCAACCCTACCTCTGCGATAGGAGACCTTGAAAGAGCGTCAGGCACAACGTTCAATGCGCCTTTCCGATGTTCAATTACCATGTCGTACTGCTGTAACTTGACAGCCCAACGCGCAAGTCGACCGGAAGGATCTTGAAGTCGATTCAACCATAGTAAACTGTAGTGATCTGTGATGACCTTAAAAGTGGTACCCTCTATGTAGCACCGGAATTTCTCTATTCCAAAAAGAAGGGCTAATAGTTCTTTTTCGGTTACGGTATATTTCTTCTCTGCTTGAGTAAGAGTTCGACTACCAAAGGCTATTACAACTTCTTGACCCTGTGCGTTGGTCTGAGTTAACACACAACCTACACCCAAATCAGAGGCGTCACATTGAAGAGTAAACGGTATAGAAAAATCGGGGGCAACCAAAATTGGTGCCGATACTAAAGCTTCCTTTATATTCTTGAATGATTCCTCAGCTTCGTTATTCCAGATGATCTTCTGAGATTTTCTTTTTCCTTTCATGAGAGCTGTCATGGGGCGGTACAATTAGAAAAATTTGGCACAAACCGACGATACCAGCCTATTAATCCGATAAATCTTTTCATCTCGGTGACTGTTTCCGGGCGAGGGTAATTCAACATAGCGGCTATTTTATCGGGATCCGTTCTAAGTCCCTCACCGTCGAGTAAAAATCCTAAGTACTTTAAGGAAGGCCTGCAAAATTCGCACTTTTCCAGGTTAATCGTTAAGTTGGCTTGTTTCAACCGTGTCGCTACTTCTTGTAAAACTTCCAAGTGTTTCTCGAACGTGGGTGTCGCTATTATTATCGTCCAGGTATACGAAAACATAGGGCTCTAAAGAGTAACCCAATATTGCATCCATGAGTCTTTGTTGAGTTTGTGAGGCATTATGAAGTCCAAAAGGCATGACTACGAATTCGAAAAGTCCTCTGGAAGGGATAACAAAGGCTGTCTTTTCACATGAAGATTCCTCTAAAGGTACTTGCCAATAAGCACACTTTAAGTCGATGCTCGACAGGTATCTAGCACCGGTTAGCTTACTCAAAATGTTGTCGACACGTGGAAGTGGATATGCATCTCTCTTTGTCACACTGTTTAATTTCCTTCCGTCAAAACAAAATCGAAATTCCCCATTGGATTTCTTAACCAACAGTACTGGAGAAGACCATGGGCTGGATGAAGACCTGACCACACCTAATTTCAACATATTGTCCAATTCCTTATGCAAATGTTCTAACATGTAAGGCGACATATTGTGATGACGTTGTCTGATTGGTTGCGCATCACCAGTATCGATTTTATGCACTATGGCGCTTGTCCGTCCCAACTTCATGCCTGATAACCAAGAAATTTGCCTGTATGTGTCCAACACCAACTCCAGAGCTTGCGTTTGATCTTTATTCAGTTCTGCTCTTGAATATATAACCTTGTCCATGTTAAGTTTTCCCACAGGAATCTCTTCGAGTAAACAAAATTGTGGTTCCCTGACTCCTCTTACGTCAAAAGTGCGCGCATCATAGTCTAACTTCACTCTGAATATATCACAAAAGTCGCTTCCCAAAATTAATCCATGTAATAATGAAGGTACCATCAACACCTTGATTACCTTGAAATGACCTCCAATTTCTATAGGCAAATTGACAAAACCAGTTACTCTTTGAAATGTACCATCCGCCGTACTTACATTTGTTTCTACACCTTCAAGAACTTCTAAACCAAATTTTTTAACTAATGATAAACCATTACTACCAAAAACTGAGTGACTAGCTCCAGTGTCCAAAAGGGCTATTACGTCCTGACCGAGGACATGAACCGATATATAGGGCCTGTTGTCTTGATCTCGTTCAATAAATAACATATTAGTTTCTTCTGATGCGCCTAAAACATTCTTACCGTTCTTTGAACTGATTACATAAAAGATCTCACAAGATTTATCCATGCTGACCATTCTTCTTGAGAGGTTTTTCCACCTGGGAACCGCTTCCTTGGAGTTTGAGAACAAATTGTCTTCTGAAGACTGCTGACTGGGCAACTATAGTTTTTGGTTGATGCCTTTGCTGCTGAAAATCATTTTTCTTCCATCGCTGGGCCCAATCATTGCAACCAGAGGAACGTCGACCCACACAACGCCCTCTACTTACAAGTTTTTGAACACCTTGGGCAGTTCGGTTTAATCACGCCTTCTTTCCCACATCCGAAGCAGCGAGGTTCTCTTTTGTTTCGTTTCTCGACGTTGAAGCTTCCTATCTGACAATTCCTTTTAATGTGACCAAGTTGCTTACATTTATAACATCGGAGTTCAGCACTCATCCTAGATCTATCGGAGCTATCATTTCTTTTTTGAAATTTTCGTGTAGGTAAATGCAACAGATCCGGTTCTAATGAAAATACATTCCTTCTTGTCGCAGAGCCTTTCTGATCATGTGTCTTAATAATGCCCGCTTCCTCTAATGCTCGGCAAATCTCTAATAATTGGTCTATGGTGTCTATTTCCTTTAATGCTAAATGAACGTGATATGCTTCTAATAAGTTTTTCCTAATAATTTTGAGTCTTTCAGCCCTTGTGGCCTTGATGGTTAAACGATTGAATAAATTTTCCATAGCTGCCACAAAAATAATTACGCGTTCGTCGCTTCTCTGTTTCCTGTTGCGAATAAGTTCCCAAAGGTCATCGTCCAAGTCCTTGGGCAAAAAATCCCTTCTTAATGCAGAAACCAAATCATCCCACGAGTGTACCTTATCTCTCACTAGACGATACCATACTTTGGCTGGGCCTTCAAATAATTCAACTGCTGATCTGAATAATTCCTCTTTTGACACTTTTCGGGCAAAACTTAACTCTTCAACTTGTTCTAAGAATGAGTTAACCGAAGGCTTGCTATCTTCGATGCCATTAAACGTAAGGTTCCACTTATGAACTGGAAAAGATTTGCTGTTTGTCATTGTTGGGCTCGACGTAGACGTGCTTGGCTGAGGAATTCCACCTTTGAATGTCTCTCTCTAATTTCTTCTATTTCATCCTCCAGTGTTGAGGCTATAATCAAGTGATCCCCTCGGTAACCAGTCACTTCGTCGTTAACATCTTGAGGCATGCGTTTAACCCTACCCATAATGTGAACTAATCTACTGCAAATCCTTTCATAAATGTCCTTATTAGTACCATCGAAGTCATCTACCAATGAAGTTATCGATTTAATACTTTCTTCTATTTCCTTCTTCTCCGTCTCGAAGTCAAAATTTGGCAATGGATACACGTGGACACCTGGACGAGCCATATCCTTTTGTAATTCTCTTCTTAAATATCTCCGCTTCTGGGGCATATCAACAGAACTGGTCGCGATACCACGAACTCTTAATTCATGATTTATCTCATGAGTCCGAAGATGTATCGGGTCCATATTATATTCAGCCATACTGAACCAAATTATTATCACCAAAGCAGACAAAAATGTAAAACACCGCGTAACGCAATTAAATGTTTAAGAAAAAAATATTGTTTAACCAATAAGTAGTAATGGGTTATGACTTGAACACGTATATTAAATTTAAAAAAAACTGGCTTAAATCCAAAATGAAAATTTCACAGCTTAAATTCCGCAAACTTGTCCCAGCGTTGAAAAATACCCGTAAACAACGACCGCTAAGCAAGCATATGCAACTTTCATGTAAACTTGTCACACCCTGTATATTGATAACAGGCAAAAACAAATCCCTTGACTATCAAATATTCAATTTCTAAATGTGGAGTTCAATTCCTATACTAATAATTTTAAAAGCAAAATGATAACTACCGCGTAAAATTTATGCACCCTGTATGGTATGCAAAGAAGTTTAAATGGACCAACCGAATTTAATCAAAACTGTAGCTGGCAATATGAACAGTTAATTATATTCACCCTGTATACAACAGTAAAAAAATGAGGTTACAACTACCTCTATAAGCACTAAAGCTCAAAGCAAATCTATCTGACATACAGCGATCAGATGCAACTCTTATGTGCAATTGTTCCACATATTTAAAACTCTATGTAATATCAAACTACATCCGTACACTAAATATTAAACCACCCTGTATAAATCAATTACCCAAAAATACAAACTCACCCTGTATAATTACTAAACGTACATCCTCGTGTACAATTAATCAGTGCCTATAATTGCTCTGCCAAACCGTGTTCCAAATTATTTATTCCACCCTGTAGAATATATGCAATCGCAAAATGTTTTCAAATGACAAACAAAAAAAATAAGAAGTATTCAATTAATACAAAATGCCTAGCTATCTTGCCAACAAGCGACAAGTACCTCAAAAACAAAAAAATGCTGATAATGTTTTCTATCAAGTCTTCGTTCTGTCTAATCTCAAGGATTGGAAAACAAGGAAAAGGGGAAAAAAGTAGCTCTACATTAAATGCACCGGCTAAGATAAAAATAAAACACACTACCTAAGTTCAAAATATTTTATTAAAGCACCGACTGTAAGAGCAGAGTACGCGAACTGAATAAAAAAATTCAAGATTTTATGAATTTAAAACGTATAAATTTGGAAGAAATTTATTGTAACAGCCCCATAAGTTGGGCGGCATTCATGTAACCCTCCTTTTAGATGTTAAGCAGAAATTAGGTTAGGTTACGGTCCCGGCTGCTCTTTAAGTCGTGGCTGGGGGTGGATTCTAATTTCTTCTTCGTCTTCTGCTTCTTGGCTCAGGTATAGATTATTGTTTAGAGCTACTTGGGCGCCAGCCGCATAAGCGACAGAAGGGGGAAAAAGACTAGACAGACTTAGACGCTTTCAAAATCCAAATAATTATATTTAGTTAATAAAAATGGCTTACAATAATTAAGCAAATGTTGAATTTATGACTAAGAAAACATGTTAGCAAGTTGAGAATAAATATTAACGTTCTAATAATAATTGGGGTAAAATTGGCAATATAACATTATTAATACATTATCAGCACTCCATGAGCGCTAGCAGCACAAACAAATGACATAAACACTTGGTGTAAAAAATGTAACAGATTGAAGATCGTATTTCAGAAAAAAAAAAAATTAGCTCCGCTCCACGATAGGCTTGTATGGTCTTAAAATTTAAGTGCATATAATTTTGAGTGAGATTGACTTGACCAACAAAAAAACATTACTAATATCATAAAAATATATATCATCAAATTAATGTTCGAAATAAGATATGCAGTATTTAGATAACCCCTTAATTAAATAGGCCTGTGGTTCTCAATTATGTCATGACAAAATAGAATAGGATACTCTTAAAACAGCTGTTTGGGGAGTTTACAAAAAAATATAATTTGGTATACCAAGAACTAAATTTATCGCAAAGCGATTAAATACTCAAGCCTTACACTTGTTCAATAATATGTAAAATAAATGGGGGGACTGTGATACTGCTTAAATATAAAAATTCATAATGTTTAACAAAATAGAAAAACCTGTATTAGCGTGACCCATCACGCTAAGATGACGTCTTCGTGGAGGGGCTTGTTAATACACATCGGGGATGCAATTATGGACGTGACATAGCCTGGCTGTGGAGAGCAGACTCTGGAGGCAAAAGGAAGGAGCAGAAATCCCACACCCTGGCGGGTTGTAGTCGCAGCGTAGCGGCACCACTAAGAATCCAGGAGCTGGGTGAAAGTGGCTTTACCACCTAGTCAAGCATACGTCGGCACGATCCTCGCCAGAGGAAACCAACCTCTAGGTTGTGCTTCGAATTTCGAAGGTGAGTGGAGACTTAACTGGGCCCCCGTATGGAGGTAAAATAATCGTAATACTTTGGCAGGCACGGGCAGACAGCTCGAGAGTCTTGGGCAAGCCAGCATCGGTGGCCTGAGGCGTTTTACAAGTAATTTGACGACCACGTGGGTCTCACGCGAATATAGGGAAACACATCCCTAGCAAATATAATCTCTGGATAACATAACCTCTGGATAATACCTGGAATATCGATTCCAGTTAAATATATGACTAAATGTAAAAATTATTCAAAGCTTACCTCAGGTGTAATAAGGTATTACCACTCAATATGAACCAAACCGGGCACCTTTCAACAGGTCCATCTCTCAAGACAAAATGGCGATTTTCGCCCTTTGGCGGAAATCCCCACTTCTCGTCTTTACAAGAAGTTACAAAAATGCGCGAAATTTAAAAAAAAGTTACTAGTTCTGGTAAAAATCTGATAAAATGAATACCACTAAATCGACTCTAAATTCATCTGTCAACGCCTGCCAAAATAAAAATAAAAGCTAACAATGCCGAAGTCTCATCTTTTAAGTAAGTTAAATAGGATGCCAGACATTATCACAGCTCGTAGATCAAGTAATGCAACCACGCTACACGGTAAGTTCTACTACATTATCTTAACGTTTAAGTAAATAAATAAGAAACTTCTAACCTAGGAATATCTTAAGTTTCGCTTATCTTTTAGCTAGACACACTACTACCTAAGGATTCTAAACTAGGGAGGTCTCTTGCCAATAAAAGTATCGGCGTCAAGGAGAATGATAACAGTAGCAGCTATACCAATGCCAGGCATGTTATCGCTGCCACGGAGAATAAAACTTACACTAGGGTACAACGCTATTAGTAGTACTAAGACTATGACAGATACAACCATGGGGCCCCGGGGTTAGTAAAATGCTTACACAATTATGGTTAAAAGGACATGTCACAACACAGAAGGTAACCTAAGATACGAGTCGCTTCGAGCAAGGGTGCGTGGACTTAACGTGATGAAGGATTGATCGACAAGCTTAAACGGCAAGACGTGTCATATGAAATATTCAGCGTAAGAAGTATGGAAAATTATAATAAACTAGTGCCTCTAAGTTGTTGTTTTATTTGTCTCTGTTAATTCAAAAATAATTTCAAGATCTTGTTTTGACAAAACAATTATAGGCAACCAAACATACACTGAGCTGCGTTTTATATCTCCTAAATTGTGAACCGTTACAAACTTTACTAACTACAATAAATTAAAAGTACCTAAGTACTTACATACATTTAATCGATTTTATGTTAAACAGTTCTGTATTCTAATTTACAGAGCACCATTCAATCTAAGGGATGGTCAAGCATGTACGATTAGGAACAAATTTTGCCATTTCATTGTTCGATACCTACCTTATTACGTTATGTTGTGTATATTGTAACAACAGTTAACTTTCAACATTTTTAAGATATTCTAACGAGATGTTTTCATACTCTACATAGAATTATGAAATTAGTTAAGTTTCTTAAATTTATTCGTTTAGAAATTTTAAAACCCACGACAACTGAATTTAATGTCTTATAGAATACTCTTCAAAGTGAGTTAGTGACTTCTTTATAATATTATCCATCATTCCATATTTAGAATTCTTTCCAAGAAAATGTCTGTGTAATATTTTTCGCTTATTCTTTCTAGTGTCTGTTTTAATGTAGGTACTAATTTGTGGCACTAAACACACATAACTGAAACATAAAAACAATAATTACAAATTATTATCTAGCTTTAAATGACTATTTGATAGGTACCTACTGGGTATAGTAGGTTTGCAGGTGATTCTTCAGGCAAAACCAGTTGCTTTATTCTAGTTCTGGATCATATGAAATACAGAAATTGTAGTTCATTGTTTATTATTTTACAGATGTAGAGTTCTTCTTAAACATCTTCTTCACAAAGTGTTGAAATATGTGCACAAGAATCAATCATTTCTAGGTTATGCTTTCGTAATATTTATTTTGTCGGGCTCGGGTACCTAGGTTCAGTTCAGATGGTTCAGATTAGATCTGACTTTCAACGACAAACATGTTCACATTATAATAATAAAGTTTTAGGAATCGTTTTGCTCGAATTTATTTGTTGCTAAATAAGTAATCAATAATTACAGCAGTTGGAAAAGATAGATATTCTTTAAGTACTTACACACTTTTGTAAATTATTTTGTGATAAAAAATACGGGTACCTAATTATTATGTACACTGTAGTAACAAAACAATTTGAAGTTTTATTACATTATAATGGAACAATTTAAAAAGATATTTTACACAATATTCACGCTGTAACCCTAGCTGTAGCGGTAGACTGCGCCGGCACACTGCACAGCGCACAGCGATCCCAATGCTCCAAAAGCCTTAACTCAAGTCTAAATTTTTATCGACAAGTCTCAATAACACCATTGTGTATACGTAAATTGCATTAAATGCATTATTTAGCGTTATTTACGTAAAATAAAATACTTTATGCCATTAATATTTGACAATTCATAGTTTTGATGTCTAGCGATGTTAGTTTCTTCTGTGTAAGTCTGGCTCAAGGCTATGCACGTTTTACATGACAAAACAATGAAATTTTGGTACTTTTTGGAGGCGTTTTTTTATGTTAAGATTTGAAATTTTTGAATGTTTATTTATCAGAATGTATTCATAATCAAGTATATTTCAATTTAAACATAGGTTTTAGCAGGGTTGACAACCAAAAAATCAAAATCAAATCGATTTCTTGGAAAATGGAACACCCTGTATAAGAATTGATGTTATCATCAGATTCTACTCGGCATATAGTGTCTGTATACCAAATTTCGTCGCACTGGCTATGATGGTTTCTGAGATATTCGCACTGAAAGTCTTAGAGGGAACACCCGGTATAGATAATTATTTAAATAAAATAAAAAACGGTTTCTGATTTTTTTAAATTATAATACACACTGTTAATACTTTATTCTATGTTACTGTCCTATTATTTAAATTCAAATACTGTCGCGCACAGCGCCATCTATTCAGTTGTTTGTACTGGGCATGTCCAGGCAGACGCGAGGAAAAAGTTCAGTTTGGTTAACTCAGCGTGACAGTACGGCAGTACGGCGCACGCTTCTATGTAAAGTTATAAAGGTCCTTCGAGAAATAAAATAAGTGCTATTAGGAGATGCGTTTGATTAAGGACTCCTAATACCCCAACATTTGGCCATTCGAGCCGGGTTATGAACAATAAAACGAACATTAAGTTCAAAGTAGTGTGTGTAGGGTTGAAACAAATACCAGTTGGCAATAAAACAATCTCAAATTCTCTGTGTATGCGTGGACAATTAGGCTGAAACAAACGCCAAAAATCCAAAATCAAAAACTGTGTCCTGTGTGCAAATCTGCAAGTCATCGCATCGACGAATCAACAGGTGGACAAGAGAGAGAGACAGCATAGCAACAACGAATTGTGCTACCTCCGACAAGAATCTACAAGTAGTAAGCCCTTTTTCCTTTACTTTACTCTGTTTTTTGCTAGGTTTTCAAATTCACAACAGCTAAAATGAAAATTTCGGCGTTAGTAAAAGAAAGAGGCACAATCAAGGCAAGCCTTACTCGTTTCAAAAATATTATACATTCAATAACGCGCGAAAGCGACGTGTTAATGAAATCTCAATTCGTTTGCAAAAAGCCGAAACATTGTTCGATAAATTCAATTCCGTTCAAACTAATATCGAAAACTTAGTTGATGACGAACAACTTCCTTTCGAGGAAGCCAAAAGGGTGAAATTCGAAGATGAATTCTACAAAGTAATTTCAGAGGCTAGTCACAAATTAAAAGAATTAACACGTGAAACAGTAGCGCCGTCCTCGGATAGCAACGGGCAAAATTTATCGCAAAATTCATGTTCTCCGACGGTCAAATTACCAGTAATTGATTTGCCAAGCTTTGATGGCTCTCACGAGCAGTATCTTTACTTTAGGGACACGTTTGAAACTCTCATTAACAAAAACAACTCTCTCGCTCCTGTACAAAAATTTCATTATCTACGCGCGGCACTAAAAGGAAAGGCACATGACATTATACAAAACCTTGAGCTGTCCGACGCGAATTATGAAGAAGCATGGAATCTTGTAAAGACTAGGTATGACAACAAACGTCTTCTAACAACAAATCACATAAAAGGGCTCTTTGAAATCCAAGTGTTGCAAAAAGAATCATATAATGATCTGCGTCATTTGCTAGATAATCTCCAAAACATTTACGTGCGCTAAAAGTTCTAAACAAACCGGTAGATCAGTGGGACTGTCTTATAGTATACCTAATTACCTCTAAATTAGATACCCTCACTCGACGGCAGTGGGAGGAAGAAACTAGAGAAATTGAGGACCCGACAATTGACAAACTAATTACGTTTTTAAACAATAAGTGTCAAATACTCGAAGCTATGTATATGAGTAACAAACAAAGTACGTTTAGTACACAAAAAAATAAGGCTTTCGTTTCCGTAAATGCTAATGCAAATTACACCCCCTCATGATCAAAGTGCAAGGGTGCACATTATATACAATATTGTGAACAATTTTTAAGCTTAGCGCCTGAACTAAGAAGTAAAGAAATTCAAAATCTACGGTTATGTATTAATTGCCTACGCCCTGGGCATTGGGGCAAAGATTTTATCCACCGCCTTGATCAAGGTTTCAGACAAAAATGGAATCATTCATAATTGTCGTGTGTTATTAGATAATGGATCAGAATCTAAGTTTGTAACAGAACGCCTTTGCAATAAATTAGGCTGTCAGAAATCGAGTGTTAGCTTCAATATATCGGGTATAAACGGTTCTCATTCACAAGTAACTCATTGTGCGCAAATAAAAATTATGTTAAGAGTAAATTCATACAAAAAAATGTTGTCTTGTCTTATTATACCAAAAATAACCGAAAAAATACCTAGTGTGGCAGTTCACACGGAAATTAAAATCCCAAATAATATAAAATTGGCTGATCCGACATTCAACATTCCAAGTGACATTGACTTACTTATAGGCGTAAGCACATTTTATGAATTACAATCTATTGGTCAAATATTTTTGGAGGGAAATGATATAAGGTTACAAAAAACACTATTAGGTTGGATAGTATCAGGATCGATTTTTACAGGCAACAATATTTCATGCAATTTAGCTATCAACCTCGCTAACAACAAAAAACGCGAATATGAATCGGAATTAAACAAAATAAATAAATTTTGGGAGTTGGAAGAAGTGGATTGCTCTTCAGCTAAGCATTCTGAAAATGAATTGTTTTGTGAAGACAATTTTATGAAAACAACTACACGTGCAGAAAATGGTCAATTTATAGTTACGTTGCCCTTAAACAAACGAATATATGATCTCGGTGATTCAAAAACAACAGCAATAAATAGACTTTTGTCGCTGGAATGCAGGTTTCAAAACGATTCTACTCTAAAACAGGCATACTGTGAGTTCATGCGCGAATATTTGAACCTCGGTCACATGTCAAAATCTGTACGCAATGAAAACGAGGAAGTTGAGTATTTTCTTCCCCATCACGCGGTATTGAAACCGGACAGCGCTACAATAAAATTACGTGTAGTCTTCGACGCCTCGGCGAAAACATCCAGTGGCGTGTCATTGAATGAATGTCAATACGTGGGTCCAAACATTCAAGACGAATTATTCTCAATTTTAATTAGACTTCGCAAGTACAAATTCGTTTTAATGGCTGACGTTGCAAAAATGTACAGGATGGTGTTGGTAAACAAAAATCACAGGCCATTACAGCGGATTGTTTGGCGGTTTGATTGTGAAAAAGACATCGAAGTATACGATTTAAATACTGTAACGTACGGCACGGCTGCCGCTTCGTTTTTGGCTACGCGTTCATTATTATAAACGGCTATTGAGCATGAGATGGATTACCCTCTAGCTTCAAAAACAATTAGACGTGACTTTTACGTGGACGATCTCATAACAGGGTCGGACTCGGAAAATAATCTTATTGAGTTGGGTAAAAATATTAGAGACATTTTACGTACTGGTGGTTTTGAGCTCAGAAAGTGGGCATCTAATAATTCTAAAATATTGAAAGAGTTTTCCTCAAATGATAGCAACAATACAATAAGGTTGAGTGACGACAGCGGAGAAACAAAAATTTTAGGAATTTGCTTTAATACAAAATCTGATATCATATATTATTCTGTAAATTCACCGAATCAAGTAACGATTTCAAAGCGTGTCATATTGTCAAATATTGCCTCCATATTCGATCCCTTGGGATTATTGAGCCCCATTATAATTAAGGCAAAATTAATAATGCAATCTTTATGGAAGGCAGGTGTATCGTGGGATGAATCATTACCCACAAACTTGTATTCAGAGTGGTTAAATTTTAGGCAAACATTACGAAGTTTAAATGAAATAAGAATCAATCGGAAGGTAATATGTGAAAATGCTATTAGTATTGAATTGCACGCATTCGCCGACTCATCTGAGAGAGCCTATGCAGGTTGCATATACATAAGATCACAAACCAGTAGCGGCTAATGGCGAATTAGTCTTGTATGCGCAAAAACAAAGGTAGCGCCGCTGAAGAAAACAACACTCCCTAGACTAGAACTATGTGCCGCTCTTCTAGCTGTCAGACTCGCTGATAAGGTACGAAATTCTATGGAAATTAAATTTGATTGTATTCAATTCTGGACGGATTCTCAAATTACTCTGGCTTGGATTCAGGGCGACTCTAATCGCTGGCAAACATTTGTAGGGAACCGCGTCGCGGAAATTCAGAATTTATCGGATCGAAATCAATGGCATCATATCACGTCGAAAAATAATCCAGCCGATTGTGCTACACGTGGTATAACCGCAAATGAACTCACAAAATGTAAATTATGGTGGCATGTTCCGTGGCTGTCTTACGACAAATCTAATTGGCCTGTTCAAATATCGGAACAACTAACAAGTAAGGAAATACCTGAATCAAAAATCAGTAATGTCTCAGTGACTGTCACCGTGAATAACGAGTTTGACTTATTCAATAAGTATTCTTGCCTTCAAAAATTATTAAGAGTAACCGCGTATATTCTAAGGTTCTATTTTGGTGTAAAGAAAAAAATCTAAATTTAAATCAATCAATTTGACCGTGGATGAGCTAAATCGAGCTCAAACATACTTAGTGCGAGCTATTCAGAGAAGACATTTCTTACCGGAAATTATATGTTTAGCACGGGGCGAACCGGTTAGTAAACGCAGCAAAATTCAAGCTTTAGCACCATTTTTAGACGATGAAAATATTTTGCGGGTTGGTTGCCGATTATCACACTCTAACTTTTTATTTGGAAAAAAGCACCCAAGATTCTACCCAAAAATCACCCATTTACGTATCTCGTATTTCGTCAATACCACATAAAATCTTTACATTGCGGCCCTCAAACATTATTGTTTTTAGTACGTGAGCAATTCTGGCCTGTAGCTGGAAAATGTATTGCCAGAAAGGTTGTACATGATTGTGTGACATGCTTCCGCGCAAATCCTAAGCCTATACCACAGACTAAACCAGACCCGACAGTAAGACGAAGAACGCTGATTTAGAGAGAGATCAATATAACATCCAATTTAAAGGGACTGTGACGTCACCGTAAGAGCACTGAAATATACTACCTGCTCGGTAATCTCCGGGAGTGAAAGCCGATAGGCTCTCGCGTTTAATCGGTGTTTGCAAACGTGTCATTTTAATTAACCTCATCTTGTGTTAGTTGCACAGGTCAGTTGTGTCTTGTGTGTCCCATGTTTTAATTTTGTTCTGTTATATTTGAATTAAACTAAAATCGTACCTAATTTTATGGTTCTCTTAATATTTTTGTTCTTTAAATACAACCATCAATGCGGATATTATAGAAGAAGGAAAAGGGATTCAACATTTCCTTATAATAACTAATCATTGTCATACAACTGTTGATGATGATCATGTTATTTTCAGCTTTTCTATAATACCCATATAACTTACTGTCATTTAAAAACATGTATTATATATTAAATAATAAATGGACTCTATAAATTACTTTTAAAATAAAAAAAGATTATAGGTACAAAACATTTAATAATATTGTAATTTAAAAATAATGTAATTTAAATAAAGTAATTTTTGAGATTTTTAAAATTGTATTTTAAAATACTTTATTACTTCATTACTTTATATTTTTTGTATTTTTTTAAAAATAAACGACTAATAATAGATAGGTATATCTCATACAAAAACCGTAGACATATAATATAACAAGAGCAGCAAAAGTGATTGAATTTTTACCATTCCTTTTTAACCAAATTTATATGTTGATAATTTATTTTCAAGTTGACTGTCCTATGTTTGTTTAGATACTATACAGTATGCGCCAAAAGTATGGAATAAATTCAATAAAAACGAAACAATTATTTTTTGGGAAAAATCCTCGAACAGGTCGATTTTTAATTTAAAAAATACATATTTTAGCGTAAAATGCGATTTTCAAATGTCATATGTTTTCGAGTAATGACGTCATCGATTTTTTTTAAAAATAGCAACACCATATTTTTTTCCTTGATTCTGAAAGATCGTTTAATTCTCTATCAGACAGTACTAAAATGTTGCCCTCTTACATAGGAAAGTTTTCGAGTAAATGACGATTGAATGTTAGAAAACGTAAATTTTATCCATAAAAAAGTAACAATTCTGAGGTATGTAAAATAAAATACAAATTATTAAATTTTATACTTAAATTAAATGTTCGAATTGCCATCCACCAACTTCTTGACAATGCGCAAGTCTGTGAAGAAATTCTTCTTGCACATTATGAATGATTTCTGGGGTAACTCTGCGTATTTCGTCCCGAATGCGATTTTGAAGTTCTTCTAAATTACGTGGTTTATTAATGTACACTTTTCACAATTCGAACATTTAATTTAAGTATAAAATTTAATCAATTGTATTTTATTTTACATACCTCAGAATTGTTACTTTTTTATGGATAAAATTTACGTTTTCTAACATTCAATCGTCATTTACCCGAAAACTTTCCTATGTAAGAGGGCAACATTTTAGTACTGTCTGATAGAGAATTAAACGATCTTTCAGAGTCAAGGAAAAAAATATGGTGTTGCCATTTAAAAAAAATCGATGACGTCATTACTTGAAAACAAATGACATTTGAAAATCGCATTTTACGGTAAAATATGTATTTTTTAAATTAAAAATCGAGCTGTTCGAGGATTTTTCCCAAAAATAATTGTTTCGTTTTATTGAATTTATTCCATACTTTGGCGCATACTGTATATATTGTGCAGTGCTCTCTGTCCATCATTGCAATATGAAACTTAATAGGTAATCTTAATATAAATAATAAAATATAAAGAATTTTTTATATTCCTTTATCAATTTGTAACACAACACTTATATTTTGCATTCCTTGTTTGGCTTTAAATTCAACGAAAGCAATTATTTATTTTTGTAAAATATTTTTAATAATTTTTCTATTATTTTCAAGTCTCATAGTTCGGTTTAATCGCTTTCTATAAAATAGCATTATTTCTATTGTTTATAAGTGTTTATACACGTTCTAGTTACACATACGTACTGAAACCATACTGAAACATGAAGACGTGTTTTTACACAATGCACCATGTTTTGATAAAAGGCAACTATGCTTTCAGCAAAGATAGGTAAATCTGGTAAAGCCGGCAACGCTGCTTACATCCGATTTAAAGGGACGAGGTCACCGAGTCCCGGCGGCGAATATCAAAGGATTTTGCCTAAGTGTCGTATCTGTATTTTATTAATCTGTGCCTATACCTTACCTAATGGGACAATTGCCTAAGGCGCGAGTAGAGGCATTACCTCCATTCACTAATACGGGCATTGATTTTGGGGGACCGTTTCCTTTGAAAAATAAATCCGGTCGCGGCTCTAGGATTGTAAAATGTTACATTTGCCTCTTCGTGTGCATGAGTACGCGTGCGAATCACCTGGAGTTGGTCCTAGATCTAACTACAGACGGTTTTTTGTCAGCTTTAAAACGATTTTTGCCAGGAGAGGGAAGAGTTGCAATATATACAGTGATAACGGAAAAAACTTCGTGGGCGCTAGCAAAGAATTGGCAAAAATATTAAAATCCGTATCTCAGTCGAAATTATTAAGCAATGATGGAATTTGTTGGCATTTCATACCTCCCCGCGTACCAAATTTTGGAGGAATCTGGGAGGCGGGAATAAAGTCGGTAAAGTACCACTTGAAGCGAGTAGTCGGCAACACAGCCTTGACGTACGACGAATTTATCACCACTTTGGCGCAAATTGAAGCTGTTGTGAATTCGCGGCCATTGACCTTTATCTGAAAACCCAAATGACCTAAATCCCCTCACCCCTGGGCATTTTTTGATTGGCAAACCACTCACGTCCACGCCAGATCATGACCTAACCGAAGTAAAAACAAATAAATTGTCTAAGTATCAAAGATTGCAGCAAATTGTTCAAGGATTTTGGAGACGCTGGTCTATCGAGTATATTTCTCAACTCCAAGTCCGTACCAAGTGGAAAACGGAATTCTCCACTCTACTGAAAGTTGGCGCATTGGTTGTTATACGCGACGAGAACATGCCTCCGTTGAAATGGGAAGTTGGTCGTATCAAGGAGACACACCCTGACAGCGACGGAGTAATTCGTGTGGTGACGGTGCAGTGTGGTAGTGGAAACAAAAAAAGGCTTGTATCTAAAATTTGTGTGTTGCCAGTGTGAGTGCGGCACTTGAATGAGATTGTATGAACTATTGTCTATTCTGTTGAACTCAAATTTAGTTAATATATTTAAGAGATATGTATGTAATATGTAAATTGGACACTATTATTTCCCCGGGCCGGGAGTTTATGTTAATACTTTATTCTATGTTACTGTCCTATTATTTAAATTCAAATACTGTAGCGCACAGCGCCATCTATTCAGTTGTTTGTACTGGGCATGTCCAGGCAGACGCGAGGAAAAAGTTCAGTTTGGTTAACTCAGCGTGACAGTACGGCAGTACGGCGCACGCTTCTATGTAAAGTTATAAAGGTCCTTCGAGAAATAAAATAAGTGCTATTAGGAGATGCGTTTTGATTAAGGACTCCTAATACCCCAACACACACTTTAAGTGTTTATATGTATAGATTATTGTTACATATGACTAAAGGTTTACACATTCTATATGTGTCTATAAAAATTTGAATATTTGTGAATGTTTGCAAATATTTCTGAAAATTAATAAATTTTCGGAAATTCAACGTCATAGCGATCTTTTAATAAAACATTTTTATTTCTAGGTGATCATGGAGGTGAGAGTGAGGAAGAAGTTACAGCTGGGTTTTTCGTTTACTCTAAACAATCATTGTTAAATTTAGATGATACAAAGGACTATGTAAAGCAAGTAGATATTGTGCCAACTCTGGCTGCTATTCTTGGAGTTCCAGTACCATTTCAAAATTTAGGAATACTGATTTTGGATTGTTTGCCTCTCATAAGTGATTCAATTAAAGGCGAAACCTGGCGCTTAGGTCTTTATTATTTATGGGTTAATGTTAATCAAGTCTTAAATTACATTAAAGAATATTCTGAAAGTACAAATACTTTCAGTAAAGAAACATTAAGTGACTTTTATCAGAAATATTCTTCACTGAAAACAAAGTTAATCTTTGCCAATAATGAAAAAGAAAATGTACTCGTTTATAAAGATGTTGTAGAATTTTTATTTGATTTACGTAAAATGTGTGAGGATGTTTGGGTACAATTTGACTCATATTCTATGACGAGAGGACTGTTATTTTTATTTACATCTCTTTTTTTTGCATTTGTAATAACTGATGGCATTCCTTATAATAGAATACCAGATATGTTTTCAAGTTCATTTGTTTCATGCTCCTATATAATATTATTTTTAGCAGCAGCTTCTGGATTTATTTTATATTATTTTCAATTTGTTGATAGTTTAGTAGGAGTGTTTTTTTTTGCTACAGGTATTGTGTCACAAATGATGTTTGTAATTCTCATCATCCAAAATTGGGAACTAATTAGTTTAAATTGGTATGTTAAGAACAGAGAAGAAAGGATATCTAATCTAATATTTCGTGTAGTTTTAGTATTCAACATTTGTGGATTATTTTCCAATAGTTATATAATCGAGGAATCTTTTGTTCTCTTGTTTTTGTTGGTTACAGTTATACTTGTAGGAACAGCAAACATTACATTGTACGGTAATCTGAAAATCAAATTCAGGAACAGTGTAATACACATTTTTAAGTGGTCTAAATTAAATTTATTAGTATTATCTGTTTGCATAGGAACATTAGTAAGAGTTTCAATGTATTTTTGGCGCTGTAGAGAAGAACAACAGTGGTGTTTTGGTAATCCACATGAAATCAACAATATAATTTCAAAAATAGGAACGACTGAAGTCCAGTGGAGCACTGCTGTAGTTTCTTTAGCAGTACTTGTTTTTATGGCAAAAGAATGGTTGAGACACTGTAATAATTTAAATGAATATTCATTAACAGTAATTCTTGTTAAATTTGCACCTACTGTTACTGTGGTGTGCATAGGGGGTTATTGGTTTCTAAAAAGATTTTCTTCAAATAAAAGGCAACTGTATCCATTCAAATCTGCAGATGTACTAGCATGGATAGCATATGCACTAACTTTAATTGGGATAGTAGCAACTATTATAAAACCTGTGTGCCCTTATCTTATACCAAGAAGAAATTCCGTAAACGAGGAGGATAAATTTCCAATTCTATTTAAGAAAATTAGAAATACTTTAATGGAAAAGCCAAAATCTGAACAAGAAATTCCAATTATTTGTGGACTAGGAACTGTTTATAGTTCAGCATTTATTATGATAGGAATTTATGTAACACTGGTATTTGGTTTGTTACTCAGTGACAACATGGCACCATCCGCTGTTATTATGTTTACAACAGCAGTATTTATATTGATTATAACTTCAATTTTGAGAATTGAGAAAGCTGCTTCCATAGGTAATTTTATTTTCTTGTTTCATTATCTTTAAAGGATGTGTTTATTTTAGAAGAGTATTTTATTATAACATTTGCTTTAAACTACATAAACTTAAAATTCAAAATATATACAATTAAGCTAATATAATACAATTATATATAAAATT
This sequence comes from Monochamus saltuarius, assembly GCA_025584915.1. Classification (NCBI taxonomy): domain Eukaryota; kingdom Metazoa; phylum Arthropoda; class Insecta; order Coleoptera; family Cerambycidae; genus Monochamus; species Monochamus saltuarius. The sequence continues at coordinate 45,723,594 of CM046722.1, forward strand.
ATAATGTATGTCAAAAATAAAAATGTAAAACTTATACAGGGTGTATCAGGTTTAAATACAGAAATCTTCAGATTCGATAGTACTTCGAAAGAGGGTAACTTTTTGCCCTATAGTTTTTTCTCTTAAAACACTTAGTTTTCGAGATACAGGGGCTTGAATTTTAATTTTTTAAAACGATCCCGAAGCTTATACCGATAAGTCATTACATATTTTTAAATTTGGGCGTGGTTAATTTGCTGGAAAAAGTACAAAGTGATGCAAAAATTTGCCCATTATCAATCACATGGGTGTAGATATGGAGGTTTGGATCCCCCCATTTCAAAAAGAAAATATGCACCTATGGATATTTGGAAATAGTTTTCATATTTATTTAATCTTCATAACATTCTTGATAAAACATGTATCTTGTCAATTTTTTAAATTATTTCCAGAGAAAAATTTCATAAATTCTCTTAAATTAAAATCCTCTTGGGGAGCAACAAAGCAAAAAAGTCAATAAAATAAAAAACATTTTTTTGATCTTGATTTTCTGGAAAGCTAATAATTTCAGAAATTGACCAGATACATTTTATGTCAAAAAAGTTATGAATGCAAAAAATATTTCCAAATGTCCATAGCCGTACATTCTATGTTTAAAATAAGGGCTTCAAACCCATATCTACGCCCATTCGAATTAATAATGCACAAGTTTTTTCCTCATTCTGTGCTCTTTGTAACAAATTAGCAAAAAGCTTTTTCGACGTACTATCGATTCTGAAATTTTTTAAATTTAACCTATATATGGATGCCAGTGGAACGGATGAGGGAAAGAAGAAGAGAAGTATGGAAGAAGTAGCTGAGGTATTCAGTTGCAGTAAAAAACTAGCACGATCGCCAGTAAAGAAAGGTGATATGGAGTACAACATGGAAAAGGTGCTGCGAATGTTGGAATGCTTAACACAGGAAGTAAAAGAGGTGAGAAGAGAAGAGAAAGAATAGAGAGAGGAGATAAGACAACTCAGAGGGGAGATTGAGGACATGAGGCAGGAAAATAAGGCGCTTAGGGATAAGATGAGAGAGGTAGAAGAAAGAGTAGAGAGTATAGACAAAGAGAAAAGGAAGAAATATATAGTGGTTCAAGGCCTACAAATTAGAGAAAATTTAGATCAGAATGAGCTAAAAGGACAGATAGAAGAGTTTATAAGAAAGTCAATGCATATGGAGATTGGTACAGAAGGGGTAACGAAAATAGGAGTTAATGTATGTTTAGTAAAATTAAAAAACTTCGAGGACAAGATAAGGATAATGAAAAATAAAAGTAAATTAAAGGAGATAGGAGCTGCCAAAGTCTATATTAAGGATGATATGAGCAAAAAAGAAAGGAAAATTCAAAGGAAACTAAGAATGAAAGCCAAAGAAGTAAGGATGGAAGGAAAGGTAGCAAAAGTAGGATATCAAAAACGCGTAATTGATATTGAGGTTTGGAAGTGGAATAATGATGCAAGCAGGCTAGAAAAAAGGAAGCAAAAAACTAGATACATCACTTAGCATAAAAGAAAGATCGCTGGCAATGGACACGGTTATGAGAAAAGGAAACGACATAAATAGAACCAGGAACAGAAAGCAAAAAATACAGAACCAAGCTAGAAGGACGGAGAGGGGGAATACAGAAAAAGACGGAAAGCAAGAAGACACAAATCAAGAAAGAGGAATGAGAATGGGAACATGGAATGTAAGAGGGTTAAATGAGGAAGGATCATTAAAAATCCTAGAAAGAGAGGCAAATAGATTCAAAATGGACATAATAGCGATACAGGAGACGCATATAAAGGAGACGGACACATGGGAATTAGAAAATTATTTATTCTTTACGAGCGGAGGCGAAACAAGGCGATACGGAACAGCATTTTTAGTAAATACAAATTTGAGGGATAAAATTTCTAAATTTGAAGCAATTTCAGATAGGTTATGTATGATTAAAATCAGAGAAGAAATAAACATGGAGATATTAAATATATATGCGCCAACAGAAGAAAAAACAGAAGAAGAAAAAGATGAGTTTTATGAGAAGCTAGAAGAAAATTACGGAAAGCTGAATAAAAACACAGTAAGAATGGTGGTAGGGGATGCAAACGCAAAAATAGGGAGAGAAAGGATGTATGAAAGTATAGTAGGGACGGAAAGTAAACACCTAGAGAGCAATGACAATGGGCGTAGATTGATTGAATTTGCAGAAGAACAAAAAATGAAAATAATGAGCACACTCTTTAAGAGAAAAGACATACATAAGGGTACCTGGACCTCTCCGGATGGAGCATATTCGAATCAAATTGATCATGTTTGCATAGATGAGAATCACAGAAGCTTAATAAAAAATGTTAGGTCATGCAGGGGGGCAGACATAGACTCGGATCACTATCTAGTGAGGACAGATTTGAAGATAAAAAAACCTATTAAAAGAAAAGGATTACAAAGAAAAAAAGACAACTAGATATGGCGACATTACAAAATGAGAGAACTCAAAAGAAGTATGAAGAAGAGATAAGGAAAGGTTTGCAAGAAAACATACGGGTATTGGAAGCAAATATAAATGAAGAATGGATAAAGATCGAAAATGTCATACAAACAGCAAGTGAGAAAGTAATACCAAAAAAAGAGTTTGCAGGGAGGAAAAGATGGTGGGATGAGGAGTGTATAAGAGAGGCGGAGAAGAGAAATAAGCTAAGAATTAAAGCACTTCAGTCACTACAGGGAACAAAGACAAAAAGCAAAGAAAGTGTTTAGACAAAAGAAGAGAGCAGAGCAGGTTAAGAAAATAGATGAAATAGAGCAACATTATAAGAGGAAAGAAATACGTAACTTCTACAGAGAGATAAAAAAGGGAAAAAAGATAAAGAAGGAAGTAATATATGTGAGAGATGAAAGTGGCAATCTAATTGGAGAGGAAACAGAAGTGAGAGAAAGATGGAGGCAATACTTTGCAGAATGAAGAGAGTGTAAGGGAAGAAGAGGTGCACGAGGAGATGATACCGGGAAGAGAAGAGGAAGTGGAAGTAGAAGAACCTACAAAAAAGGAAATAGATATAATTATAGAAGCTTTAAAGAATAACAAAAGTCCAGGAAAAAACGGAATAACAGCAGAGAACATTACGCAGGAGAGGATTTAAGACAAATAATATACCAAATGATACGAATGATCTGGAGAAGAGAATGTATGCCTGAAGATTGGAGAGATGCTATGATTATACCAATCTTAAAAAAGGGAGATGCAACAGACTGTAGAAACTATAGGGGTATATCATTGTTAGATATAGGGTATACAATTATGGCAACGTTAATAAAGCAGAGAATAGAACCTATAGCAGAACTACAAATAGGGAGTATCAAGCAGGTTTTAGAAAGGGGAGGTCAACAACGGACCAAATCTTCATGGTGAAGGAAATGCTGACTACATGCTATGAGTATGGGATCAAAGCAATGGTTTTATTTGTGGACTTCAGGAAAGCATATGATTCGATCAAAAGGAATAAACTAAGTAAAATTCTGGAACAATTTGGGATACCAACTAAACTGATTAGGCTATTGAAAATGACCTTAGAAAATACTAAATCCAAAGTACGAATAAAAGGTGAATGTTCGGAAGGCTTTACTTTTGATACAGCACTGAGACAAGGAGACCCACTCTCAACGCTTCTTTTTAATTTAGTACTAGAAAAGGTCATAAGAGATAGTCAGTTGAACAGAGAAGGACACATATTGTTTAAAAGTCACCAAATAGTAAGTTATGCAGATGACGTGGCCATTATTGCTAGAGATAGTAGGGAATTAGAAGAAGTAACGAGAAAACTTGTGGAGGAAGCAAGTAAAGTGGGATTGCAGATAAATCAAGAGAAAAGTAAGCTTCTGAGAATAGGAGAACAAAAAAAGGATACACATTTTAAATTGAGAACAGAGCATGGAGAGATGGAGTTTGAAGAAGTTCAAGAATATGTGTATTTGGAGGCGCTAATAACAGCTAACTGTGATGAGGAACAAGAAATAAATAGGAGAATAATAAAAGCAAACAGAAGTTCGGCAGCAGTCAACCACTTATTGAAATCAAAAAATTTGTCCAGACAAGTAAAATTTAGAATGTATAAAACAATTTTGAGACCGACAGCGCTGTATGGTAGTGAAACCTGGGTTCTCAATAAGAAGTCAAGAGAAAACCTTTTAAGGTGGGAAAGGAAGATCTTAAGAAGAATTCTAGGGGATAAGAGGACAGAGGAAGGCTATGTAAGGAGAAATAATGAGGAAATATATGCAATGTATCAGGCACCAACAATAGACGAATTTGTAAAAGCCAGGAGAGTGCAGTGGCTAGGGCATCTAGAACGTATGGAGGATGAAAGGGCAGTGAAGAAAATAGTAGGGAGTAAACCTAACTACAAGAAAAAAAGAGGTAGACCGAGGAAGCGATGGAGAGAGGCAGTGGCAATAGATCTAAGGGAGAAAAATGTAACGGATTGGAAAAGAAAGGCGAAGGACAGAATGGAGTGGAGGAGAATAACACAGCTCTGGGCCTAAAAGGCCTGTAAACAGCTTCCTTGATAGAAGGTAACCTTCTGCAAGATTGTTTAGGAAAATTCATGCAAGAACGATGGAATCAGGAGACCTAACTCCGAGACATCGTGAATGTGGCCGTTCAAGGAGGCGTAGGCATGATTTAGATCAAGTAATTTTAAGATTTTAATGTAATCCCACTGCGAGTGTAAGAAGATGAGTATTTGCTCGCTTTAGAACAAACAATATTGCGGTACGGCAGTTGCTTAAGGAAAATGGATTATATCCTTACCATTTTCAAAGGGTTCATAGTATGCTTCAAGAAGATCATGCCGCTCGCCTTTGTTTTGTCGTACAATTCTTGGTCGCCAACAAGATAATTACACATTTGTTTCAAATATTTTATTTACCGTTGTGGTTTGTTTTAAACGTGATGGCGTGAAAATCCCCATGCCACATATGAAATTCGTCACCAATGAGAATTTTCAGTGAATATTTGTTCCGAAATTGTTAGCAACCATCTTCTGGGACCATTCTTTCTACCGAATCGATTGGGAGGTGTCGAATATAAAGCTTTTTTTAAAATGATCTTCCAGACCTGCTAGACGATCTTCCTCTTGAACTACGAGCAAATATGTTTTTTTTTACAAGAAGGAGCATGGCAAATGCGGAATTTTTTAAATCGATCATTTCCGGGAAAATGATTGGTCGTGGAAATGACGTGCCGATACCATGGTCACTTCGGATTTAAATGCAGATGATTTATCGTGCGACATTAGAAGAATGGTATATGCTACGCTTGTAACTACCATTGAAGAGTTGCGGCAACGTATTGGTGAAGTTTTCTCACCAATACGTTGTCAAATTCAACATGAAATTTTTCAGCGTGTTCGATTCAACTACCTAAGACTACGTGCCTGTATTTCGGTCCAGGGTAGACAATTTGAGTCATTGCTGTGCACTTGGAATTAAGATTTTTTATTTTTTTTGTGCATTTTATGATTGAAAGTTATAACCTAAAATTCAAAATACAAATGTATTTCTTTATTCTTTTGCTTTCTTATGTTAATTAGTAACTTTGTAAGTACGTCCGCAGGTCCCTTTCAGTCTGCAGACTATTTCCATTACAGAAAGTGAGACACTTATTGCAATAAAAATATGACTATGACAGATGCCTCCTATTAAAAATATTTGAAAAAAAACGTTACTGTTCTGAACCGTACATTAGTTAAAAACTAATTATTTCTGCCTAAACTACGCAGAATTCGAAAAAAGTAGAGTAATTTTTCTTTAAAAAAGCATAATTTATTAATAAATAAAATTATTTACTTGATAATTCAAAGATATACAAAAAATCAAAAAATTTCTATATGATTTACTTAGGATAGTTAAAGACCCTTGTGGTATGATTATTACCTACAATTTTCATTCCATTAAAACATTTTCAAATGGTAAGTTGACTGATAAGTTAAGGAATAGACTTGAAAATTTAATCCAAGTATAGCAGTCACACAGAAGAAAACTTGTTATTTCTATTCAATCTTTCGAAGCTTTTATTGCTTTTTCATCAGGAAACTACAAAATCGTACAATAATTATCAAACAAGGTAATATTAAAATGGAATGTCAAAGGGACTTACGAAAAAGATTGAGATTTATAAAAATGCAATGAAGCCATCCATCAAAAACGGAAAAATTCAAAAAACCAATGACAGAAAGTCATAACTTATTATATCCATTGTAATATTAAAACAATTATTAAAAACTGGCAAATAAGCTAGGATGTACACAGATTAGTCAAACATTATTACAAAATTTGGAAAAAACTTCTCTAAGCCCAACAGATGGTCAGAAAGTAAAGTTAGGTTAAAACAACCAAAAATTTTCAAACCAATGAAAAAGAGTCGAAACAGCTGAAGGCTGACTAACCCAATATAAATTACTTAAAAATATATCAATGCCAACCTACCAAATTAGTTGTCATTGCTACCAATACTGAATAAGAAAAGAAACAAGGCAACCGTCCAAACATTATAAGAAAATCCAAAATAGGATAAAAGAAAAAAACAATTAACTACTGGGTGTCGACAAAGGACTCACCAATATTAACGTCACTATTATTGTTAACGTTATTGTTAAGAGTAGGCAAAAAAGCATAGATCACACTGAGGCTATCTACGTCTTTTCTGGAATTAATACAATTATTATCATTATACAAGGTGTACCAGTAGTAAGTATTCAAAACTTGTAAAACAAGTCGAAAAATTACGAAAACCTTAGAACAACTTTTGTCAGTGGCGGCTCCTAAGGGAGATACGCTCCCTTAAACAGGTAATCTCAGAAACAGTTTTTAATTCGTAACATCAAAACGCTTCAACATTAAGTCTCCAAATTTTGGTGAGATTAACCTTGACGTGTTTAATAAGTCACATAAAATACATTTCAAAATTTTCTACAGGGGTGTGAGAAAATGCAAGACTCATGGACAAATTTAATCATATCTTTTTAGTAGTTAATTTTTTCTAGTTTCTGACTCGAAAATATTGAAATTTGAAGTATTTAACATAAAAAAGGTACTCTTGTTAAATTTCAATAGGATGTACCGTTTTTCAGTAAAATCGATTTCAGTCATTCTTAACGTGCCAGACATTCAAGATCCATAGCCAAATAAATTAATTGCAGTGTGCCATGAAGAAAACAACTAATCTGACAGTTAACAAAAATGTCAAGTATTTTTAACACTCTTAACAATAATAATTAAAACAATAGTACAAATAAAAATAGCGTGATATAAATAACAGAAAAACAACGCCTTTCGGTGAAATATGAATGAAAATTTTATAATTGGATAAATTTCTATTGGGAAACTTTATACCATTTCCACAGTATAGGGAGACCAGTAAAAACACTCGGGCCGAAATAATAAGCCGCGCATAGCAGCTCGCGCATCCATTTCAAGCTGCAGAGACCTCAGTTTACATCCAACTCTGGGAGTGCGAACATCGGTTATACAGAGTCGTATTAAAGCAATATTTTGAGTCTGATCGAGGAACGAGTCGCTGCGCAGCAGTTAGATGTTTAAACATATCATCTATAAATAGTAATTTAAGTTTCTTTAAATTTCCTAAAGCCATAAATAAGTAATAAGTAATCTATACAAACCATAAATGATAATTTACTGCTATTGCCATACCTATTAACTTATTTCTTAAGTATAGCATTGGAATATAATTACTTCTCATGAAAGTGAAGTTTAAAATATATATATTGTCACGGATTTCCCAATCCGAATTTTTCTTACTCCCAGAAAAACAATCCGTTAATTAATTACTCTCTTTATTAACTACTCAGTACACTACTGAACACTAATTACAACTTAACTAAACACTTATTTAATTAATCGCTATCTAATTCACTTCGATCTCTCCAACTAAACACTTCAATTCAGACTGTAATACAAAACTAACTATCTCGGCCGTTGATTCTTCTGTTATAGACCCAACGAATATTCCAGGTATATTCAAGATCCATCTTCCCGAACGACTCGAATGCTTCTCGTCGATTCCCGATTTTTCCAGTCCCGTCTCGATTCGCGGCATTCTGTTTATTTAACAGAATCGTGTAGGGGCGGTCGGGGCAATCTTAGCCTTTCGCGATACCACAGTCGTCGGTTTGGGTGTGAGTGGGGCAAATTCCGTGACAATATTTATATTTTTCACAAATACAGTGGCTTCTAATAGAGAAGATTTATTAGAAAAGCTGCTCCGGATTAGTAATAATTCATACAAACTATGTCAAATACATTTTGAAAATAATATGTTTTCTAACGATTCGCGCAATAGATTACGCAAAGAGGCCGTTCCAACGTTTCCTGCACAAGACGGCTCATCTTCAAATTATGTAGATGATCATATTTCTTGTAGTCACTATAATGAGAGTAAGTCTCAAAACAAAATGATAAAAAATAATTGTTTTCCAAATTTACATTTTACTGCACTTTTATCTCCAATTTAACAATTTTCAAAGTTAAGTAAACATAATTTTTCTGTTCTGAAAAATACTTGTCTTCTGGTTTACGTAGACAAAAAAAATCGTAATAAATTATTTGTCCACTAAACTTCAAACGTCAAATTTTAAATTAAAAAAAATCCCAAAAAATGTAATTACCACTAATAACAAAAAAAGTAAGTAAATAAATAAAAATGTTTAATATATATTTTAAATTATTTTTTTTAAAGAGTCCAAAGATGTAAATCGAAGTTTCACACTATATGTTAGTAGCAGTAAATGGTAGTATATAATACATGTTGAATTACTCATTTATAACTGTATAATGAATTATTACATAATGTGGATAGATATAACGTAAACTTTCATGTGGAATAGCTACGATTTCACGCGCAAATAAAAAATTCTTATTCCGGACCTAATCACCGATTCTGTAAATTCCATCGAATGCGCTATCGCACTCACATTTCGAGGTCACCGCAGAAAACTGAAGGCAGTTCAAAGTGCCGACAACGGAGTGAAACTGCTGGTCTAGCTATGCTGTGCCATATCGGTGAGCGGCTGCTCTTGAGCTCCCATGACACTCCACCTAATGTCAAAAGCATATCTACATACTCAGAATATGTATACTGTTGCATTTTTAAATAATTTTTATCTATTTTTGTTCACTATAAAACTAGCACTGCGTAGACTCAAATAACACAATTTTCAAACTAAAAATACTTGACATTTCTGTTAACTGTCAGACTAGTTGTTTTCTCGATGGCACACAACAATTAATTTTTTTGGCTATGTATTGGATGTTAAATGTGGGTCATGTTAGGAATGATTGAAATCGATTTTACTGAAAAACGGTACATCCTATTGAAATTTAACAAAAATACATTTTTTATATTAAATACTTAATATTTTAATATTTTGGAGTCAAAAACTAGAAAAAATTAACTACAAAAAAGATATGATTAAATTTGTACCAGAGCCTTGCATTTTCTCACACCTCTGTAGAAAATTTTGAAATGTAGTTTATGAGATTTATTAAGCACGTCAAGATTAATATCTCACCAAAATTTCGTGACTTAAGATTGAACCGTTTTGATGTCACACATTAAAAACTGTTTCTGAGGTTACCCCTTTAAGTGAGCGTATCTCCCTTGGGAGCCGCCACTGACAAAAGTTGTACTAAGGTTTTCGTAATTTTTCGACTTGTTTTACAAGCTCACAAGTTTTGAATACTTACTACTGTTACACCTTGTATATACAGGATGTTCGGAAATTATGCGTCAAGACTTCAGGAGGTGATTCCTCACAAGAAATTAGGGTCACAAAGTCCTATAACAAGTTTTCGAAAACTCAATATTAACGGAAATACAGGGTGTCAAAAATTTTTTTAGTTTTTCTTAGATAACTTTTTTATTTGTGATTTGATTTTTTCCAAGTCTTTCATATGTATTACTAGTGCCCTTGTAGATTTATGTTCCAAATATGATACAAATATTCTAGTGCCAAAGGGCCTAACCTGACCTTATTCTTCGATCCACGGCCCACAACTTTTTTGTTTTCTTCGCTTTATAAATTTGAACAGCACTATGTTAAAGAGTATCAAAAATTATTTAAAAAAGTATCTCTTGTTGCGATACGATAAAATAAACCGTTTCTGAGAAAAACGACTTCAAACATTTTCATGCGTTATCGCTGCTTTAAACTGATTTTTAAGATTTACAAAGAGGGCTTTGAAAACAATAACTTAATGTTGCCTTAGCTACTTTTAACAGATAATATTTATGTGAATTATTTTAATGTGATTAAAACTGATAAAATGAATAATAATAATAACAATAATAATTATAATAAATATTCGAATGAGGAGCTGCATGACATGCATTATTATTATGGCTTAGCTGCGCGAAATGCATCAAGAGCAAAACGTTTGTATCGAGATGCATTTCCAAATAGAAGAATTCCACGACCGCAGTTGTTCAGTACTGCCCATCAGAGATTAGGTGAGTTTGGCTCTTTTAAGACGAGGCGGTTTGATGTCGGCCGCCCACGACGAACTCAAACTCCTGGGGCTGAAGTTCGTGTTTTGGATGTGGTTGATAATAATCCTGATATATAAGCGTCAGGTTAATTGAATCGCAGGAAAATTTTCCCAAAAGCTCAGTCCATGAAATTTTGCAGCAACAACTCCTGCATCTATTCCACTATCAAAAGATCCAAGCCCTACTCCCTAGAGATCCGATTGCACTAGTGAATTTTGACAGGACAATAATTATAAATCTCCACGATGGCAACAGAAATTTCATCAATTCAATTCTTTCATGGATGAAGCTGGATTCGGGCATGATGGTGTAATAAATCTACATAATAAACATTATTGGTGTGACGAGAATCCCCATTTAGTGGTGGAACGTGGGTTCCAGAATAAATTTTCTGTGAATGTATGGACTGGCATTGTGGGAGATCATTTAGTTGCGCCACATTTCTTTCCTCAAAGGCTTGGTGGTGAGGTTTACCTACACTTTCTACAAAATGATCTACCAGTTTTGTTGGAAAACGTTTCTATTGGAGTGCGACGTGCAATGTGGCTTCTGCATGACGGTGCACCGCCTCATTAAAGTTTAACGGTGAGAGAACACCTCAATGAAAATTTCCCTGAGAGGTGGATAAGGCGTGGTGGGTTCATAGAGTGGGCTGTCAGATCGCCCGACTTGAACCTGATCGATTTTTTCCTTTGGGGCTATGTTAAGTCACTGGTACACAGAAAGCCTGTGAATAACGTAGAAGAGCTGAGGCAACAAATTATTGACAGTTTTGCAATAATAAGAGCAAAAGACGTCATATTCTTAAGGGTTCGTCCCAACTTTCTGAGAAGAATGAATTTGTGTGTCGCAATGGAAGGACAACATTTCGAAAACTTATTATAAGAGCATAGACTAAAGAAAAATGTCACTTAATAATGATGAGTTGAAACTGTGAATATCAGTTTAAAACAGCGTTAACATATGAAAATGTTTGAAGTCATTTTTCTCAGAAATGGTTCATTTTATTGTATCGTAACAAGAGATACTTTTTTAAATAATTTTTGATACTCTTTAACATGGTGCTGTTCAAATTTATAAAGCGGTGAAAACAAAAAAGTTGTGGGCCATAGATCGAAGATTAAGGTCAGGTTAGTCCCTTTGGCACTGGAGTATTTGCATCATATTTGGAACATGAATCTACAAGGGCACTAGTAATATATAGGAAAGACTTGGAAAAAATCAAATCACAAATAAAAAAGTTATCTAAGAAAAACTAAAAAAAAAATTCTTTTAACACCCTGTATCTCCGTTAATATTGAGTTTTCGAAAAATTGTTTTAGGACTTTGTGACTTTAATTTTTTGTGAGGAATCACCTCCTGAAGTCTTGACGTATAATTTCCGGACAACCTGTATGTACCATCTCTAAGAAATTTCGTTTGAACAAATTATGTTTTGAATCTAAAATCCTGAAGTCATTGAAGAAAAAACATATCCATCCTCAATTACATATTTGGCTAAAGCACAAGAAAATTTGCTAACTCTTACATCGCTCTTGTGAGTACTGATCCTGTTTTTTAAGATATCTACGTCTTTGACCTATATATTTTTATTGCAAATAGCACAAGGTATTGAATACACAACACCACTGTTCTATAAAATGCCAGTTTTATCTCTAGTATTAGAAAAAAGGGAAGAAATGGTAGTAACATTCCCAAATGCAAGTTGAATAGAACTGAATTTCGAACAGATTTTTTAAAATCTGTCACAAAGTGGAGCTATGGTAAACAGAAATATTTAAGTTGATTAACATTAATTGACCTCGTATGAAAATTATTTGAATTAGGACATGGAGAATTAATTAGATTAGTATGTGGCACAAGCTATCAACCTTGCAGAAAGAGTTCTAAGGTTCAACTATTGTAAAGTGTTAGTAGTAGATACGGAGGCCCTACCCCTGTCTTTCATTGCGACGGTCAGATTAATCTCATGCTTACATAAGTGACACAACTCATAGTGAATGAGTGATAACGGAATTATCTTTCCTTCTAATGATTTTGCTGTTTAAGAAGGGGACATAACAAACGGAACCCCAAAACTCAAACTGCCCCCAACAAGTCATCCATAACATATTGAGAAATAATAGGTGAAATTGGATTGCCCATTGACATATCTAGAATTTGTTTATAAATAATACCCGAAAAAAATAAAATAATAGACTGTAGAATCAAATAAAAATTCCAAAATCTCAATAAAAAAAAACTGTCGTGGAACACAACAATAGTCATCAATACGATGCCAATGCTTTTCTACACTTTTTTTAACAAAATGGAAGGAAATATTTTAAAAAAGATATTTGACATCTAAACTGATTAATACAAAATTATCTGGAAGTTTAAATTCATTAACATATTTACAAAACTGAATCTTTAATACAATATGAACTGTTTTTGTCATACGAGAAGGTGAGGATATCTGTAATAAATTGTGAAACGCCGCTATTAGGGTTAATAACACCCAAAATAATAGGATACTGTTTGGCTTGTATAGCAGTTAAATGAAAAAATTTAATTTTTGTTGAATTGTTGACGAATGACAATTTATCCCTAGGCAACACCCTGTAGTAACTATGAGCATCTAAAATTTGTAAGGATAGCTCTAGATATTGTGTTCTGGGCGTAATAGAAGTAATATTCATCTTATCTGACGGTAAAAAAATAATCTGGATTTCGTTCAAAAAGTTCTTGCAATTTCTATATTGTTGATGTTGTTCATATGAATTATTGGAATTTTTACAAAAATTAGTAACTAAGTAAATCTGAGCTGTAATAAAATTTCTATAGAAAACAATCTTGGAGTACTAAATGATTGTAATACTGGTTGTATAATAAATTTCGGCCATAACGCCAACAAATTTTGTATTTTTGAGGGAATTGTGATATCGGTTAAATTTTTAACCCAATTAAAAAGAACTACTAAATTGATTTTTTTTTATTAAGCTAAGAGATTATTGAATTTATTAATGTTGACACGTTTAATTTTATAGAAAACCGTATTATAAGTTATGGATTGTCTCCTAAGAAATTTTTTTGGAATGGCATAAGGTGGTAAAATATTGACAAGTTTTTGTTTTAGGAATTTGAAAGATTTTTCGTAACTATTTATACTATAATGAGTAATCTTAATCTCTAATTTTAAAATTCTATTCCTTAACCTGTCGTTAAAATTGGAAGTGATGTGCTGTGCGATCCTCCACATTTTTTAGTTTTGAGATTCATATGACCAGAAGACCTAAGTGTATAATAGCGAACGGCCAAAGTGTTGAAGGTATAGGAGAATGTGATGTTCCTTTTTGAGTAAAATTGATGATGCCGCAGCTGCCGCATGCTCTAATATTAGGTACAAATTTTTGGAAGTTCATGGGCATTGTTCCTGATCTACGACGTAATGAATGTCATTTCTTGGATCAACTAATTTATCTGGATGCAGTGGATCATTTGCGAGGAGAAACGACCTTGATGAAATTACAAGAAGTGATAGAAATAAGAAGTTGATGGGAGAGTCTTTGGGATGTACTTACCTAGTAGAATACGTTATTGTAACAAAGTCTCCACCAATTAAGCAGCGGTATTACCTTGTTTTATCAGTAATACAAGCACAAATAGACGCTGAATTAGAAATATATTGAAACAAGGAATTATCGAAAAGCCTAACAGTGGATGGTCGTCACCGATCCTATTAGTAAAGAAAAAAGATGGTGGGTATCGATTTTGCGTCGACTACCGCAAACTCAACAAAGTTACAGAGCGGAATGGTTATCCATTGCCTTATGTAACTAGCACTCTAGACAAATGAGGAACGCGCGATATCTATCTTCGCTCGACATTAAGTTGCTTACTGGCAAGTGCCGATTGCAGAATCAGTTAAACCATTTACTGCTTTTACAGTACCGGGTAGGGGCTTGTTCCAATTTAGAAGAATGCCATTTGGTTTGCACAATTCCCCGACTACATGGGAGAGACTGATATATCGTAGGTGCAGATCTAGAGACACATGTATTTGTGTATCTAGATGATGTGGTGGTGGTGACTCAGACTGTTAGAGTTTTATGTTTCTTCTATTTGCTATTTAGATTAAGCACACACCGTTATACAGACAACACTTTTATTGCAGAACCAAAAAGTCATACAATTTATGTATTTCCACCTAATTTAAACACATGTCCAGAATATGATCTTCTGTCACTTGAGTTTGTCCAGCCGGCATCAACATAACCTATCAACTTAAAGGCTTCACTTTTTCTATAAACCATACACAAGTCAATTGACCCTTTTAAATAGCGGATAATTTTCTTTGCATAGACAAAATGTTCAGGACCGTAACAGGTATTGAACTATGAAAGAACTGTAACTGTGTGTAGTATATGGAGCCTTGTATGTAGTGTATCCATCAAACTATCTATTAATTTTTTATAGGTATGTCGAAATCAAAATTTTCGTTCCTAGATAATTTAGTTCCTACTAACATTGGTGTACTGACAGTTTTGCTATCTGTCATTTGGTACTGGTCAAGCAACTTTTGTATGTAAGCTTTCGGACTAACATATAGAATACCATCGCGATTCTTTACTCTTAGACTTAAAGCGTGTTGAATAGAACCTAAGTCTTTTAATTTGAATTTACTTTGTAAACTATTAAACAAATTCAATTTAACTTCAGTATTGTTTCCAAATACAAACATGTCATCGACATACAAAGCTATTATTAATAAAAATGTTTTTTCTGAAATTACATAGAAACACGGCTCATGTTTTGATTGTTTAGAGCCAAAGTTAAGCCAAAGTCAAAGCCTTATCTATTTCATAATACCAAGCATTCGCTGCTTGTTTTAAGCTATAGAGAGCCTTATTTAGCTTACATACTTTATTTTCTTGACCAAGCACCGCACTGCCTTCAGGCTGATACATAAATACATCTTTATTAAGAGAACCATAAACAAATGCAGGCACAACATCTCACTGGCACATATACAAATCAAATTGAACAGCTAAAGAAAACAATACTCTTATATTGGTAGTTCTAACAACAGATGAATATGTTTTATGATAATCTATACCATATCTCTGATTAAATCCTCTGGCTACAAATCGGGCTTTATACTTCACTATATTACCCTCAGAGTCTCGTTTGATTTTGTCAATGGCCTTCTTGTCAGGTGGTAGATCTTCATAAAGTCCAGGTTTGATTTTCTTTCAAAGATAGTAGTTCATCATTTACCGCATTCTTCGAGAATTCGAATAAATTCTTGATGTCAACACACTCACTATCATCATCAGAAATATACTCGTATGTGTAGTAGTCATTATACACTTTTTGCTTTCTCTCGCGCACTGGAACTGGATATCGCTTACTTTGATTTGCACTATGATCTTCAGCGTCTTCCAACTCGCTGAAAGGAATATCCTGAAGGCCGATTCCCATCTAAGCAGCATCGAAATGATACTTCCAATTGTTTGCTTATATTTAAGTGATACCGTTCCCACCAAAGCAGAGCCGCGCAGCCCAGCGCGACGCGACTAGCCGCAGCAACTTTTTAATGCCTCGGCTAGCATTGACACGCGACACTGCTGCTCTGCTATGCGTGGTGCTGCATGTTGACGGACAGGTGGGGATCAGGAAGCGGCCCAAGCAAGCCGCGACTTGTATTATTTTCACCGTTTGTGAGTCTCCCCCCACCACTTTAATCCTCTAATCATTTTATTTAATTAAAAAAAAAACTATTTTGGTAATTTATAATATTAATTGCTTGAGATTATAATCCAATTATGGAATTTCTTAATAGGTGTTTACAATTTAAAATATAATATTATTTATATTAGAACTGAAAATCATTAAGAATTCATTAAATTTTTCTGATGACATTCTATAATATTTGAAAAATTTGCGTTCGTCTTGCTGAAGTCGCCTAAATAGCGTATGAAATTCCCCTTCTTCCAGCCTTGCACGAAATATGTCATGAACCCAGTACTGTCGCTTTCTTTTTCTTCTTTTCTTCTCATGTTCGTGACATTATAGCAACTAAAAACATAAAATCGTCTAACGATGATGTAGAGTCCCCCATTGTTGCTCAAGCCCAAATGCTGCTGCTTTGCTTGCCGCTGACAGTTCCATGCTGCTTAGATGGGAATAGCTGCAGAAAATTACTGCCACACTCTGCGCCGCGCTGCGCCGCGAAGCTCTGCTCGATGCTGCTTAGATGGGAATCGGCCTTGAGAATCAGCAAACAAAGTTTCAGTCGTCGCATCTTTGTGCTCGTTTGCCACAGGCACACTAACTTCGGACTGTGTTTCAGTTTCAAACAGTGGCATAGGAACATCTGCCACTATTTCTTCAGAGGAATTTATGTTTTCCCGATTAGAAAAAAAATGTCTGCACACGTGTCCTCTGCTAGAAACTTAACATCTCTTGACTGTATTATCTTATTATATTCTTTCCAAATTCTTTACCTTTCACACTGCCCTTTTATCGAGTTTGTTTCGTTTTTGTTGTGGAATGTGAACAAAACATTCTGTACCAAATATTTTTAGGTGATTTATTTCTGGCTGCTTATTAAACCACAAGTCATAAGGCGTTTTGCCTTGAATACTAGATGGACCAGTTCGGTTCAGTACATATGCAGCAGTATTTACTGCTTTTGTCCATAAACCCCAACTAATATTTTTGCGTACAGCATACTACGAGCTGCCTCCATTAATATTCTGTGTTCTCTCTCTGCGGCTCCGTTTTGCTGAGGTGTGTAAGGCATAATCACTCTGTGATTTACACCAAAATTTCGTAGAACGTACTTAACCCCTGCATTTACAAATTCAGTACCATCATCTGATAACAGGTCTTTGACAGCATGGTTACAGGTTTTTGCCTCAGAGAGAAATTCATGAATCATATCTTGTACTTGCGTTTTATTTTTCAGGAAATAAACTCTATACTTGCTGAAGTCATCTGTCATAGCAATGAAGTAGTGGTTACCTTCAACTAAAGAAACAGACATTGATCCACACAAATCGACATGCACTATGTCAACAGTTTTTTCAGCACGAACTTCTCTGGATGAAAATGGCTTTCTAGTCATTTTCTCGTATGTACATCCCTCTCAGTTTTCATTTGACACTTCTGACACTGAAATGCCTCTTTCCTTTAAAAACTTATGTACATGTCTATAATTCAAATGGCAAACCCTTTCATGCCAAATGTGCAAACTTTCAGCTGATTATGTAACTAAGCAGGCTTTATTTGGAACTACAACTCTCATATTTAAAGAAAACAATGTACCTATTTCTTTTCTTCCTACAGCAACAACTTTTCCATCTTTATTCTTGAATAGTATTCTGCTTGAATCTGCATGTAGTTAAACTATTCTCTAATGCTGCGCCTGAAGAAAACAAGTTCTGAGAGCAGTCTGGTACATAGCATGCCTTCTTAAGATAACCATTATTCCACTGACCGGATACTAACATCTGTATATTTATCTTTTCTTCGCCACATGCTAACATTTGATAACCATTACCAATTGTAATTCTTCTCGGAGTATCAAAGTTCCTATATTCATTAAACCATGCCATTAAACCTGAATCTATTATGCATGTTTTATTACTGAATGATAAAGCACTGCATACAAAAACTTGATCCTGTTTTTATTCCCCATCATGATCAGATTTGGTCTCCATCATTTTTAAACTTGAAACAATTTTTCTTTATATGGCCATGCTTTTTACAGTAATTGCATTTTATTATTTTATCCTTCCTAATGAGAGCAACATTGTCAATTTTTGACGTTGCTCGTGCAATCTTAAACATTCTGTAAGTACAGAAATGCTCCTTTCCTTAACTGGTACAGACTCCCATGCATTTTTAAATTCTAAATACTCATTTGGCAAAGTGTTTGACACCCTGTTAAGTAATGAGGATATGGGCAGCTTTTGGGACTCGTGTTTTAACTCCTCATTTAACAATATGTTGCAACTTGGACACATGTGCAGCAATAGTATCTTTAGAATCTTTCTTAGATGTAAAGAGTTCCGAATACAAAAGGTCTAACCTTCTTTCGTTCCTCTGTTCATACACAGAATGGAAAGTATCCCACATCTGTTTGGCATTTTTACAGGTAAGTATATGCTGCTTTGGTTCATGCGATGCAGTTGATCCTATGATATATCTTGCAATGGCATCTTTTTCATCATACTCCCTGATCAACTTTCTGTCGTCTTCGGTTTCACTACGTTCTGACCTTACTGGACTCCCTGTGACAACACCTGCCACTTTTTTTACTGTAAGCTGTAGATCTATATCGAACTTCCAGAACACCCAGTTAGCGTTGCCTTCTAATTTCTCAATTTGAATTTTGTCCAACGAATGGCAAGTAAACAAAATGGAAAAATAGATCTTCAAACTTTCTTGGAGTAAACGGCTCACGATATTATTATACAACAATGCTAAATCTGCCTATGGCCTGGGCCCATAACCTGTTAGAGTTTTATGTCTCTTCTATTTTCTATTTAGATTAAGCACACAGCGTTATACAACCAACACTTATTGCAGAACCAAAAAGTCATACAGTTTATATAATTTCTTATTTGACAGTAAACAGTTTTTACAATGATCTTTTGTTCTTTAAGACATGAAGAAGTGTATTATACTTATAAAGCTACATCTATAACACAGACGTTCAAGCATCACATAGCAATTTTCGAAGAAGTTTTCAGAAGACTCCGGGAAACTAAGTTGACAATTTGTTGGGGGAAATGTTAGTTCTGTCGCCCGGAAATGAAATACCTGGGTACATGGTCGACAGGAACGGATTACACGTAGACGGAGACAAGGTGAAAGCAATGTTACAATTGCCAAGTCCTACTCATGTACTAGAGGTACGAAGAGTAGTGGGAACAATTTCTTGGTACAGACGCTTTATTCCTGACTTCGCCACAATCATAACACCATTCACTGAACTCCTCAAAAAGTCGAAGCAATTTGTATGGACCCGCCAAGAACGTAATTTTACAACAACAGAAAGACAATGTTTAGCTGTTTTATGGTCAGTAGGAAAACTGAAACCATATATTGGAGGGGTACTTTTTACTGTAGTAACAGACCACTTCTCTGGTCTGGTTGCAAAACTTAAATGATCCAACTGGCAGACTTCAGTACCAATAGTAGATGCTGTAGAAGAGAAGGTCGTACATGAGACAGAAGACAGATGGTACAAGAATATGATGTGGAAAACGGAAAAAGAACCTTTAAGGTATCCAAACTGGAGAGTAGCTGATGGCCAGTTATTTAAGTACGTGAAGTCTAAATACCCGGAGTTGACTGTATCATCGGAATGCTGGAAGAAAGTGATTCCAAAGGGTAACCGGAAAGCTATTAATCGGCAGCACATGATACGCCGACATTAGGTCACATGGGAATTTTCAAAACCTACAGTCGGATATGCGAAATATGTTACTGGCCTAAAATGAGAAATGACATTGCTAATTACATCAGAAAGTGTGGTACTTGCGCTGCTTATAAGCCTGAACAAAAAACTCCCAAAGAATTAATGACTTGCTCAGCCGCCAGCTCGACAGCCATGGGAGATAAAATCAACAGACTTAATGGGACCCTTTCCTCGTTCGAATCGTGGACATCAATACATTTTAGTTGTGACCGACTTGTTTAGTAAATTTTCGTTAGCATTTCCTCTAAGATCTGCTTCGGCAGATACGGTTACTAAGAGGATCGAAGAGGACGTGTTTCTTATATTCCTGCGATTGGCAATTTTCGACAATGGGCCACAGTACAGATCCAAACAATTTAAGAAATTAATGGAACAGTATGGAGTACGGATCCGATTTAACGGAAATTGTCACCCACAGGCTAATTCTACTGAAACATATAACAAAACTATCAAGACTATGTTGGCGATGTTCGCATAATCACAGAAACTGGCATGTCAATCTATCAAATCGCATATGCTACACGAACTGCAACACATGAGTCCACAAATCACACCTCATATTATGTTAATTTTGGTCGGAAAATGGTAATCCATGGAGAAGAATACGAGCAAAGAGACCAAATTAAGGATACAGAAGACTCCAGTCAAGATGAGAATAATGTTCGGCAAGACGGATTTGCGAAGTTATTTGAAGAAGTAAGAAGAAGACTGGATATCGCAGCAAAGAAATGTGAGAAGGCATAGAACCTGAGAAGAAGAAGCGAAAAACTTATAGTAAGACAACCCGTTTGGAGGAAAGATTACGTGGTGTCAAACGCGAAAAATTATTTTACAAATAAGTTAGCTCCAAAGTTTATAGGACCTCTGTATATTAGACGCAAACTTTCTCCGTAGACTTATGAATTACGGAACGACTATGGAAATATTAAAGGATTGGGATTGGGATTGGGATTGGAAAGGGTTGTATGGAATGCTAAGGATTTGAAATCGACTTACCCTTTAGAAAATTTAGAGGGGTAAATTTTCTTCACCAAAGGGGGAGTTGTTACGGTTTAGTTTTCCCTTAAGAAGTATTGCACTAAGAATTAAAATAATTAGACCCTGTATATATCTATATATCTATATTTAATATAAAAATAGTTTAGTAATCTTTGCAAAGTATGATTTATATAGCTAGCGATTTTTTTTGTATATAATCTAATAATTAAAAGCTATAGATTAATTTCTCATTAATATATTTTTTATTTGAGATTACTATAAATGCACTTCCGACCTTCCTGGTATGTCATCATGTTATTGTCACATTTATATCTGCGAAATCAGTCGAACTTCAAATAATATATTTTACATACTTTAACTAAAAACGTCGTACTTGCTTAAATATAAATCGTATTAATATACTTCATTAAAATGTTGTTATCTCATAATACCTTGCGGTTAGCATTTATTCACGTCATTTTAAAACTTTGTAGTATAAACCTGGAAAAAAATATATCAGTATTGTGATTATATTAATATTTGAAATAATAATTATTAATATTCTATATAATACTCACCGCGCCATCTCACGTAGAGAAGTGTCGGCCGTTCAATAGACTGATAAGTTACCGCAAATTTCTAGTTTCGCGACTAGCCCTAGACCGGAAGATGGATTTCGGAAAGGTTTTTTAAAAGAATTGTCTCTCTCTAATTTTCTTCACTTTAGACTGGTGAACAGATGTCAATATTGTTCGACAAGAAATGGTGCTCGTGCTCGTTCAAATTTTAAAGTGATCAAGTAAATAATTTTTGTGCAAGCAAGTTTAGTGATTTCTGTTGGTTGTTTTTGGTGCGTAAATAGTTCAGGCGAAATAACATCTTTTACAAGGATTAAACTGCATCAATTTCCACATTTCCATCGTTCTTGGAGCACGTGCTATTGTATCTTTGGACAGCGATTTGTATTTTGGGAGACCCTTCCGGTGAAGGGAAATCATTCACTTTATCGTACTTTTAGTTAGGTAATATTTTCATTTTAATTTCTAAGGGTTTCTTTGGGGAGTGAACACGTTGGTCACGAGGTTAGGCTTCACTGCAACGTCTCCATCACTGCATCACGCTGAGACTGCAGCGTATTCGTGACTTCAGTGCATCCATCACCGCAGCCACTCCGAGACTGCAACGCATCTAAGAACTGCATCAGAACCACTTCACTTGTTTGATTGATGATATATTATGTGAATACTATATATCATTATACTAGTAGCTGCATAGTTGCCATTTTTTTAAAACCCTTGTTTAGTACTTTAGCGCCCAATTTAACATCTTAATTTTTTATTCAGCCCATTTCCACTGTTAGCTGGTCGGAGAATACCCAACTGTCACCTGACAGCTGTTTTTATAGGTGTTTTATTAGCGTACAGTTCATATTTGCCACTTCATCGTAGAGTACCCATAAATCCGATCAAGGAGATCACAATTTATAACATACTAAAAATTCAGAAAATTTTACCAAGAGCCATTTATATAAGAAAATGTGCTAGTTTGTAACGGCATGTACTGTTCACTTTTATCGTACGACAATAGCACGCGGCGTCATTATTTGTTTGCACCCACAAATACGCATAACTGCAACTCTTTCAGAATAAAAATGAAATTATTTCATATTATTAAAATCAATATACAGAGTGTCCGGAAATTATGCGTCAAGACTTCAGGAGGTGATTCCTCACAAGAAATTAGGGTCACGAAGTCCTATAACAATTTTTCGAAAACTCAATATTAACGGAGATACAGGGTGTTAAAATTAAAATTTTATTTTCGATATTTGTAAATAACTTCTTAAGAAATCCAAATATTTACATAAAATTTGTAAATCGGGGGTTTTTGCGGACGAGAAATTCAAATGTGTTTCTAATTTTGACGTCACTAGTAGAGGGCGCCACTTGTGGCACATCATGTTTCTTTTAAATGACAGAACTTTTTTGCATCTTAATGTATCCATCTGACTATCGAAACAATCGATTCTCCTATCTGTTTTATTTGAAAAAGGTATACCTTGCTGAAGTCGGTAGGCGCAACCATTTTTGAAATAATCCTATTTAAATATGCTCAGTGCACCGAGTAAAAACTGTTTTGGTTCAGGTAAGGTGCCTTTTCTGCTTAAACTCCAGCAAAATATTACTTGACAAAGTTGTTCAGAATCGTAAATTATGACGTGCAAAATTTCAAGAAGATCGGCGAGGTTTGATGAAACCATTTTTCAACAAAGCACAAAGATTATCAAAGCAGGCCGATCCTTTAAAAATTTTGCACATCTTCATAATTTACCGTTCTGAACAACTTTTTCATGTAACATTTTGCTGTATTTTCAGTAGAAAAGGCACTTTAACTGAAACCAAAACAGTCTTTACTGCACTGAATATTTCAAATAAGATTATTTCGAAAACTATTACTCCTAACGACTTCAATAACTTCTTTTTCAGATATAACAGGTAGGAGAATCGATTGTTTCGATAGTCAGATGGATACACTAAGCAGCAAAAAAATTCTGTCATTTGAAAAAAACATGATGTGCCATAAGTGGCGCCCTCTACTAGTGACGTGAAAATTAGAAACATATTTGAATTTCTCGTCCGCAAAAACCCCCGATTTACAAATTTTATGTAAATATTTGGATTTCTTAAGAAGTTATTTACAAATATCGAAAATAAAATTTTAATTTTAACACCCTGTATCTCCGTTAATATTGAGTTTTCGAAAAATTGTTATAGGACTTCGTGACCCTAATTTCTTGTGAGGAATCACCTCCTGAAGTATTGACGCATAATTTCCGGACACCCTGTATATTGATTTTACTTCGGTACCTTTGAATATTCGCAGGTGGCATGAGATACCATTCTTGTTATTTGCTAAACTCTATATTATTCAGTTCTTAAATGTCTAAAATTACTTGTATTTGTAGAAAACACTATTTCAAGAATACGGCGTCCTTAAGTAATTTTTGCCTTCAGTTAAATACATTATTAACCAAAGTTTCATCTGCAAAGTTATTTGAATAATTGTGATATATGTCTGAATTCCTTTTTCAAAAACCAAAGGTTTGCAGACCCTTAGTTTTTGGTATAAAGTAATCCAAGGGACAACTTCTTGAAGTTTTGCCAATGTCTTAGAAAATATAATATATTTATAAGGCAAAGATTCTTTACAATCATGTATGATTTTTTTTTTCAGAGCAACTCTTTGATATACCAAATATATTGATTCTGGTATGGATAATTTTAGCACAGTATTTTTTTTATGCTACTGGACATCAACCTACTTTTCCTAATATATCTTGGGAAGCAGCTTTTGTTGGGACATCAGGCATTTTCTTCAGCCACATCGTACAAGGCGCATTGATAATTATAAACACTTTCTGTTCATATATTTTAATGGGTTTATTGCTGCCTTTATTATTGATAACACCATTCACCGTTTTTGTAATGATGCCATCAGTCATTGGAAGGAAATCAAATGATTTCCAATTAGCTTTCAAAAAAGGAGAGATGGTTTTGATTGAGAGAAATAATTTGACGTTATCATCAATATTCATATTATCCTGCAAATATATTATGGGACATGGAATAAGGGTCAGTATAACTTTAATTATATATAGCTAAAACGTGACTACCGGTCAGTCGGTTGCGTATATACAGTGTGCTCATTAACACCTTTCTAAAAAACTTTGGGAAGCCCGATTTTATTGATTTTATTTATAGGTATATAAGCCTTCTAGATGTACTTGTTAAAACTATTATTATGATTCAGCTATTAATCCATTATACTTCGATTTTTTTGCAATCAGTTTTTTCGAAAATTACTTCAGGATATTTTTTATCTAAAATCTGTTTGTAAAAAGATCTTAGTAAGCTGTGAATTAACAGCTGGATCATCGTTAAGGTTCACCAGGTACATCTAGAAGGCTATATACTACTACACCCGGTATGGTGTTCCCTCTAAGACTTTCAGTGCTTATATCTCAGAAATCATCATAGCCAGCGCAACGAAATTTGGTATACAGACACTAGATGGCGCGTAGAATCCGATGATAACATCAATTCTTATACAGGGTGTTCAATTTTTCAGGAACGCGATTTAATTTTTTTTTGGTAGTCAACCCCGCTAAAACTTAAGTTTAAATTAAAATATACTTAATTATGAACACATTCTGCACAATAAACATTCCAAAGTTTTAAAATTTAACATATAAAAACGCCTCCAAAATGAACCCAAGTTTTATTGTTTTGTCATGTGAAATGTGTATAGCCTTGAGCCAGATTTACACAGAAGAAACTAACATCGCTAAACGTCAAAACTATGAATTGTCAAATATTAATAGCATAAAGTCTTTTATTACACTTAAATAACGTTAAATAATGTATTGAATGCAATTTACGTATGCACAGTGGTGTTATTGAGACTTGCCGGTAAAAATTTAGGCTCAAGTCGAATTGAGGTCGCTGCGCCGGCGCAGTCTCGTTACAACTCTGTTCAGCGTGAATATTGTGTAAAATATCTGTGGATATGTTTAAATTGTTTCATTAGAATGTAATAAAACTTCAGCAAATTGTTTTTCTTATGTTGCTACAGTGTACATAATAATTAGGTTTGTTATCACAAAATAATTTACAAAAGTGTGTAAGTAAGAATATTTCTTTTTTCCAACTGCTATAATAATTATACATTACTTATTTAATAACAAATAAATTCCAACAATACGATTCCTAAAACTTTTTTATTATAATGTGAACGTGTTTGTCTTTGAAAGTCATGCACTGAACCACAAATTACTGAACTATTGAACTGAACCTAGCACACAAAAGAAATATTATGAAAGCATAACCTAGAAATGATTGCTGATAAGTTTGTTGTGTCCACATATTTCTACATTTTATTTATGTTTCTGCTGGAAAAAGTATGTTTAAGAAGAACTCTGCATCTGTAAAATAGTAAACAGTGTACTACAATTTTTGTATTTCATATGATACACAACTAAAATAACTGGTCTACTTGTAGGAAGAATCACCTGGAAAGTTACAAGACCCCAAAGGTACCTCGTCATTTAAAGCTAGACAGTAATTTGTAATTATTGTTTTTCTCTTTCAGGTATGTTTGTGTAGTGCCACAAATTACATTGAGACATACGGTTCACAACGTCGGACAGCAGACAAAATAAACGAAAAATATCACAGACATTTTCTTAAAAACAATTTTAAACATGGAATGACAGATAGTATTATAAAGAAGTCTTTAACTCACATTGAAGAGTATTATATAAGATATTAAATTTAGTGGTTGTCTGTCGTGAGGTTGAAAATTTCTAAACGAATAAAATTAAGAAAAATAAACTTCTTTCATAATTCTATGTGCAGTACGAAAACTTCTCATTAGAATACCTTAAAAATGATGGAATCTAAGTGATGTTATAATATACACAACGTATGTAATAAAGTATCGAACAATGAAATGCATAATTTGTAATTATCGTTTTTATCTTTCAGGTATGTGTGTGTAGTGTGGTTTATAAGGTCTATGGTGTAGTGTCACAAATTACATTGAAACAAAATGATTTGTAACATCGGACACCAAAAATAATGAGGGAAAAATATCACACAGACATTTTGTTAGAATTATATCTAAACATGAAATGATGGATAATATAAAAAAGTCCTCTAGAGTATTCTGCAAGGACAAAGTTTTCATAAATGTTACACAAGACTAAATGAGTGACTTTTATATTTTGTTATAGTTATTATTCAGTTGTAATTAGCATAATTTTAATTAAAAAGTAATACATACTTGTATTGTGGCTTATTTTTGTATTAGTGACGAAATTGATACCTTAATCATTCATTTTTAAGTATTCATTATTTGTGAAACATTTCTGCTTAATAATTTGAGTAGAATAAAAAACAACAAATACAAATTTTAATTTATTAACAAAGTAAATTTACATTTACATACATTTAATTGATTTCATGTTAAACAGTTCTCCTCTTGCCATTTCAGTGTTCGAAAATTTCTGTCATACTTGCATTATTTACATTTTTTATTTCCTTCACTTCACATTAACTTACACATTCCATGTACTTTAATTTAATTAAATAATCAAGTACAGAAAGTCAGGTATGCCTTTATTTAGGGCAAAACGTAAATTCTAATGTTTTCTAGCAAAATTTTCCTCGTCTCTCATCTATCTGTCGCGGGAATATAAACTAATCTTGGCATCTGGCTTCTTCAGTATCTTATTGAATCTTTTAATCTATGATTAGCGTAATTGTGTATGTCAACCTGCTTTCATAACAGCACTTTGTTTTCTAGGTTCCTACCTAGGGGTGAGACGAAACATTTTCGAGGATATTTTTAATTTCTGTACATCACAAAAATGAAATGAATACGATTATATTCATTCTGTTCTCCTACAAATACTGAAATATGTCTTCTCATTTATGTTCTTGAAAGTAAGCCCCCAATAGCTTCCCCATCTGAAACTAATTTGGTAAAGATTATTCTAGTCTTTGCGTAACTGGGTTATTTCTTATAAATTTAACCCCATAGATCTTTGAAATTAAGTGGATAATATAAAACATAAGTACAAGAAAATGCAACTCATATATTCAATGTAAAAAGGTGAAAAATAATATGCAAGTTATAATTACCTACTAAGTACACCGATATTTTCCTTTCGTCTTTCCTCTCAATTCCCATTAATCGTTGTACACATCTCGTACTATCAAACTTTTTACTGTATGAATATGATTTGTGCACATCTACATGGCTCTAAATTTTATTGAGATTTGATAGATGTGGAGTAGTTTTTGTAACAGATATATTTTTGTAATACTGGAACTGAAGTTTTCACTCATGGAATCCATTAGATGTTTATTTATGATTGTTTCTAGGCTTTAAAACCTTTTTACCACTTGTTGCCGATATATTATTAAATATTTTCATTATTTCGAACTTAAGGTTAAGTTTTACACACGTTTTACATATCGTTCAGGTTTCGGGCTCTGCTGCAACTTCGCAGCATTGCAGCAGAGCATAAATTTAGTTTTCTGCTCGTAGGGATTGTCTCCTACCGGTTTTATTATTTCCGAGAATCGTCTTATTATACAATTAAATAAACAAAAAATATTTTACATATTTTCAGAGCATGAAGCTGGATATAGGTAGCGATAAAGCTCAGCGCACGCGAACAGCTAATAACCTCAAAATTCCATTTTTTTTAACAAAACTAGCATTATTGCAAATACGTACGCACATTTAATGTATCTCGTGGTGTTACGTATTTATAACAAAATTCCTACCAAAATACTCATACTTGCTGCTTTGACAGTTTCTGTCATTTTACGTTTTGACGTCTATCCATGGGTTGTTGCGTGTGTGTAAATTGGACTCGAGAGTATACACATTTTGCATGACAAAACAATGAAATTTTGGGACTTCATAGGCGTTTTTTTATGACAAATTAAAAATTTTTGTGACTTTTTTTATCAGAATGTATTCATAATTAAGGATATTTCAATTTAAATACAAATTTTATCAAGGTTGACTACCAAAAAATCGAAATTAAATCGATTTTCTGGAAAACTGAACACCCTGTATAAAAACTAATGGCAACATTAAATTCTATGCGCCATCTAGTGTATGTATACCAAATTTTGTCGCACTGGCTGCAATAGTAGCTGAGATATTCGCACTGAAAGTCTTAGAGTCAACACCCAGTATACAGAGTGTCCGGAAATGATGAGCAAAACATTCAGAGGATAATTCTAGACCGAAAATAAATGCTACCTCTTTCTATAACATTTTTTCCAAAACTGATTATTAACGGAGTTACAGGGTGTTAAAATTAAAATTTTATTTTCGATATTTGTAAATAACTTCTTAAGAAATCCAAATATTTACATAAAATTTGTAAATCGGGGGTTTTGCGGACGAGAAATCCAAATATGTTTCTAATTTTGACGTCACTAGAAGAGGGCGCCACTTGTGGCACACCATGTTTTAAATGGCAGACCTTTTTTGCATCTTAATGTATCCGTCTGACTATCGAAACAATCGATTATCCTACCTGTTTTATTTGAAAAGGGTATACTTTGCTGAAGTCGGTAAGCATAACCATTTTTGAAATAATCCTATTTGAAATGCTCAGTGCACCGAGTAAAAACTGTTTTGGTTTCAGGTAAAGTGCCTTTTCTGCTCAAAATACAGCAAAATGTTACTTGAAAAAGTTGTTCAGAATCGTGAATTATGGAGACGTGCAAAATTTCAAGAAGATCGGTGAGGTTTGATGAAACCATTTTTCAACAAAGCACATTTTATGAAAGCAGGCCGATTTTTTACAAATTTTGCACATTTCCATAATTTACCGTTCTGAACAACTTTTTCAAGTAACATTTTGCTGTATTTTAAGTAGAAAAGGCACTTAAACTGAAACGATAACAGTTTTCAATAGGTGCACTGAATATTTCAAATAAGATTATTTCGAAAACTGTTACTCCTAACGACTATACTAAGGTATACCTTTTTCATATATAACAGGTAGGAGAATCGATTGTTTCAATAGTCAGATGGATACACTAAGCAGCAAGTTCTGTCTTTTAAGAGAAACATGATGTGCGATAAGTGGCGCCCTCTACTAGTGACGTCAAAATTAGAAACATATTTGAATTTCTCGTCCGCAAAAACCCCAATATACAAATTTTATGTAAATATTTGGATTTCTTAAGAAGTTATTTACAAATATCGAAAATAAAATTTGAACTTTAACGGAAAGAGGTGGTCTAGAATTATCCCCTGAATTTTTTGTTCATCATTTCGAGACACCCTATATATATAGCAGGAAGGGTAGTCTTGACTGCAGATTGTCATGTATTAGCCCTTAGCACTGTTGACTGCAATCCCAAATACATCTCTGGTTTCTTATATTGTATACAGGCTGTATCACATAAGAGGGCCAGTCCCATGTATCTCGCTTAATATGCGAGACATGTCAAAAATATTTAATTGTTTTTTGTTGCATTTTTGGAGGCGTTTATGCTCGTAAAAACAAATTTGAGATCCATGGCCAACTTTATGTGTAATAACAAAAAAACCTGTGTAAAGTGCCAAAACTTTAAGGCTGTCTAACTTTTTTATTTTAAGAGATAAAAAAAACTTATTGGTAATAAATTTTTATTGCAAAATTGATACCTTCCGCCTGATATAAACAGATTTTTGAAATATCGTATGTGGTTCGCTGCGCCCTCTAAAGGATAAAAAAAATTTATTGAAGCAGGCTATGGCCACAAAAAATTGCCTGTTTTTTCCTCTTTCATGCAATATACTACATGTTGCCCTTATCTTTTGTATTTATTACATTTTTTTCAATTTTAGTTAAAAAAAATGTACCTAAATATTTTCGTGTTGCTCAAGATAATGTAGAACCTGTTTTAAAGACGCCAACTGCAAAAAATAATAAACAGAATGTACTTTTTTATGCAAAATACAGATTTTCTTATATTATTTTATTGGTTTTCACATTAGAAGCAATTGGGTCTTTAAAATTATTTTGACACAGACAATGTAATAAAATAATATTATAAGAAAATCTGCATTTTGCATAAAAAAAGTACATTCTGTTTATTATATTTTTGCAATTGGCGTCTTTAAAACAGGTTCTACATTATCTTGAGCAACACGAAAATATTTAGGTACATTTTTTTTAACTAAAATTGAAAAACATGTAATAAATACGAAAGATAAGAGCAACATGTAGTATATTACATGAAAGACGAAAAAACAGGCAATTATTTGTGGCCATAGCCTGCTTCAATAAAAAAATTTTTTATCCGCCTAGAGGGCGCAGCGAACCACATACGATATTTCAAAAATCTCTTCAATCAAAATTTATTACCAATAAGTTTTCTCTATCTCTTAAAATAAAAAAGTTAGACAGCCTTAAAGTTCGGGCACTTTACAGGTTTTTTTGTTATTACTCGTAAAGTTAGCCATGGATCTCAAATTTGTTTTTACGAGCATAAAAGCCTCCAAAAATGCAACAAAAAATAATTAAAGATTTTTGACGTGTCTCGCATATTAAGTGAGATATATGGGAGTGGCCCTCTTATGTGATACAGCCTGTATATACCGGGTGTTCCCTCTAAGACTTTCGGTGCGAATATCTCACTACTATTGCAGCCAGTGCGACGAAATTTGGTATACTGGCACTGGATGGCGTGTAGAATTCGATGATGGCATTAGTTTTTATACAGGGTGTTGAGTTTTGCAGATAATCGCTTTAAGTTCAATTTTTTGGTAGTCAACCTCGGTAAAATTTGTATATAAATTGAAATATTCTTAATTATGAACACATTCTGATAAAAAAGGTCCCAAAAAAAAATTATTTTATCATAAAAAAACGCCTATGGAAAGTCCCCAAATTTCATACAAAATGTTACAATAGCCTTGAGTCCAATTTACACACACGCTACAACCGCATGGATAGACGTCAAAACGTAAAGTGGCAGAAACTGTCAAAGCAAGTATGACTATTTTTGTAGGAATTTTATTATATACCGCGTGTTCCCTCTAAGACTTTCAGTGCGAATATCTCAGAAACCATCATAGCCAGTGCGACGAAATTTGGTATACAGACACTATATGCCGAGTAGAATCAGATGATAACATCAATTCTTATACAGGGTGTTCCATTTTCCAAGAAATCGATTTGATTTTGATTTTTTGGTTGTCAACCCTGCTAAAACTTATGTTTAAATTGAAGTATACTTAAATATGAATACATTCTGATAAATAAACATTCAAAAATTTCAAATCTTAACATAAAAAACGCCTCCAAAAAGTACCAAAATTTCATTGTTTTGTCATGTAAAACGTGCATAGCCTTGAGCCAGACTTACACAGAAGAAACTAACATCGCTAAACGTCAAAACTATGAATTGTCAAATATTAATGGCATAAAGTATTTTATTTTACATAAATAACGCTGCAAATAATGCATTTAATGCAATTTACGTATACACAATGGTGTTATTGAGACTTGTCGATAAAAATTTAGACTTGAGTTAAGGCTTTTGGAGCATTGGGATCGCCGTGCGCTGTGCAGTGTGCCGGCGCAGTCTACCGATACAGCTAGGGTTACAGCGTGAATATTGTGTAAAATATCTTTTTAAATTGTTCCATTATAATGTAATAAAATTTCAGTAAAATGTTTTTTTATGTTACTACAGTGTACATAATAATTAGGTAC
This sequence comes from Monochamus saltuarius, assembly GCA_025584915.1. Taxonomy (NCBI): domain Eukaryota; kingdom Metazoa; phylum Arthropoda; class Insecta; order Coleoptera; family Cerambycidae; genus Monochamus; species Monochamus saltuarius. The sequence continues at coordinate 45,755,904 of CM046722.1, forward strand.
CCGTATTTTTTATCACAAAATAATTTACAAAAGTGTGTAAGTACTTAAAGAATATCTATCTTTTCCAACTGCTGTAATTATTGATTACTTATTTAGCAACAAATAAATTCGAGCAAAACGATTCCTAAAACTTTATTATTATAATGTGAACATGTTTGTCGTTGAAAGTCAGATCTGAACTGAACCTAGGTACCCCAGCCCGACAAAATAAATATTACGAAAGCATAACCTAGAAATGATTGATTCTTGTGCACATATTTCAACACTTTGTGAAGAAGATGTTTAAGAAGAACTCTACATCTGTAAAATAGTAAACAATGAACTACAATTTCTGTATTTCATATGATACAGAACTAGAATAAAGCAACTGGTTTTTGCTAGGAAGAATCACCTGCAAACCTACTATACCCAGTAGGTACCTATCAAATAGTCATTTAAAGCTAAGAAAATAATTTGTAATTATTGTTTTTATGTTTCAGTTATGTGTGTTTAGTGCCACAAATTAGTACCTACATTAAAACAGACACTAGAAAGAATAAGCGAAAAATATTACACAGACATTTTCTTGGAAAGAATTCTAAATATGGAATGATGGATAATATTATAAAGAAGTCTCTAACTCACTTTGAAGAGTATTCTATAAGACATTAAATTCAGTTGTCGTGGGTTTTAAAATTTCTAAATGAATAAATTTAAGAAACTTAACTAATTTCATAATTCTATGTAGAGTATGAAAACATCTCGTTAGAATATCTTAAAAATGTTGAAAGTTAACTGTTGTTACAATATACACAACATAACGTAATAAGGTAGGTATCGAACAATGAAATGGCAAGATTTGTTCCTAATCGTACATGCTTGACCATCCCTTAGATTGAACGGTGCTCTGTAAATTAGAATACAGAACTGTTTAACATAAAATCGATTAAATGTATGTAAGTACTTAGGTACTTTTAATTTATTGTAAATAAATTAAATTTTGTATTTGTCTTTTTTTATTCTACCTGAATTATTAAACACAGATGCTTAAGAAATAATGAATACTTGAAGATGAAGGGTCAAGTTAATCAATTTAGACACTAATAAAAAAAATAAACCACTGTAGGTACGTATTACTTTTGAAAAATCTTTCATTTAGTCTTGAAAATGTAGAATACTTTTCAAAGTGAGTTTTTTATATTATCTATCATTTCATTTTTATAATTATACCTACCTTATTTAAGAACTGAATATTAATAGTTCTCACTGATATTTATGTTTTAGACATGTTAATTTTGTTATAGAATTATTAAACACAAGGATTATTTGCTGTAGTGTATAATAAATACAAACGATAACAATTTAATAAACTTTAATTTCCGCCATACTTGCATTATTTATATTTTTTATTTAATTCACTCGTTAACTTACACATTCCATTAACTTTAATTTTATTAAATAATTAAACCAAGTACAGAAAGTTAGGTATGTTTTTATTTATAGCAAAACGTAAAGTCTAATGTGTTCTAGCAAAATTTTCCTCGTCTCCCATCTCTCTGTCGCACGAATATAAACTAATCTTGGCATCTGGCTTCTTCAGTATCTTATCGGATCTTTTAATCAATGATTAAGGTAATTGTGTATGTAAACCTGCTTCCATAACAGCACTTTGTTTTCTAAGTGCCTACCTAGAGGTTAGACGAAACATTTTCGTAGACATTTTTAATTTCTGCATACCACAAGATGAAATGAATATGTTTATATTCATTCTGGTCTGCTACAAATACTGAAATATGTTTCCTCATCTCTGTTCTTGAAAGTAAGCCCCCAATAGCTTCTCCATCTGAAACTAATTAGGTAAAGATAATCCTAGATTTTGCATAACTGGGCTATTTCTTATAAATTTAACCCCATAGTTCTTTGAAATGAATTAGCTAATATGAAACATAAGTACAAGAAACTACAACTCATATTCAATGTAAAAGACGAAAAATAATATGCAAGACATAATTACCTACTAAGTACACTGATATTTTTCCTTCGTCTTTCGTCTCAGTTCCCATTAATCGTTATACTTAGTACTTACACATCTCGTTCTATCAAGCTTTTTACTGTATGAAAGTAATTTTTAGCACACCTAGGTATATGGCTCGAAATTTTACTCACATTTGATGTGGAGTAGTTTTTATAACAGATATATTTTTGTAATACTGGAACTGAAGCTTTCACTCAAGGAATCCATTGCATTTTTATCTATGATTGTTTCTAGCCTTTAAAACATTTTACCACTTGTTGTCATTATTTTCATTATTTGGAACTCTAGGTTAAGTTTACACATCGTTCAGCTGGTTATCAGGTCTCGAGACAGTCGGGCTCAGCGTCTGCGCTCTGCAGCATATTCACAGTAAACAACACTAACAACAGTCCTCTGTCTGTGGTAAAGCAGCGAGTCAAGGGCGTGACGTGTTCATAAATTTAAGTCTTCTCGTAGGGATTGTTCTTTATCGCTTTTATTATTTCCCAGAATAGTCGTATTATACAATTAAACAAACATGTTTCACATATTTTCAGAATATTCATGCCGAATAAAGCTCAGCGTACGCGAACAGCTAATAACCTCTAAATTTCATTTTTTTAACAAAACTAGCATTATTGCAAATACGTACGCAGATTCAATGTACCTCGTGGTGTTACGTATTTATAATAAAATTCCTACAAAAATAGTCAAACTTGCTTTGACAGTTCCTGTCACTTTACGTTTTGACGTCTATCCATGCGGTTGTTGTGTGTGTAAATTGGACTCACGGCTATACACATTATGCATGACAAAACAATGAAATTTGGGTACTTTTCATAGGCGTTTTTTTATGATAAAATAAAAAAAAATTCGGGACTTTTTTTATCAGAATGTGTTCATAATTAAGAATATTCCAATTAAAATACAAATTTTACCGAGGTTGACTACCAAAAAATCGAACTTAAATCGATTATCTGCAAAACTGAACACCCTGTATAAAAATTAATGGCATCGTCGAATTCTACACGCCATCTAGTGCCAGTATACCAAATTTTGTCGCACTAGCTGCAATAGTAGCTGAGATATTCGCACTGAAAGTCTTAGAGGGAACACCCGGTATATGTAACACCATGAGGTACATTGAATCTGCGTACGTATTTGTAATAATGCTAGTTTTGTTTAAAAAAATGGAAATTAGAGGTTGTTAGCTGCTCGCATACGCTGAGCTGTATCCGGCATGAATACTCTGAAAATATGTGAAACATTGTTTCTTTAATAATTGTATAATACGACTATTCTCGGAAATAATAAAAGCGATAAAGGACAATAACTACGAGCAGAAAACTAAATTTATGAACACATCCACGCCCTTGACTCGCTGCTTTACTGTAAATAGTGTGAATAATGCTCCAGACCGCAGAGTCCGGGAGTCTCGAGACCGGAACGATATGTAAACTTAACCTAGAGTTCCAAATATTGAAAATAATTAATAAAGCCTCTTCAACAAGTGATAAAAATGTTTTAAAGCCTAGAAATAATCATAAATAAAAATCTAACGGATTCCTTGAGTGAAAGTTTCAGTTCCAGTATTACAAAAATATATCTGTTATAAAAACCACTCCACATCTATCAAATGTGAGTACAATTTCGAGCCATATACCTCGGTGTGCTACAAATTACATTCATACAGTATAAAGCTTGACAGTACGAGATGTGTAAGTACTAAGTATAAAGATTAATGGGAACTGAGAGGAAAGACGAAGGAAACATATCAGTGTACTTAGTAATTACAACTTGCATATTATTTTTCGTCTTTTTACATTAAATATACGAGTTGTAGTTTCTTGTACTTATGTTTCATATTAGCTACTTCATTTCAAAGAACTATGGGGTTAAATTTATAAGAAATAGCCCGGTTACGCAAAGACTACGATTATCTTTACTTAATTAGTTTCAGATGGAGAAGCTACTTTCAAGAACAGAGATGAGGAGACATATTTCAGTATTTGTAGGAGAACAGAATGAATATAAACATATTCATTTCACCTTGTGGTGTGCAGAAATTAAAAATGTCTACGAAAATGTTTCGTCTCACCTTTACTTAGGGATCTAGAAAACAAAGTGCTGTTATGGAAGCAGGTTGACATACACAATTACGTTAATCATTGATTAAAAGATTCGATAAGATACGGAAGAAGCCAGATGCCAAGATTAGTTTATATTCGTGCGACAGATAGATGAGGGACGAGGAAAATGTTGCTAGAACACATTAGACTTTATGTTTTGCCATAAATAAGAACATACCCAACTTTCTGTACTTGGTTTAATTATTTAATAAAATTAAAGTTCATGCAATGTGTAAGTTAACAAGTGAATTAAATAAAAAATGTAAATAATGCAAGTATGACGGAAATTAAAGTTTATGAAATTGTTATTATTTGTGATATTATACACTACAGCAAATATTCCTTGTGTTTAATAATTCTATAACAAAATTAACATGTCTAAAACATAAATATCAGTGAGAACTGTTAATATTCAGTTCTTAAATAAGGTAGGTATAATTTAAAGCATGGAATGATAGATATTATAAAAAACTCACTTTGAAAAGTATTCTACAAGGAACACATTTTCAAAAATGTTACACATGACTAAATTAATGATTTTTTGTATTTTATTTTAGTTATTATTCAGTTGTAATCAGCATAATTTCAATTAAAAAGTAATACGTACCTACAGTGGTTTATTTTTTTTATTAGTGGCTAAAATGATTAACTTGACCTTTCATCTTTAAGTATTCATTATTTCTTAAGTATTTCTGTTTAATAATTCAGGTAGAATAAAAAAAGACAAATACAAATTTTAATTTATTAACAATAAAATAAAATTACAATAAATTAAAAATATCTAAGTACTTACATTCATTTAATCGATTTTATGTTAGACAGTTGTTCTGTATTCTAATTTACAGAGCATCGTTCAATCTAAGGGATGGTTATGCATGTACGATTAGAAACGAATCTTGCCATTTCATTGTTTGATACCTTGTTACGTTACGTTGTGTATATTATAACAACAGTTAGCTTTCATCATTTTTAAGGTATTCTAACAAGATGTTTTCGTAGTGTAGGTACATAGAATTATGAAATTAGTTTTTTTTAAATTTTATTTGTTTAGAAATTTTAAATCCCACGACAGACAACAACTGAATTTAATGTCTTATAGAATCCTCTTCAAAGTGAGTTAGGGGCTTCTTTATAACCATCATTCCATGTTTATAATTAATTCTAGGAAAATGTATGTGTGATATTTTTCGTTTATTCTTTTTGGTGTCCTATTTTATGAATTCCTTTAATATAATTTGTGGAACTATACACACACATACCTGAAAGATAAAAACAATAATTACAGATTACTATCTAGCTTTAAATGACTATGTGATAGGTACCTTCTCTGTCTAGTAAGTATTCAGGTGATTCTTCCTAGAAAAAAACCAGTTGCTTTATTTTAGTTCTGTATCATATAAAATACAGAAATTGTAGTACATTGTTTACTATTTTACAGATGTAGATTCTTTCTTAAACATACTTTATCCATCAGAAACACAAATAAAGTGCTGAAATATGTGAACACAATAAACAAACATCAATCATTTCTAGGTTATGCTTTAGTGATATTTCTTTTGTGAGGCAAGTTCAGTTGTGGTTCAGTTCTGATTCTGACTCAGTTCAAGGACAAACACGTTCACATTATAATCAAAACAATTTTAGCAGTCGTTTTGTTCGAATTTATTTGTTGCTAAATAAGTAATAAATAATTATTACAGCAGATGGAAAAAAGGAATATTCTTTAGGTACTTACACACTTTTGTAAATTATTTTGTGATAAAAAATACAGGTCCCTAAATATTATGTACACTGTAGTAACATAAAAAAAAACAATTTACTGAAGTTTTATTACATTATAATGAAACAATTTAAAAATATGCACAGATGTTTTACACAATATTCAGGCTGAACGGCTGTAACGGAAGACTACGCCGGCGCAGTGACATCAATGCTCCAAAAAGCCTCAACTAAGTCTAAATTTTTATCGACAAATCTCAATAACACCATTGTGCATACGTAAATTACATTCAATACATTATTTACCGTTATTTATGTGCAATAAAATATTTTAAGGCATTAATATTTGACAATTAAATGACAATTCATAGTTTTGACGTTTACCGATGTTAGTTTCTTCTGTGTAAGTCTGGCTCAAGGCTATACACATTTTACATGACAAAACAATGAAATTTGGGCACTTTTTGGAAGCGTTTTTTATGTTAAATTTTAAAATTTTTGAATGTTTATTTTTCATAATGTGTTCATAATTAAGTATATTTCAATTTAAACATATGTTTTAGCTGGGTTGACTACAAAAAAATCAAAATTAAATCGATTTCCTGAAAAATGGAACCCCTGTAGAAGAATTGATGTTATTATCAGAACTTACGCGCCATCTAGTGTCTCTATACCAAATTTCATCGCGCTGGCTGTGATGGTTTCTGAGATATAAGCACTGAAAGTCTTAGAAGGAACACCCGGTATATATACGTGGTGTAACTTTATATGGGGGTCCCCTTTTGAGGGGTAGTAGTCCGTGTTTCCCAGATTGCTAATCTGAAATTAGTTTTTTTTTTAATCAAATAAATAGCCGAGTTATAATTAATTTTTTAAATTGCACCCAAATTGCTATACACGCCGCCCCAATACAGCGTCCGAGTTTCACTGCAGAACCATGTCTACGGTGTTGCCAGTTAGTTGTTACCAGTCTAGACGTCGGAACTTGTGCCGTCATTTCAGGGTCGTATTCCACGCAGCGCAGCGCGACCGAAGCTGATATTTTATAATGAATTTAGTACATACATAGCTTTGATGGTGTGTACTACGTGTTATTTATTTACATTACGTTCACGAGTACAAGTTAACTGTACACAATGTCACGACGGATACCGTGCAGAAAAGCCACAGGAAAATGGATTCACGATTTGCCAGAATTAGTATTTAATGGTACAATGTACTATTTTACTTGACTGCAAGCGAAAATCAACCGTAAAAGCCAGTATTCGCTCCAATTTAAAAGAAGTATTTATGGTTAAGTGTTGATAAAACAACTACTGCTGGTGGATGGAAAATAACACGTTATAACAGGTGCATTGGAAGAAAATTTTGCCACAAGATCTTATCTGATCGCATCAAAAGTACTAGAACACTCAAATACAGAAGCTATAACAAAAATAGTGACATAGTTTGACATAATTGTGGGGCCGTGAAATGTGAAAGTGAGGATTTTTTTAGTGAGGTAATGTGAATGCAGAAAACAATAGTCTGGATATGCAAAACTACAGCTTCCAATTTATTGTGATGAGATTTCGGCGATGCGAGTCACTACAAATAACATAACACCAATTCAATGTAAATACCTATGTTTAACATATTTTTGCATGTATATACCTCAGTCTGATCCTAATAAACCGCCAATGATACGACAAGTTCCGACGTCTAAATCACGTATAATAAGTAACGGAGATACAAAAAAGAAAAAACTGCAATGAATAATCTTGTAAATATGCTTTTTTATGACATTGCAACTCATCAGTCATTATACTTTTCTGTCAATCCTGATCAAATATGGATCCTAAAACCATTTTCGACTGTTGTAAAAAAGTACGTAATGTAAAAGTACGTAAAAAATACAATTTTTTACTGATCTATTAACTAATTATTATTATTAAATAATAGTATTGGTAGGTGGATTTTAATACGTTACCTACTAATTATTGCCAGTAAAACTTAATGTTTTAAAATAATTGTTGCTGTTTTATAAAATGTACGTAATTAAAAATAAGCAAATTATTAATCTGATAGCTTTAAAATGTTTTAAAAAACAGTTTCAGTACAAAGAATTTGATCGAGGATTTGATACTATTTTTAAGGGTTTTAGTAATAATAATAATGATAATGATAATGATAATGATAATGATAATGATAATGATAATGATAATGATAATGATAATGATAATGATAATGATAATGATAATGATAATGATAATGATAATGACAATGACAATAATAATAATAATACACGCGAACCTTTTGACTGAAGTCCTTCCACACTATACATATACACCAGAACCAGTTATAGAAAACGACAAGGTCTTGAATGTGGAAACCTGAAAAAAAAAACAATTTAATATTTAGGCACTTGCATCACAAGCCGTGTCTAAAGTACTTACCTGAGCTACTCAGAGAATATGTGAAATAATAATAATAAATTTTATTTCCTGAATGACAATATTACAATTGTATAGGAATAATCAACTAATTATAGGTAAAAACACTATGTAAAAAGTACATCATAATAAAATAAAACACATGGTTTACATATACTCAGACAAACAATAAAAAGACTTATCAAGCAAATATTTCTTCAAACAAATTTTGAACATTTTAATGTTTTGACAAGATTTTATGTAGTCAGGCAGTTTATTAAATATTTTTAACCCAATATATTTAGGAGAATTTTGTGTTAAATTCATTGTAGTAAACGGTAGGTGAAAGTGATGCTTTCGACGGGTATTATAAGAATGGATGTTCCCATTTAAATTAAATATGTCTGCGTTATTGAATATATAAGTACTTATCTCCAAAATATACAAGGACGTCTGTGTTAATATATCATAGTCCCTAAAAAATGGTCTACATGAGTCTCTCGGTAGACACCTTAGCTGTGCATCGAATAATAGACTTTTGCGCAATAAACACTTTAGAAACATTCGTCGAATTAGCCCAAAAACAGACGCCATATCTTAATATTGGGAACAAATTAAACGTTCGTTAAATTATTTAACTGCACGATACATTTTCCGAATAAAATAATATAGAAATAGGATATTTTATTTGAATGCACGATACATTAAGAAATGTTTGGTAAACAGAATAACTGTTCGGTTAAAATTAAAAATTCTCAGTGAAAAATGTATTCGCAAACTGGAAATAATAGTTGCACGAGGGAAAAAATACATGTTCGATAAAAACAACAAATGCTCTCTACACATATAAATGTGTTCATCACAAATAATACTTGGTAGTTAAAAATAATAAACGCTCGGTAAAAATATTAATTGCTCGATAAGAATATTAAAAACTCGGTAAGAATATTAAATACTCGGTAAAAATATTAAATATTTAATGAAAATATTAAATGAACCGTTAAATATATATATGCAATAAAAAACAATAATTACGCTCTAGAAAGTGTAAATGCACAGTTATAAAAATTATTTGCAGAAAATAAATTCTTAAGTTTGAAAAATTGACTATAGGTTTGGTTAGGTTAGGTTAAACAATGAAATCAGCCCGGGATAGTCGTTTGTTCATTCTACTGCGCACACGCGCTTTTAGATTCAAATTTGCGAACCAAAATTAAAAGTAATGAACACTTTTGAAATTTGTATCGTGCAAAATGAATAAAATATCGAAACATACTTTTAAAACTTATCGAGCATTTAGTATCTTTATTATGCAAATGCTATTTAAATACCGAGCATTATTATACTTCATTTATCATTAGTGGTCAAGCATTTCTCCTAACTTATATTGCAAAATATATTAAAATATCGTGCACTTTATTGGGACCCCTTAATATTGCTTCCACTGTTGCATAATATACATCTATTGTAAGTACTAAACATAAGTTTAAAAATACAGATCTTAGTCTATTGAGCTTACAAACTATTTTTACACAATGAGATTTCCAATTCAGATTTTCATCCAAATTGAGTCCCAAAAATTGACTGGTGTGAAAGCAGCAGCCAAAGATAGCAGCTAATTCTGCCGATCATGCCCGAGCGCTACCATGGATATTCGAAATCAAGTGGAGCGCTTCAAAATTTAAAAAATTTAAAAAATATTAATTCCAAACATAATACGCTACTATTAATAAACGGCAGCATTTCTATGTAAAAATAATTCCTTTCAAAATATACCCTCGAAGAAAAATATGGAAAATATTAATTTCAAATATAATATTGTATTATTCCTAAACGACATTAGCTTGGAAAAAACTATGTGGAGACAAAAAGTACACTATGGGTAACATTTCTATGAATAATTCCTTGCGAAAGAGAAATAAGGGCTCGAAATACCCTCGAACGAAAACGGAAAATATTAATTTCAAATATAATATTCTATTATTCCTAATCGGCATTAGCTTGGAAAAAACTATGAGGAGACATAAAGTACACCATAGGCAGTATAACTATCTATAAATAATTACTTGCGAAAAAGAAATAAGAGCACAAACATCACTTAACTGAAAAATGTTGAAAATAGTAATTTCAAATATAATATGCTATTATTCCTAAACGGCATTAGCTTGGAAAAAACTGACTATGTGGAGACATAATGTACACCATAGGCAGTATCCCCATGCATAAATAATTCCTTGCAAAGAGAAATAAGGGCTCAAAGTACCCTCGAAGAAATATATAGAAAATATTAATTTTATATATAATATTCTATTATACCTAAACGGCAGTAGCTTGGAAAAAACTAACTATGAGGAGACATAAAGTACACCATAGGCAGTATAACTATCTATAAATAATCCCTTGCGAAAGAGAAATAAGGGCTACAAATACCCTCGAACAAAAACAAAAAATATAAATTTCAAATATAATATTTTATTATTCTTAAACAGCATTAGCTTGGAAAAAACTAACTATGTGGAGACAAAAAGTACATCATGGGCAACATTTCTATGTATAAATAATTCCTTGCGAAAGAGAAATAAGGGCTCGAAATACCCTCGAAGAAAAACAAAAAATATTAATTTCAAATATAATATTCTATTATTCCTAAACGGCATTAGCTTGGAAAAAACTAACTATATGGAGACATAAAGTACACCACAGGCAGTATCCCTATGTATAAATAATTCCTTGCAAAATAGAAATAAGGGCACAAACATCCCTTAACTGAAAAACGTAAAATATTAATTTCAAATATAACATTCTATTGATTCTAAATATAATAACTGCAAAAATAATTTAAAACACATGATAGATAATAAATCAAATAAAGGGAGGAATAAAGGGATCCTGTTAACACTGAGTCGGTGGAAAATATGAGTTTAATTCATAATTTTTTCATACATTGTATGTGTTATTAATAATATCTACATAAGTCGCACATGTTGTGAAGTAATTTTGATTCATTCGTTTGCAGTAGTAAACATCGAGAATGCATTGTCCTCATACAATGGGCACATCTAATGATATCGGGATCAATATCTTGTATTTCATGTAAGCAGAAGAAACACTTATTCTTCATATCGTCCGATGCGGACAATACCTTTCTTTGTAAGTCACTTCTGTAAATACCGATATCATAGGGTATATCCGTGCTGCGGCTTCTAATAATATTTTCAAAATAATATAGCACAAATGGTCCGCAATTGTAACCGTCTTTTTGGAATAATTGAGGATCTCTTTCTAGTGTCCATCCGTCAGTATCAATCGGTTTTCGTTTGAAAATAACTCCTCGTACAGTGAAAGTTGTGAATTTGTTATATGATTTTAAATATTTTAAAACCCTATCTAAAAACATTTTACATTTTTGTTTGTTACTTCCAAACGGGTCCATGTAACGAAAAGTTTTATTTTCTGTGTCTATTATTGCGATACACCAGTGGTTGTCATGTAATAATATAGGCATAGCCAAACGACTTTTAGTAAATACAATGTCCTTGACGAAAAAGTCTGATACAGAGTTCACATCGTTAGAAAATATTTTACTAGCATATCCTGATGAAATTATTTGATAGACGGTGTTACTTTCAAATACAAGGCCTTCTTGAAATAACTGAGAGGAACTGGTGTGATTTTGTAATATTCACAAAATTAGGCATACACATCGAGAGAATTTATAGAGATGAAAATGTCTTTAAAGGAATGTATCCGATTCTCAGGAACTTTTACTACTTCTATCTTCTTCCAAAAATTATTCTTCCTTCTGTCGAAATTCCTTCCTTCGAAGAAAGGAAATGGAAACCCGGTAAAGCAATAAATATCTTAAAGAATGGTCTCGTAGACGATATAAATTATTATAGACGTTTCAGCAATGGAAAAGGGTACACTGTTGCAATGTTTAACAGATTAAACTGTTATATAAAAGAGATCATAACAGACGACTTTCTTTCCTTGTCTGACCGACAGTGGCTAACAAATACTGGGATGGACATTTTACTAAATATTTTAGATGAAAACACCGTCTATCAAATAATTTCATCAGGATATGCTAGTAAAATATTTTCTAACGATGTGAACTCTGTATCAGACTTTTTCGTCAAGGACATTGTATTTACTAAAAGTCGTTTGGCTATGCTATGTATTATTAAATGACAACCACTGGTGTATCGCAATAATAGACACAGAAAGTAAAACTTTTCGTTAGAAGTGACTTACAAAGAAAGGTATTGTCCGCATCGGACGATATGAAGAATAAGTGTTTCTTCTGCTTACATGAAATACAAGATATTGATCCCGATATCATTAGATGTGCCCATTGTATGAGGACAATGCATTCTCGATATTTACTACTGCAAACGAATGAATCAAAATTACTTCACAACATGTGCGACTTATGTAGATATTATTAATAACACATACAATGTATGAAAAAATTATGAATTAAACTCATATTTTCCACCGACTCAGTGTTAACAGGATCCCTTTATTCCTCCCTTTATTTGATTTATTATCTATCATGTGTTTTAAATTATTTTTGCAGTTATTATATTTAGAATCAATAGAATGTTATATTTGAAATTAATATTTTACGTTTTTCAGTTAAGGGATGTTTGTGCCCTTATTTCTCTTTTGCAAGGAATTATTTATACATAGGGATACTGCCTGTGGTGTACTTTATGTCTCCACATAGTTAGTTTTTTTTCCAAGCTAATGCCGTTTGGGAATAATAGAATATTATATTTGAAATTAATATTTTTTGTTTTTCTTCGAGGGTATTTCGAGCCCTTATTTCTCTTTCGCAAGGAATTATTTATACATAGAAATGTTGCCCATGATGTACTTTTTGTCTCCACATAGTTAGTTTTTTCCAAGCTAATGCCGTTTATGAATAATAGATTATATTTGAAATTAATATTCTCTGTTTTTCTTCTAGGGTATTTCGAGCCCTTATTTCTCTTTCGCAAGGAATTATTTATACATAGAAATGTTGCCCATGATGTACTTTTTGTCTCCACATAGTTAGTATTTTCCAAGCTAATGCTGTTTAAGAATAATAAAATATTATATTTGAAATTTATATTTTTTGTTTGAGGGTATTTGTAGCCCTTATTTCTCTTTCGCAAGAAATTATTTATACATATAAATGTAGCCCATAGTGTACTTTTTGTCTCCACATAGTTAATTTTTTCCAAGCTAATGCCGTTTAGGAATAATAGAATATTATATTTGAAATTAATATTTTTTGTTTTGTTCGAGGGTATTTGTAGCCCTTATTTCTCTTTCGCAAGGAATTATTTATAGATAGAAATGTTGCCCATAGTGTACTTTTTGTCTCCACATAGTTAGTTTTTTCCAAGCTAATGCCGTTTAGGAATAATAGCATATTATATTTGAAATTATTATGTTCAACATTTTTCAGTTAAGCGATGTTTGTGCCCTTATTTCTCTTTTGCAAGGAATTATTTATACATAGGGATACTGCCTATGATGTACTTTATGTCTCCATATAGTTAGTTTTTTCCAAGCTAATGCCGTTTAGAAATAATAGAATATTATATTTGAAATTAATATTTTTTGTTTTTGTTCGAGGGTATTTGTAGCCCTTATTTCTCTTTCGCAAGAAATTATTTATACATATAAATGTAGCCCATAGTGTACTTTTTGTCTCCACATAGTTAGTTTTTTCCAAGCTAATGCCGTTTAGGAATAATAGCATATTATATTTGAAATTACTATTTTCAACATTTTTCAGTTAAGGGATGTTTGTGCTCTTATTTCTCTTTCGCAAGGAATTATTTATAGATAGTTATACTGCCTATGGTGTACTTTATGTCTCCTCATAGTTAGTTTTTTCCAAGCTAATGCCGATTAGGAATAATAGAATATTATATTTGAAATTAATATTTTTTGTTTTTCTTCGAGGGTATTTCGAGCCCTTATTTCTTTTTTGCAAGGAATTATTTATACATAGGGATACTGCCTGTGGTGTACTTTATGTCTCCACATAGTTAGTTTTTTCCAAGCTAATGCCGTTTGGGAATAATAGAATATTATATTTGAAATTAATATTTTTTGTTTTTCTTCGAGGGTATTTCGAGCCTTTATTTCTCTTTCGCAAGGAATTATTTATACATATAAATGTAGCCCATAGTGTACTTTTTGTCTCCACATAGTTAATTTTTTCCAAGCTAATGCCGTTTAGGAATAATAGAATATTATATTTGAAATTAATATTTTTTGTTTTTCTTCGAGGGTATTTCGAGCCCTTATTTCTCTTTCGCAAGGAATTATTTATACATAGAAATGTTGCCCATGATGTACTTTTTGTCTCCACATAGTTAGTTTTTTCCAAACTAATGCCGTTTAGGAATAATAGCATATTATATTTGAAATTATTATTTTCAACATTATTTAGTTAAGGGATGTTTGTGCCCTTATTTCTCTTTTGCAAGGAATTATTTATACATAGGGATACTGCCTATGGTGTACTTTATGTCTCCTCATAGTTAGTTTTTTCCAAGCTACTGCCGTTTAGGTATAATAGAATATTATATATAAAATTAATATTTTCTATATATTTCTTCGAGGGTACTTTGAGCCCTTATTTCTCTTTTGCAAGGAATTATTTATGCATGGGGATACTGCCTATGGTGTACATTATGTCTCCACATAGTCAGTTTTTTCCAAGCTAATGCCGTTTAGGAATAATAGCATATTATATTTGAAATTACTATTTTCAACATTTTTCAGTTAAGGGATGTTTGTGCTCTTATTTCTCTTTCGCAAGGAATTATTTATAGATAGTTATACTGCCTATGGTGTACTTTATGTCTCCTCATAGTTAGTTTTTTCCAAGCTAATGCCGATTAGGAATAATAGAATATTATATTTGAAATTAATATTTTCCGTTTTCGTTCGAGGGTATTTCGAGCCCTTATTTCTCTTTCGCAAGGAATTATTCATAGAAATGTTACCCATAGTGTACTTTTTGTCTCCACATAGTTTTTTCCAAGCTAATGTCGTTTAGGAATAATACAATATTATATTTGAAATTAATATTTTCGATATTTTTCTTCGAGGGTATATTTTGAAAGGAATTATTTTTACATAGAAATGCTGCCGTTTATTAATAGTAGCTTATTATGTTTGGAATTAATATTTTTTAAATTTTTTAAATTTTGAAGCGCTCCACTTGATTTCGAATATCCATGGTAGCGCTCGGGCATGATCGGCAGAATTAGCTGCTATCTTTGGCTGCTGATTTCACACCAGTCAAAAATTGTATGCTACCATGTCTGTTACACAACGATGCATTGTAAATATCGAGAGCTATATCTTCAACATTATGTTGATATGCGTAAAATTTCAGTTTTTTCAACATTAAAATATAAATTAAGATCAGTGAAATAGTGAGCAATATTATTTAAAATATCAGAGCACTTACTTTTTAGATTATTAAAAAATTTATCAGAAATCAGAGATATATCATCAGCATAAACAGTAAAGTGACAACCTGGTATAACCGAACCAATCTGGTTTATATATAAAATAAACAAAACTGGGTCCAAAATGGATCCCTGCTTCACCCCTAAATGAACATTTAAGAAACCCGATTGACAACTACGCGACTGATTATTCTCTGAAACCAAAAAGGAAACATATTGTCGCCGATTTCTCAAGAATGATGCACACCACTCCAAAGTAACACCCCTAATTCCATACGTTTCAAGAATTTCCAATAACTTCTCATGATTGACGCAGTCGAAAGCTCTGCTTAAGTCGCAAAAAATCGCTACTGGGCTCTCGCCTGCATCCACATGTTCAATCAACTGATTATAAAAAGAGAACATCTCTGTACTAGTGGATTTTTGGGGCCGAAATCCATGTTGATGTTCTGTAATTGCATTATTGCTTTCCAAAAAACTTCTATCTATCTATCTAAAAATGCATATTCGAAAGTTTTTGAAAAACTATTAGGTACAGATATAGGTCTATAGGTCTTAAGTAAGGAAGGGTCATTTTTCTTATATAAGGGTATAACTTTATTTGTTTTAAAATTATCAGGGAATTTACCACAATAAAATGATAAATTTAATAAATAAGTGATAGGTTCCAAAATGAATTTTAAAATCTTTTTCACAAGAAATAAAGGAATTTCATCCCCTCCTGAAGATGATTTATTTTTTATTTTTCTTTTATCAATGTCCCTTCAAAAACCGTGACATTGACCTAGTTTATAAAATAAAAATATCGCATAAATAGAGCACGCAATACATGAAACCAGACTAGGTCGTTTTATATAAAAAAATATACAGATATGAGAGAAGCTGGCTACAGACTATGCGTGAATTCACGATTCGCGATGCGCAATGCGTGATTCGCTGAATTCGTCTTAATTCGCAGGCATTTGAGAATAACACGCACTATTCGCGCACTAGATACTGATTAGTTAATCATGTTTAAAACAACGTAGGAATTTAAGTTTTTCAATGCAGTTCTAAAATGGATAGCGACTATGACTTGACAATAGCTAGTGCTATTTATATTATTTTGGCTAAAAAATCAAAAACGAGAAGAAAACGGAAACAACGAAGATGGTGGTGTGTGTCAGTGGCAAAAATTTAATAAAATTCAATAATGATACTGGTGTCGTAGAATTTGCTCAAAGAAGAATGGATCAAGTCTGTTGTATATCGTCCAGTTGAATTTTTGTTGTCACCATTTGAAAATTTAAATAAATTAATAAAAGGGGGAATACTTTATATTTATCTACCTTGTGTATCGCTTCTGTTACAATTGTAATATACTTTTGTTGAAGTTTTATCGATACTGTTGTTCTGAATTGCATAATCCACATCTCGGTTTTCTCTGCAGTGCCACTCTTCAAAATCGTCCTTATTATTGAATTATACGTGTTTTGTTCTACATTAATCTTATGAAGTTCTTGTAAATGTTTAGTATATTCCTTGTATGTTCGGTAAGCGCCAGTAATCTGAAATTATTATTTTAAAGCAACACATAATATTTTTTATACCTTACCTAGGTATTTTTTATAGCAACAATAACAAATACCTTTTCAACTGAGCAAATAACACAGATTATGTGACATTTTTTACCACTTGATTGAAAGAATGATGCTTCTTCTTTCTTATTATGAATATTTTTCAAGTGTCGTTTAAGATTAAATTTCTTCAAAAATTCTTGCTTGCAATATTCGCAAGTTAATTGTTTAGAACTAAAACGTTAATGTTAATTTTACAGGAACCTAGGTCAAAAATCGGCTGAACTTGAACTTACGTGTTATCCATTTAAAAATTATTAAAAAGCTGGAAGAAAAATGCATGCACAACCTGAAACACAAAATTAATCCAGAAAATTGTATGGAAAATAGCTTCGAAGCGCGTGCCAAAAAGTAAACACACTTCTTCTATCTGTAAAATAAAAATTAGAAAACCATTTGACTAAAATTGAAGGTAAAATTCTCCAAAATAGAGAAAAAATCACGAAAAGTGGAATTGTGTAGATAGCAAAGAGAGGTTAGCGCGCCAAACAGCAACGTAAACATACAGATTACAGCTAAAGCTATCTGCGATCTGCTAAAAATTAAAAAGAGCGCCAAGAACTAGAGACCACAGAACCGAGAGCCGGCGGGAGCTACCGAGAGCTAACGAGAGCCGCACAAGAAAAACGGTATCCTCCACATGAACTAGCGCGCCTCAACGCGAATTCGCAAATTAGCACGCATCAATGCGAATCTCCATGAATAGAACGATTCGTATTGATGCGCGGCCTTTGATATTCGTCAATTTTACCGCCTCTGCGGGCGAATCGCTACAAACAAGCAAACCACGTTGTGCGCGAATCGATTTGTAACGAATAAGTACCTACACACTATGCACGAATTGCAGAAGAATCACGCATTTCGCATTGCGAATCGTGAATATATTCATACTATATAGCGAACTCGTGGCTCATAATTAGATTTTTAAGAATAAGTCCCTACACACTATGCACGCATTTCTTATGAATCACGCATGGTCTGTAGCGGGCAAGAGAGAAAGCAAGTTATCTGCGTGATTGTTTACTGAAATCGAATTAGAATTTGTTTAATGCAGGGTTGTATTTTGCCAAGTTTAATTTCGTAATAATTTAAAGTGGTATTTTGTGGAATGTGTTATTCTGTACAAGTGTATAATAAACTTATAAAGGTCAGTTTTCATTACCAAGTGTGTGTGGTATTATGAAAAAAAAATATGTATTCAAATTAAGAAAGAACTAATACGAGAGCTAATATGTCTAATACTTCGTTTTTTTTTTATCAAAATTAGACGGCGGCTGCAAGAAAACGATATCAGATGGACTACCGCGATAGACACGTACCGCATAAGAAAATGTCTGTAAGATTAGTTCAACATTTAAGAGATTATGGGAATTATGAACGCCAATACTCTAATGTTGAGTAAAAACAAACTCGGAAAGTAATAATCTTGAACCAAATATTTTAAATGCCGTAGAAGAAGACTCTAAGTAAGTAAAAAGTATTTAGTATGTATTTATTTATTATTGAGTTTTCTGTTAGTTGACTTGTTTCTGTTTTATAGTGTGTTATCCGTAAAAGAATACATTTTTTATTTTTTGTTTATATGGAATAATAAAGCGAACACCCACTACAAACAAATGTATGTGTCAAAAAGCAGTGACGTGGGCCTATTGTTTTCTAATAGAACTTCTTTTCCCATCTTCCACTTCAATAATTAAATATGGCAACAATGCTAGTGACGCTGCAACTAGATATGCTCAGCGCCTATCTGCTCAGTGGCGTACTATGAAAATTGCGAAAAAAGGCAACAAAAATAAATTAGCTTTTGTGACAGAATTTAAGAAAACAAACTTATGATATGTGTTTGTAAAGATCACGGGTACCCCCCCTCCAAACCGGACCCCCCTTCAAAGTTACACCCTGTATATATATATATATATATATATATATATATTGTGATAAAATAGAATTTACATAAAAATTATATGCTATGAAATTCATTTTAAACAACAAATATAAAGAATTATTATTGGAATTGTGTTATTATAGGTGTAAAATATAGAGAAGTTGTTATTATTGGAATTATATAATATAAACATATCTAAAGAAGCATATTGGTATATTGAAAGGACAAAATTTTACAAATTTTATTAAATTTAATTTAATATTTTATCTATCTTAATTGGACATGACAATACAGAAACATAACATAGTACATAAAGAAAATAAATTCAAAACCAAGACATTGATATATCAAAAGAAAGCTTAAAGAGCCAGGATTTATCATATATGCATATCGCAAGACGAAAACATCAGTCAAATAAAATATTTGCACAATAAAATGAAAATTCCAATATTGAACGTAATGACAAATAGAAATGTCAAATATAAAGATGGCTATACAATGAAAATTCAACATCTCTGAAAGGACGCTAAAAAAACACAAATTAAAGAATATTTTATTATAAAATTACTTAAAAACTGTTATATATTTGTAAAATGTAGTTATAAGATTATAAAAGACAATTAGTGTAGTGAACAGTGCCTGAATAATTTTAATTAAAAGTGACACATGTGTATTGACCCTAAGAAAACTACTAAGAATCAAGAGGGTAAAATTACATAGAAACAAAAGTTTATTGACTAGTTAGGAAGAAACTGTGAAATTAGAAGGTGTACAAGTTTGGTAGAGCAGAAAATTTCATTTAAAATAGTTAAAATATAGTTAAAAAAGTATAAATTCATGCTTACCAGTTTCACATAATCAGTATAAAAATAAAGTAACTTAAATCAACATCGATTAAGACAACATTTAAGAAATTTGGTGGAAATCATCTCCATAACCAGAGCTGGGGTTTTGCAAAAGGTCGAAGGAATCGATCTCCAGAGAGAAATAACCTCCAAATACGTATACAAAACGAAATCTAGCTAGATCGCATGCACATTGATCAATATTCAACTTCTAAAAAGATAAATAATAAATTACAAAATTTAATAACTTAGGTACCTATATTAAATTTCAAACATATTAAAAGCTTAAACTTTCAAAATTCCAATAATTAAATGTTGTATAAACAGCCACTAAAGACGGCCATTTTAGAAATAAATAATAAATAGAGCTTAGGTAGAATTTATGCAATATTCATTACACTCGTGTATGTTTCTAGTTGCCTAATAGTAAATAGCTTCACAGAAATATATAAAACCATATGAAATATACAAGTGGGTAATTGATAATAAAATTAAAATATTGCAAAAATATTCTTTAAATATTCATTGTTTGTTGAATGAGTTTATAGTTCAATTGAGAACTTATCATTTTATGCCTGAATAAAAGTTAATGTACTGTTTTAAAAAATATTGTTTTATATGAACTGAGTGGTAACAGATATTAGACCATTAAATAAAAAAAGTTTTAGCTACTCTGCTAGAATCCAATCCTGAGATAAGAGAGAAACATAGCCAGGGTATAGCATAAAACAGGTAAAACAATATTATCTAAACAAAAATTTATATTTATTTCCATTTAGAACTCACATATACAATATAACATAAATACAATTTTACACCATTTAAATAAATAACAAAACAAATTAAAAATAAAATTAAACATTTGCGCCTAATAAAAATTAAAATCATAAAAATAAATTAATAACCAACCAATAATAAATTAACATATTCTCATTATCATCACACCATACACACACACAATCACATCACAATAATATATATAGTTTTATCCAACATACTTTGTGACATCATTTCATAAGAATTTCCCTTCTCTTTGACATCCTCTGAGAAGAACTTGCATCGTAGACTTGCTTATACTGGCCCCTACATTGTTTTAAGGAAGTTATGGGATGCCAAAAAATCATGTGTAAGTTTTAACGTTTTTTGTACTTCCGCAATATATTACACAGAGGGTAGCACGCAGAAGCTGTTGCTGTATATTTATGTTTTTATTTATGTTGCACAATATATGATGTGGTTTTTGTGACATTCTGAAATATACGTAACTTACGCTTTCTGTCGCGCTTGTGACATCCACATTTTTTTCGTAGTGCACTGCGATTTTACAACGCTGTAGACACTATATATTTAAAATAGTAAGAACATATTTAATGAGCGCCAATGTTATATTTCTTTTTAATTATTTTCAGTATTAATTTACTCAAAATACCAACTGTATAGTTTAACATTTTTTTGTTCAATTGTACATTAAGGTTATAGTACAAGTAATTTTTGATACATTTCCTTAATATACCATATTTTGAAAACACTTTTCGATCTACAGGGTGTTATAAGTTTTAATAAAAAAATCAAATTTGTTAATATTGCTGAAATCGCTCGCAATATTTTAATGAAATTCAGCAGGCTGTGGCAGTTAACGACAATACATGTTTTGCAATAAAAATATTGTTTCCAGTTTCACCAGTCCTATACGCACGGCGTATGCCGGCAGGGGCGTCTGGATATTTTTAAAGAAAAAATGATTCGTCACTGGTTTTTCTTATAATAAAATTATTTTCGAATTTCTTATTCAATTTGGAACTTACGACTCACCATTTTCGAGTAAAAAAATAAAATTTGATTTATTGCATGGCATGGAAGTTCTGTTTCATTGATTTAATTTGATTTCTGCTATTTTAAAAATTATTGAAACCGGATTATAAATTGATTATAATTTTTTTTCCTGAAAAATGGTGTTGTAAGAAAAAAGTCGAGAGACCTTTTCACTTCTAAATTAAACAATGAATTAAAAACTAATTTTTATTTTAATAAAACTCAGTGTTGGATCATTTTTTTCTTTAAAAATATTCAGCAGCGGCGTCCGGTGAGACTTCTGGTATGTCATAGCTTAATAACCCTAAAATCTGATAAGGTGGTGATAATCAGGGTCCCTCAAATCCGCTTGTTCTGATTTTACTATGGCGACACAAGGCCTGCTATAATTTCTTATACCCCCGAAATTTAATATACATGTTTAGCGAATTTTTGATTTACAATCTGATAAGGTGGGGTTAATCACAAACCCCCTCAAAACAAAATACTGAATTTGAAAGGCGCTAGAAAAATCAAGTGTGAGCCAAGGAATTATGTCAAATCAGTATGAATAAAAACTGAATTAATGTGGTCTGCTATGAAAAAATAAGTCACATAAATGACACTGTGTCGAGGCTAAAATGAAATAAAATATATGAAACATTTATTAAGATAATGAATAAATACAAATAAGTTTTTTCATTTATTGGACCTTTTTCTACCAAACCACCCTCTAAAAGAATACATTTTTCAATACGCTAATTATACATATACCCTTTTTACACCCTATATATATTTTTGCTTGTATTCTATTTCTTTGCTGTAACATATAGTTACCATATTAGTCATTTTATCTTATGCTGAGACTTGCATTTATTTCCTTATATATAGAGTTCCAGATCTAGCTTAGCTTCAGTGTGAACTATACCTCTGTACCGCTTACTTTGAATAAACGTCGTTCGATATTATAAATGTATTAAGTTATTTACAACGTTCTCGTTCCGTACATACTTAATTGGCGCAGTCGGTAGGATCTACAAACAAGTCTCTGAATTCTCGTGAGTGAGTGAGTGAGATCCTTGGTGACATTAGACTTTCGTACGCTGTACCATATAGACGTGTTTAAATAGTGCGCTGAAATTATTGATTTTTATATTGCTTATATTGTGTGTCTGGCATTATTTTCTGACTTGTTATCTGACGTGGTAAATAGCTACAAGATGACTAGGTCTGCTTCTAAAAGTATTATCCCGGAGACTAGACATGATGAGACCTTAAAAGATTACATAGCTAATTTAGTAAAGGAGTCAACAAAGGCTCTACAACAAAAAATATTATCTTTGGAACAGCAAGTAAGTGACTTGGTTTCAACAAATAAAGAACTGATTGGGTTGTTAACGAAGAATAGACATATTGATTCGTTAATCGTTAATGATTCTAATAATACGGTTAAGTCCTCCGCATTATCACAAAAAGTAGTAGCTGTGGGGGAACAAAGAAATACTAGGAATTCGACTAAAAGTGCCAGCCATTGGATAGCGGCAAAACTGATGAATCGGTCGCCAGCGGCGTATCTATGAAACGGAATAAGAATTTTATTAGGGGTTCGGCTGCTGTTTGTGACGAATCTTCCTTGGCTGCTCCAGCTAAGAAATTATGGCTCTACGTAGGGAGATGCAGAGCTGAGACTACGGTGGACAGTGTTATTTCCTATTTACAAAATAAAATGCAGGATCGAGAATTCGAGGTTGTAAAACTGGTCAGCAAGGGGTCTAATGCTGCTTTTCGAGTAAGTACAGTCTTCTCTGAACAAGTGCGTGAAGAACTTTACAGTCCTGGTTTTTGGCCTGAAAATATTATTATAAAACATTTTTTCATGGGCGTAAGCAATCGTCTGGATCATTTGTCTAATAATGAGGCGAAGCGTGTTGGAATTTGCCATATTAATATAAGAAGCGCTCGTAATAAATTGGTAGAATTGTATACTTTTTTGGAATCATTAGATTTCCCGGACGTTGTATGTTTGAGCGAGACCTGGTTCTCAGCTGAAGAAATTTTAGTTTTAAAACTTAATAATTACAAATTAACTGATTACTACTGTAGAGTTGATAAAGATGGTGGTGGTGTTGCGATTTATATTCGCGATACAATTGACAGTTTTAGTATTAGAGCGATTAATGTGACTCGAGTCCAATCTGTATTTGAGTATGCTGCTACAGAGATTATTGTTGATTATGTAAATATTTTAGTAGTTAGTTTATATAGGGCACCTGATTCTAACGTTGATCTGTTTTTAAGTTATTTAGAAAATTTGTTGACGCTAATTGGCTCCAATCTTAAGTTCAAGTACATGTTTGTATGTGGTGATTTCAATATAAATTTGGATGTCAACGTTAGAAATCGGAACGCCACTGCTTTAGTAAATTTATTTGACGCGTATGGTTTTGTACAAAGTTTCTATGATTATACTCGTGTAAATAAGAATTCAAAGTCTGTAATCGACAATGTATTTGTGAGAGTCAGTGTACCTATTGTAAGGGCAGAGCTGATTTTCCCTATTTTTCTGATCATTCTATGCAGCTGATTGAATTTAATTGTAACAATTCGATTACTGATAAAATTCGTTTTTATGATCGACGTGATTTTACGAACAATTTCAATATTCAGATTTTTAAAGTTCATGTTGCAAATGTGGGATGGAATGCTCTGATTGATAACGTGCTTGATAGCAATGATAAATTTGATAAGTTTTTTACCCGTTTTTTGGAGATAGTTGATTTGTCTTTCCCTTTGGAATCGTTTCGTATCGGGAGCGGTAATGGACCCAAAACCAAACCTTGGATAACCCCGCTGATCCGGGAACAGTGTAGTTTGTTGAAAGACCTGTATAAAATGTACTTATTTTGTCCTACTGACAGAAATAGGGATCTGTATAAACAATTAAGTAAATCTCACAAAAAATCTATAAGAGAGGCAAAAAGAAGTTACTATAGGGAATCAATTGCGTCAGCGCAGAATAAATCAAAGGCTGCTTGGAATGTGATAAAAGATCATGTAAATGTAAATAACCGCTCTAGTGTTCCTATCAATTTTGTAGATGATATAAATAATTCTGTGCCTTTTGCGCAATCTGCGGAAGCTTTTAATTCATTCTTTCTAGACTCTGTTAGTGTAATCCACAAGTCGAATGTAAATCCTCATAATTATCTATTTTCCACAGACAGAGTGGCCGAATCTTTGACTTTGTTACCACTTTCTCAAGAGGAAATGGTTGAGGTGATAAATAGTGTTTCTATCAAGGATTCAGGGGGTTTTGACGGTATTCCCTGTTCTATCCTTAAGCACGTGGTTCATGACATAAAGGAACCTCTTACTAAACTTGTAAATAGCTCTTTTGAACAGGGTTCATTTCCATCTATTTTAAAACAGAGTTTGATTGTCCCTATTTATAAAAAAGGGGAACGTGATAAGATTTCGAATTATAGAGGTATTTCTTTGGTGTCGGTGTTTGCAAAGATATACGAGAAGGCTTTTGCTGAAAATCTAAAGTTTTTCTTAAGTGAGCACAAGTTGATTAGTAAGTTCCAATTCGGCTTCCAAGCTGGTTATTCAACGTTGGATGCTTTATTGACAATTTATAAACACATTTTGGAAAGTCTTGAGTCTAAACAGAGATCGGCTTGTTTTTATTTTGATTTAACGCGGGCTTTTGATACCGTAAATCATGACTTGCTTCTGATAAAGCTTGAACATTATGGGGTCAGGGTACTACTCTTGAGTAGTTGAGATCTTATTTATCTAACCGACAGCAGAAAGTTATCGTCAAGGGTCCTGATGGCCAGTCTACATCGAGCAACAGAGTGGTTCCCTCGGGTGTTCCTCAGGGTAGCATTTTGGGACCTATTTTGTTCATCGTATTTATAAATGATCTAGGCAATTGTTTTTATCCAAATCTGGCTTCTCTCTATGCAGATGATTCCACTGTGGCTTTTCGGGCAAATTGCGTTGATCAGTCTCGTGAGGGTGGTAATTGCATTGATATAATGAAAACATATTGTGTGGCAAATGGGCTGTCTCTAAACTGCGCGAAAACTGAAATGATTTCTTTTTCAACTCATGACCCTAATTTTAGTTTGTATGTTGCCTTAAATGGGAGATCTCTTAGGGATAATGATTGTGTCAAGTCTCTGGGAGTCACTTTTGATAGGTGTCTAAACTGGCAGGCTCACATAGCGAACTTATGCAAGGGACTATCCAAACATAACTTTGTCATGTGGAATCTAAGGGAGTTTGTGAGTCTTGACATTCTTAAATTATATTATTACGGGCAGGTTTACCCTATCTTAAGTTATTGTATCCTCTGTTGGGGTAATGGTTCTGGCATTGACAATTTAATGATTGCGCAAAATGAATCATGCGAACTATGCTGTTTAAAACAAGGCGTTATTCTTGTCGCCAATTATTCAAAGACTTGGGAATCTTGACCGCAGTCTCAATGTATATTTTAGAGTGCGCGACATATGTCAGGGTTCACAAGTCTGAATTTACGCAGTTCGAGGATAGACATTTGACGTTTGACCTCAGAGAAAGACATGCTGTCGTGGTACCTAGACACCGATTGGCAAAGTCAGCTAATAGTCCATTTGTTATGGCTCCTAAAATATATAACCATCTTCCAGTAAATATAAGAAATATTCAGAGCATTCCGTCCTTTAAAAAGTTGTGTAGAGAGTTACTTTTGACAAAATCGTTCTATACGGTGCGTGAATTTTTTGAGTGTACTTTTCTTTGATTGTTGTTTGTTATTGTTGTATTGTACAAATTGAATTTGAATTCAATGATTGTGTGTCATTGTTATTTATTTTGTTATATATTTGTATAAATTCCTATTGTGAATTTTATTATATTTACTTGACGTTTTCCATGCATTGTATTATGTCTCAGGAAATAAAGCATATTATTATTATTATTATTATTATTATTATTATTATTGGTGTACTCCTGTACTTTGTTGAAGATCCAGAACCTGTCCAGCTCTCAGGTGAAATTTATTGGATTCGGAACTTCGTGGTTGGTTAACTTGACGCCGAGATCCCTGGACCGTCAGCGACGATTCAAAGTAAGTCCCTCTTGTATTTTTCCACTCCTTTCCTCGCTAAGTTGATATAAACTGTTTTTTATATACTTGTGCGGCGAAAAGACATTTTGATCTACACTTGCTTGTGTACGTTCAAAATTAGTTAGGGTTAAATTTTTAGGAAGTGATTAAGTGAATTTAATTGTTCTGAATTCGTTTTATATTTTTTCTCTGTCCAAAGTGCTTCTTTTGTCGAGTGACTATTAAAAACAATTTGTTTATGAGTCAACTCGACTGAAAACGAAGTGCTTGTTCAGATGCCAAAGGATAGTAATTCTCAAGCTAGATTACGTGTAGAAAATCCATACCAGGTCCCTGTAGGTGTTGGACTCTCCGTAAATCAGAACGAGATAGATAGTTTAGTAAATCAGTTATCTAGTACATTAAATAGTGAAAATATGACTACTAACTCAAATATCAATGAAGCAAAAGCTTTCCTTGATGTGATACCAGTTTTTGATGGTTCACAAACAAAACTACAAACATTTTGCAAATTATGTGACGAACTAATTAGAATATTTAATATCCCTGAAAGAACTGACCGTATGGTATATTTACTTGCGGGAATCAGATCAAAAATCACGGGCCAAGCCGAAATTATTTTAAACCAACGTTTGGAAATCCAAACTTGGACACAAATCAAAAATCTATTACAACAAAATTTCGGAGATTGTAGAGATCTCCCATGCCTTCAGCAGGACTTAATTCATATGCGATACAACCCGAAAAACGAAACCTTGCAGGAATTCTCAAATAGAATCCAACACCTGAGGTCAATTTTATCTCAGAAACTAGTGAACTTGAATATCACAGCTGTTGAAAAACAAGCTTACCAAGACATTTATGCCAGACTCGCGCTCGACACGTACGTCGCGAACTTGCCAGATAACTTACAGTCAATGATACGGACAGCTGACAAAACTACATTAGAAGACGCGATATCTTTCGTAAACAGAGAACTACAGTTTAATCAGTACAAAGAACAACTTAAGAGAAACATGTCTTATTCGCAATCGCCATCAGTCCCACCTAAAATTCCCCAAAGAAACCATAATCCTAATATGAATTTTAGAACTAACCAAAATTTTAAACCGAATTTCCAAAATCAAAATTTTGCAAGACCACCTCTTCCACCAAGAAATCCAAATTTTAATCAAAATTTTAACCAAAATTATAATCAAAACCGAAATCAACAAGCTTCGGGAACTTATCAAAATTACAGATCAAATCATCCCACTCCGATGTCAGGAGTTCAATCATTTGTAAACCAAACACATAACACTAGAAGTAATCATCAAAATTTCAGGCAAAACCAACAAAATTTTAGACAAAAACCGAATAGGCAAACCTAGAACTAACGAAAATTTTAATATTGAAGAACAAAACTTTGAACAAAATTTTGATCCAAATTTCGACCCTAGTCAAGAATGTCAAAATGACAATTTACTTTTTGAACAAAATTTTGAAACAGATTATAATGACGAAGATTTTAATCAAAATTGTAACCAGGATTTTTATAACTGTGAAAATAACCAAAATTTTCCTTTAACCCCTCCTCAAGACAACCAAATATAGTAGAAAGTAATATTCAATTAGCTGCCCAGTTACCATATGTAAAAATGTCTCAACATCCTTATCCCCCTTTGAAACTTTTAATAGATACAGGCGCTTCATATTCTATGTTACGACCTGACATAATAGAAAAAATCTGTCCAAATCAAATTTTTAATTTTTCGACTCAAGTAAAAACTATTTTAGGAAAATGTACCATTAAACAAAAAGCTCATGTACCCGCTTTTTCAGAATTTAATTCAAATCAAAATTTAGAAGTATTATCTTATGATTTTCATAACTATTTTGACGGACTTATTGGCTACCATGATATGAAAAAATTTAACATGATAATTGACTTACCTAATAATAGACTTATAGGACAAAATTTTAATATTCCCCTTTATTTACGTGATCCCTATGACATAACAAGACGAGTGACACTTGCCCCAAATGAGTATTTAAAAACAACCATCCCTGTAGAAGCAAACTTTGGCGATATTTTAATACCTTTTCAAAATTTAAATAATTTAATAATTAGAGAAACATTAACAACCAGCAAAGACGGATATGCCCCGGTAAAACTCTTTAATCCCTGTAGTGAAACAAAAACTTTTTATTTTCAAAAACCTATTCCTTGTCAAAATATAGAAAATTTCGAATTATACAATTTCCAAATTTCTTCAAATGCAAGTAAATGTAAAAAGGAACAAATTCCAAATTTATTAAGAACGGAACATTTATCTAAAGAAGAAAAACAACATTTAATACCCCTTTGCAAAAATTATTATGATGTTTTTTATTTTCCTGGCGACCCTTTGACTTTCACTAATCAAGTTAAACATCAAATAAAAACTGAAGACGAAGTTCCTGTTCACACAAAAATATATAGATATCCAGAAATACATAAACAAGAAGTGAAATCACAAATTCAATCCTTATTACAAAATAATATAATCCGACCTTCAGATTCACCATGGTCCAGTCCCATATGGATTGTACCCAAAAAATTAGACGCTTCCGGAAATAAAAATGGCGACTCGTAGTAGACTACCGAAAAGTTAACGAAAAGACAGTTACTGACAGATATCCTATTCCAAACATCACAGACATATTAGACAAACTAGGACGATCCCAATATTTCACTACCCTTGACCTAGCATCCGGTTTTCATCAAATAGAAATGTCCCCAGAATCAATCCAAAAAACCGCTTTTAACACTAACAATGGACATTACGAATTTTTAAGGGTTCCTTTTGGCCTAAAAAACGCCCCCGCCACTTTTCAGAGAGTCATGGACAATGTCCTTAGAGATTTACAAAATAAAATTTGCCTAGTATATATGGACGACATTGTAATTTTTAGCACTTCCCTTCAGGAACATATTCAAAATTTAAAACTAGTATTTGAAGCTTTATGAAAAGCAAATCTGAAAATTCAATTAGACAAATCTGAATTTTTAAAAAGAGAAACAACATTTTTAGGACATATTATTACCCCTTCAGGAATAAAACCAAATCCAGACAAGGTAAAAGCCATTCAAAAATTTCCTATACCTAAAACACCTAAAGATATAAAATCATTTCTTGGACTTGTAGGATTTTATCGAAAATTTATAAATAATTTCGCAAAAATAACAAAACCGCTAACTCGATGTTTAAAAAAGGGAAATAAAATTGAACACTCCCCTGAATTTCTAGAATCAGTAAATTTATGTAAAAATATTTTATCTAATGAACCCCTTTTAGCTTTCCCAGATTTTTCAAAAACTTTTGTATTAACCACCGACGCATCTAACTTTGCGATCGGAGCTGTTTTATCCCAAAACGGTCATCCAATTTCATATGCGAGTAGAACCTTAAATCCGGCGGAAATAAATTATTCAACAATCGAAAAGAATTATTAGCAATCGTTTGGGCAACTAAATATTTTAGACCTTACCTATATGGAAGAAAATTTATAATAAATACAGACCATAAACCCCTTCAGTGGCTTTTCTCCTTAAAAGACCCTCAGTCTAGATTAGTCCGTTGGAGACTAAAATTAGAAGAATTTGAATACGAAGTAAAATATATTAAAGGAAAAGAAAACAATGTTGCAGATGCATTATCCCCATTTCCCCCAGACATTAACATTCACCAACTTCAACCCTCTACTTCTCAAGCGTTAGACTTACCTATTCTAGATGACGATACTCTCTCCATGTTAGTAAACGTGGATAGAACTAACACACCTATTGACGAAGAATTACTTAATGATATTTTACGACAGCTTCCAGAACCTTCTCCTCCAGTATTACACATTCCAGAACCCTCTCCTCCAGTATTACATATTCCAGAACCTGACGACAATGAAACAATACATACTTCAATAGAACATCCAGTAGCAAAATTACCCATAACAGATCAACCAATAAATCAATTTAAATATCAAATATATATCGCTCTAAATCCAAATCTTGTTCAACCTTATTGGCACAGACTAACCAGACCTTTTGATAAAAATTCAATTTTTATAGTATTCAATCCTCAACTTTCAAACCAAAATAAAGCTAAAATATTACGAAACTTTCTAAAACCAAAAGAAATAAACTGTTTATATTTTTATGATCAAAAAGCTAGACAATGTTTTGAACGTCTAATACCAAAATTCTTTAATAATACAATTAAATTTAGAATCTCCACACTAAAAGCTCAAGATGTAGAAAAACTAGAGTCCCAAATCAGATTAATAATGAAACAACATGAAGTAAATACAGTACACAGAGGCATTGACACTGTTTATAATTCTTTAGCAAAAACTCACTATTGGCCTAATATGAAAGAAACTATAACATCCTATATAAATAATTGTGAAACATGTAATCGAGCGAAATATGATAGACACCCACAAAATCCACCAATCCAAAAAAACGGAAACGCCCACTAAACCTTTCGACATTATACACATAGACATACTATTCTTTGACAAAAATCAATTCTTAACTGTTTTTGACACATTTTCAAAATTAGGACAAGCCTATCCTATACCTAGTAGAAATGCTATAACAACGACTAATACCATTCTAAATTATTTCTCCCATTACGGAAAACCAGTCAAAATAATCTGTGATCAAGGCAGTGAATTTAATAATAAAATATTTTCAGAATTTTGTCAATTACATAAAATAATTTTACATTTTACTAGCGTCAGTAATTCAAATTCTAATAGTCCAGTCGAACGTTTCCACTCAACAATTTTAGACTCCATCAGAGCTTTGAAATTAGATACCTAACCCTACCTTAAATCAAGAAACTCTAATTAAACTCAATTAAAGGAACAATTAAGTTACTTAACCCCTTTCATCAAAATTAGTAATAATCAGTGAAATATATGTTCAAAATTATAAAATTTATATCAACTTTCAAATTCCCATGTTCCAAATACCTCCAAATTTTACCTGTACCTTGAATCAAAACCTACCTATTCTTACCTTAACCTACTTACTTAAGAATCAACAAGATATCTTCAAAGTAATGTACCCAAATACCAGGCCTGTACCCATGGAACGACACGAGCAGAGACAACTGCACGAATTCATTGATGCAGTGACAAAATCATATCGACTGTACTACATCCAAAATTTAAAGAAATTCCATACATCAACTTCAAAAATCGTTACTTATAGAATTCACAACTCACCATGATTTACAGCTAGATGAACTGAGTAGTTTAGCGTAGAGTATATCTCAAATATAAAATCCAACCCTGGAATTGTTTGACCAAGATCCACATTAGCAAGTTCACTATTTTATCATCAAATATAATATTACATTTTCAACAGCACCCAGAAATTTTTGTGAAGGTCAAACTCAACGACGACGACATAACTCAACGACTGGAATCACGTTTATACCCGATGATCTCCAGTCACTACACCAGGAACAGTGACTCCCTGCTGTGTCCTTATTACCCTCCGTGAAGATGAGCATCAAAATGAAGAAGCACCCCTGAGCCTTGGTTTCAGATGAGGACTTCGCTGCCCTAGATGTCTCAACCCCAGAAGGAGCGACTACCGCCCACTAGGACCCTGGTCGCTTCACCCCGTGAGCTCCCTCTACGACGGGAGGAATTATACATATACCCTTTTTACACCCTATATATATTTTTGCTTGTATTCTATTTCTTTGCTGTAACATATAGTTACCATATTAGTCATTTTATCTTATGCTGAGACTTGCATTTATTTCCTTATATATAGAGTTCCAGATCTAGCTTAGCTTCAGTGTGAACACCTCTGTACCGCTTACTTTGAATAAACGTCGTTCGATATTATAAATGTATTAAGTTATTTACAACGTTCTCGTTCGGTACATACTTAATTCGCTTCCTATTGTGCTGTACAACTTTCTTTAACTGAGCTGCACTGATAAACTGACACGATTTTGTAATTCTTATGCGTAAATCGTCGATATTCAAAATAGTTGATTTCGGTATACTTTATTTTTTATTGTACCCCCAAAAGAAAATCAATTTTGATTCATACTTTTTGACTTATTTCCATGATCACTCTTGATTCGTCAAGCGCCTTTCAAATTCAGTATTTTGTTTTGAGGGGGGGTTGCAATCAACCCCATCTTATCAGATTATAAATCAAAAATTCGCTAAACGTTTATATTAAATTTCGGGGGTATAAGAAATTATAACAGACCTTGAGTCGCCATAGTAGGATCAGAAAAAGCGGTTTTCGATGCTATTTAAAACATAAAAATAGTTGTTGCGTTATTTTGGAAAATAAAGTTTTAACAAATTTTTATACAAATAAAACTTTGAGAACGTGTAGAAGACACTCTTTATAGATTTTATTCAAATTTCACACATAGGGGTTTTGAGGGGCCCTGAATAACACCACCTCATCAGATTTTAAATAAAAAAATCGCTAAACGTTTTTATTGAATTTCGGAGGTATAAAACAGATCATAGCAAGTCTTGGATCGCCGTCTTAAATGCCGTGATAGGGTCAGAAGAAGTGGTTTTCGATATTTGAATCAAAAAAATATTTGTAGCGTTATTTTAAAAAATAAAGTTTTACGAACTTTTATAAAAAATAAAACTTGAAGAACATATAGAAGGAAACACTCTGTATAGTTTTTGTTCAAATTTCACACATAGGGGTTTTGAGGGGTCCTGATTAACACCACCTTACCAGATTTTTAAGGCTGGCGTTTCAAGGACAATGAAATGTATCTAAAGATGCACAAAAATATCACCCAGTAGGTAGAGGTTCTTATTAGCAGAGTATTAAAATAAAATGCTGAAATTGAATCATTTCCTTTAACTTTTTGGGGGAAAATGCGCTAGAGAACATGAAAAACCATGAAATGTACCTTATCAATATGTTGCAGATACCGTGAAAAATACTTAATAATTTACATAAATGTGATAATGTTTATAATGTCATAAACACTTTTTTCAGGTTGCAGTAGATCTGTAAAATTTAAGATATTTTATAATAAAATATAACAGTTAAAAATGATGCCTTTTTTCTTATTCTAAATGACTTGTGAGCCTGAAAACTCTTATACAACCTGGAGAAAACTTATAATTAACATAGTGAACAGATATTCTTTCCAACTTACTCAGATTTTTTTTTAGACTGTCCCAACAAACAGCTATGCAATTCGTTGGAAATTTGCGTATAAAAACGGCCCCCTTAAATACAAAAATCGCTAAATGTTTTTATTGAATTTCGGGGCTATAAAAAAATCGTAGCAGGTCTTGCATCGCCATCTTAAATGCCGTGGTAGGGTCAGAGGAAGCGGTTTTCCATGTCATTTAAAATTTAAAAAAAATGGTTTGATTATCTTGAAGAATAAAGTTTTTATGGATTTGTACACAAATAAAAGACACCCTGTATATCCGAAAGTTTGGTTTGGATCCCATGTCTGGTTATTGAGATATGACTTACTTAAAATCCCACCGGCCGCTCACCTGATATGCAGAGACGTGCCTGTGTGTACGTGTTTCGATGAAACTGAAAACAATATTTTATTTACGATCATTAATTGAATTAGAGTTTTCTGCTTGACAGTGACAACGAAAAGCTGACGTTTATTGAGGAGATCACATGAGTGTCACTTTATTGCTTGCCGAGTGAATCAAACGCTTGTTGTCAATAGCAACAAAGTATTTGTTATAATGAATGTTTTGTAATAAAGCAAACGAGCAAAAAGTGACATTACTGCTCCCGCATGATTACTGTCACTCGTGAGCAATAAGGTATCACTTTTCGCTCTTAATACATAAATATCTATTTATTGTAAAATATTTATTATTGTTAACATAAAAACCTGTAAAGTTTCATTTTGTACGGTTTCCACAATAGCAATAATAAAATTATAACACCCTGTATATAGGAAATTGTCTACACAAATTACTTGTGTTAGAAACTTCTGCAACGAATGCATCGGCTCTCTAAACACTCTGTATATTGTAAATAAATGTTAGTAAAAAGTAAGAGAAAAAATATACCGGGTGTTCCCTCTAAGACTTTCAGTGCAAATATCTCAGAAACCATCATAGCCAGTGTGACGAAATTTGGTATACAGACACTAGATGGCGCGTAGAATTCGATGATGGCATTAGTTTTTATACAGGGTGTTCGGTTTTGCAGAAAATGAATTTAATTTCGATTTTTTGGTAGCGAACCTCAGCAAAATTTGTATTTAAATTGAAATATCTTTAATTATGAACACGTTCTGATAAAAAAGTCACGAAAAATGTTTATCTTGTCATAAAAAAACTCCTATGAAAAGTCCTCAAATTTCATTGTTTTGTCATGCCAAATGAGAACAGCCATGAGTCCAATTTACACACACCTAACTACCGCATGGATAGACATCAAAACGTGAAGTGACAGAAACTGTCAAAGCAAGTTTGAGTATTTTTGTAGAAATTTTATTATAAATATGTAATACCACGAGGTACCTACATTAAATGTGCGTACGTATTTGCAATAATGATATAGTTTTATTAAAAGAAAATGGAAGTTTGAGCAACCTTGTCTGTAATGAATACTCAGAACACAGAAAATTGTGAAACATTTGCCGTTTTTTTAATTGCATCTTCCTTACGATACAGTAATTCTTATCGGGAATTATTATTATTATTATATTTCACCATATCACTCTCAAACTAATAAATTATTACGTGCAAACAAAGCTGAATGTATGAACATGAACATTCTCTCCCTTGGGTCGACTTGAAGCGCGCAAGCGCGCTGCGAGCTATGTATGGACAATCTAAACTTGTGGTTGCTTAACCTAGAATTAAAAATAATAATAACATGCCGGCAACAAGTGGTAGAAAGGCTTTAAACTCTAGAAACAATCATAAATAATGATTTAATGGGTTCCTTGAGTGAATACTTCAGTTCCAGTAGCATAAATAAAAATTCACCTGCTTCAAAAACGATTCCACATTTATCAAATCTGAGTAGAATTTGGAGACCTATTCCTACACAAATTAAGTACATTAATACAATAAAAGATGATAACATAAGGTCTTTAAGTACGATTAATGGTAGCTTGCCTAAGGAAAACTGTAAGAGGTAAGTACAGAACAAGAATGTCAATGTTGTAGGTAATTGCAACTTGCATATTGCTTTTGACCTTTTGAACTGTAGGGTTATATTTATAAGAAACTGCTCATTTACCCATATACGAGAATTATTTTTACTTAATTGCTTTCAGATGGAGAAGTTATTGGGAAATTTCTGGCTTACTTTCAAGAGCAGGGATGAGAAGGTATTTTCCAATATTTGTAGAACAGAAAGAACAAACGTAAAAATATCCACAAAAATGTTATGTCTCACCAGCATATCTTCAATAGATAGGAACCAGGAAAACAAAGTACTCTTATGGAAACAGGTTGACATACACAGTTACGTTATTGATTGGTTAAAAGATTCGATAAGATACTGAAGAAGCCAGATGCCAAGATTAGTTTCTATTCGTACGACAGATAGATGAGAGAGACGAGGAAAATTTTGCTAGAAAACATTAGACTTTACGTTTTGCCATAAATAAGGACATACCTAACTTTCTGTACTTGGTTTAATTATTTAATAAAATTAAAGTGCATGGAATGTGTAAGTTAACTAGTGAACTAAATAAAAATGTAAATAAAGCAAGTATAACGGAAATTAAAGTTTATTAAATTGTTAGTAAGTATTATTATACACTACAGCAAATACCACTTGTGTTTAATAATTTTATAACAAAAGTAAGATGTCTAAAATATAAATTTCACTGAAGAATTAAAATTCATTTCTTAAATAAGGTAAGTATGATTCATTGCGAACAGTATTCTACAAGGACAAAATATTCAAAAATGTTAATGAGTGATTTTTTATTTTATTATATCTACCAGCATAATTTCAATTAAAAATAATCCTACCTGCGTACATAGTGGTTTATTTTTTTTTATTAGTGACTAAATTGATTAACTTGACCCTTCATCTTTAATTATTCATTATTTCTTAAACATTTGTTTAATAATTTGTGTAGAATAAAAACCAACAAATACAGACTTTAATTTATTAACAATAAAATAAAATTACATTAAGTATCTACATTATTACATCTGGTTTGATATTAAACAGTTATTCTGTATTCTAATTTCTATTACAGAGCAACGTTCAATCTGAGGGATGGTCATGCATGTACGATTACAAACAAATCTTGCCATTTCATTGTTCGATACCAACCTTATTACATTATGTTGTGTATATTGTAACAACAGTTAGCTTTCAACATTTTTAAGATATTCTAACGAGATGTTTTCATACTGTACATAGAATTATGAAATTAGTTTATTTTTCTTAAATTTATTCGTTTAGAAATTTTAAAACCCACGACAGACAACTGAATTTAATGTCTTATAGAATACTTTTCAAAGTGAGTTAGAGACTTCTTTATAATATTATCCTGATCCATCATTCCATATTCTGAATTATTTGCAAGAAAATGTCTAATATTTTTGCTTATTCTTTCTGGTGGCAGTCTGGCACTAGGTACTCACACATAACTGAAAGATAAAACAACAATTACAAATTATTATCTAGCTTTAAATGACTACTTAATAGGTACCTACTGGGTATAGTACGTCTGCAGGTGATTCTTCCTAGCAAAAACCAGTTGCTTTATTTTAGTTCTGTATCATATGAAATACAAACATTGTAGTTCATTGTTTACTATTTTACAGATGTAGAGTTCTTCTTAAACATATTTTATTCATCAGGAACATAAGTAAAGTGCTGAACTGCTGAAATATGTGGACACAAGCAGAAGTAATCTCAATAATTTCTAGGTTATGCTTTCGTAACATTTCTTTTGTGGTGCTTTGGTAGGTTCCAATCTGACTTTCAACGACAAACACGTTCACATTATAATAAAAAAAAGTTTTAGGAATCGTTTTGTTCGAATTTAGTTGTTGCTAAATAAGTAATCAATAATTACAGCAGTTGGAAAAGAGAGATATTCTTTAGGTACTTACACAATTTTGTAAATTATTTTGTGATGAAAAATACGGGTACCTAATTATTATGTACACTGTAGTAACATAATAATTTAAAAATATCCACAGATATTTTACAATATTCACACTGTAACCCTAGCTGTAGCGGTAGATTGTACCGACAAGGCGACCCCAATGCCCCAAAAGGTTCAACTTAAGTCTAAATTTTTATCGACAAGTCTCAATAACACCATTGTGCATACGTAAATTGCATTAAATACATTATTTAGCGTTATTTCTGTAAAGTAAAATACTTTATGCCATTAATATTTGACAATTCAATGACAATCCATAGTTTTGACGTTTAGCGATGTTAGTTTCTTCTGTGTTAAGTCTGGCTCAAGGCTATGCACGTTTTACATGACAAAACAATGAAATTTGGGTACTTTTTGGAGGCATTTTTTATGTTAAATTTTGAAATTTTTGAATGTTTATTTATCAGAATGTGTTCATAATTAAGTATATTTCAATTTAACCATAAGTTTTAGCATGGCTGACAACCAAAAAATCAAAATTAAATCGATTTCTTGGAAAATGGAAC
Source organism: Monochamus saltuarius (assembly GCA_025584915.1). Classification (NCBI taxonomy): domain Eukaryota; kingdom Metazoa; phylum Arthropoda; class Insecta; order Coleoptera; family Cerambycidae; genus Monochamus; species Monochamus saltuarius. The sequence continues at coordinate 45,794,561 of CM046722.1, forward strand.
ACCCTGTATAAGAATTGATTTTATCATCAGATTCTACGCGTCATCTAGTGTCTGTATACCAAATTTCGTCGCACTGACTATGCTGGTTTCTGAGATATTCGCACTGAAAGTCTTAGAGGGAACACCCGGTATATTAATCATTTTATTTTACCTTATCTTTTATCCATAATTCAACCACCTTCATCGATCATATAATTTCCCTATGACTTTGATTAAATAAATCTAATAAACTGCATGCATAAGATGAATATCTTGATCTTTTATAAAACATCTTTGACAAAGCCAATAGTAGTCTATTAAAATTGGCAACTGTGGAAGGATGCTTCAAAGTAAGGAATATTTTTATGGATGTCATAAAAACATTTGAGTATGAACTATATATTCAATATACTCTGGAGTTCACAAAGATAGGATTTTTTAATTTATTATTTCGTGTATTGTTGATATTTTTTTATAGAAGGAGCATCTGTCTTTCATTTTTAATAATGCATATTTTGAATTTCCTTATATACACAGTAATTAATACGGATGTCACATAGACGAAATTTTTGCTGGATGTCAGAAGATACGTTAGTCGACTATATATATAAATATTTGGATTTCTTAAGGTGCCCGTATCTCTCGCCGTAAAATGATCAAATTTGTGGTGTTTTTTAGGTACTGAAATCTCGAAAAATAAAACTCGTAGAGCAAAAGTAATATCAAAAATAGAATTATTGATGTTTTGTTTATCCACTTTTACTATTTAAACTTTCCTCAAATAATGTAATAACTTTTAAAATGCATTTATATGACACACATAATTTCGCTATTCTAACCCCACATTTTAACAATTATTTTCACATACTTATAAACAAAAGTGAACAATCTTATATGCAGAACTATGTAAGTTTATGTTATAACAATGTTTACATCTATAGTTGAATTTTAAAAAATACGTATTTTGAAAGATTTCAGTACCTAAAAATTCATTGGATAGATCGCTTTCTGATGTTAAATATTGATTTTACTTCGGTACCTTTGAATATTTGCAGGTGGCATGAAATAACATTCTTGTTATTTGCTAAACTCTATATTATTCAGTTCTTAAATGTCTAAAATTATTTATATTTGTAGAAAACACTTTTTCAGGAATACGGCGCCCTTAAGAAGTTATTTACAAATATCGAAAATAAAATTTTAACTTTAACACCCTGTAACTCCGTTAATAATCAGTTTTGGGAAAAATGTTATAGAAAGAGGTGGTCTAGAATTATCTCCTGAATTTTTTGCTCATCATTTCCGGACACTCTGTATATAAATATATGTTTACAGGCCTTTTAGGCCCAGAGCTGTGTTATTCTCCTCTACTCCATTCTGTTCTTCGCCTTTCTTTTCCAATCTATTGCCACTGCCTCTCTCCATCGCTTCCTCGGTCTCCCTCTTTTTTTCTTGTAGTTAGGTTTACTCCCTACTATTTCCTTAACTACCATACTGCCCCTTTAAATGACCCGCCCGCCTACAGTTCCAACATTGAAGTGGGCGTTCTCTTCGTCTATCGGGTTGTCCTCTCTTTGGTCCGGTAGTTAGGCTGAATTTATCAATGGCCTCCTTCAGTGTTTTGATTATCTCTCTATTTGCCATCCTATTGCTATTATCACGGATGGTCCGCACTTTAACATATTCCTTGGAGGCTGCCGCTTGGGAGTCGCGCCTTTGTTGATCTGCGACTGGGGCCCTACACTGTCTCTTCAGATGTCCCATCCGCCCACAGTTCCAGCATTGAATAAGGCGATCCCTTCGACTATCAGATTGTTCTCTCTTCGGATTGGTAGTTGGGCTGAGTTTCTCAATGACCTCCTTCAATGTTTTGATTATGTCTCCATTTCCCATATTATCGCTGTTATCACTGATGGCTCGAACTTTAACATGTCTACCGGATGCCATCTTTGCTGCCTCAAATTCCAGTGCATGCGAAAGAGCGTCATTCAACGTTTTAGGTCTAGCGAGTCGTAGTGCCTGCTGTGTTTCGCAATCTCTTAGGCCGTCGATAAACACTTGGATGGACAAATTCGGACGGGGCTGTTGGATATGCCAATCGAACCAGTCGAGCAACGTCTGTCTCAAAATGTTGTAAATTCTCTCCACTCTGCTGGTGACGATTTTTCAATTGTGCCTGGTACACTTGCTGCAGGTGCTTATCCCCATATCTCATTTCCATATGCTGTTTCAGAAGGTCATAGTTACTCTGCTGCCCAGCAGGAACTCCTTGTAAGACGTCAAGAGCTTCCCCTCGTAGAGCAACTATCAGAGCTGTAGCCTTTTCATAATCAGACCATTCGTTTGCTGCAGCTGCTGCTTCGAACTGACGCAGATAGACATTCCAGGAAACCTTACCGTCGAATTCAGGGGGTCTCGTCTTCTGAGTTCGAATAACCGGTCCTTCTGATTTGATTACGCCCTCCTTTGTTATCTTGTCTAATTCATGTCGAAGCTCTTTTCTAACCTGGTTTATTTCTTCGTGTATTTCCTGTTTTTGTGCTAACAGTTCTTCGTCAATTTCTTTTCTTTGTTCTAACAGTTTCTCCTCTACTGTATATTCTAATTTTTCTAACTTCGTCTGCATTTCATTTGTCTGAGCTTTCATTTCCTGTTGTAGTATCTGCATCTGATCTTCTAATTTCTTTTCTAATTTCTCTTGCATCATTTGAGTTTGATCTTCAATTTTATGCCCTTGTTCTTCAAATTTTTCTTGCGTTGTCTGGGACTGATCTTCCATTTTATGCCCTTGTTCTTCAAATTTTTCTTGCATCGTCTGTCCCTGTTGTTCTAATTTCTTTTCTAATTTCTCCTGCATCGTTTGCATCATTTCTAACAATTTCGCCAGTTGTGCATCCATGTTGACTTGACTTCTAGTTACAGGCATCCACTATATTTGCATTGTTCTAGAATGTCCAGGAATGTATTTCTAGATATCACCGTTGCCTTCCTTACAATGAAACGAGTGCAGTGACATGCCACACTTGGGTCTTTGTTTCACTTTGGTATAAAGTTCTAGAATGTTCGAAATTGTCCTTCGCGAATAACACCGTTCACTTCCTTAAGTCACGACGAGTGCAGTGATATGTCGCACTTGGGTCTTTGTCTCACTTCGGTATAAAGTTCTAGAAAGTTCGAGAATGTCCTTCGCAAATAGCACCGTTCACTTCCTTAAGTCACGACGAGTGCGGCGATATGTCACACTTGGGTCTTTGTGTTACTCCCGTACAAAGTTCTAGAATGTTCGAGAATGTCTTTCGCAAATACCACCGTTCACTTCCTTGAGTCACGACGAGTGCAGTGATATGTCACACTTGGGTATTTGTCTCACTCCTGTACAAAGTTCTAGAATGTTCGAGATTGTCCTTCGCGAATACCACCGTTCACTTCCTTGAGTCACGACGAGTGCGGTGATATATCACACTTGGGTATTTGTCTCACTCCTGTACAAAGTTCTAGAATGTTCGAGATTGTCCTTCGCGAATACCACCGTTCACTTCCTTGAGTCACGACGAGTGCGGTGATATGCCACACTTGGGTCTTTATTCCACCCGCGCACAGGGTTCCAGAAAGTTCTTCAAACTTCCACTTAAATCCCACTTTGTGGACAGGGTTCCAGAAAGCTCTTTAAAACTTCCAACTAAATCCACTTCCGACACCAAATTGTCACGGATTTCCCAATCCGTCTTTTTCTTACTTCCAGAAAAACAATCCGTTAATTAATCACTTCTTTATTAACTGCTCAGTACACTATTGACTACTAATTACAGGTCAACTAAACACTTATTTAATTAATCGCTATCTAAATCGCTTTGATCTCTCTAACTAAACACTTCACTTCAGACTGTAATACAAGACTTATACAAGACTAACTAACTCGGCCGTTTATTCTTCTTTTATAGACCCAACGAATGTTCCAGGTATTTTCTAGCATTTCTAGACCCATTTTCTCGAACGACTGGAACGCTTCTCGTCGTTTCCACAATTTTCTAGTACCGCCTCGATTCATGGCATGTTGTTTGTTTACCAGAATGGCGTAGGGGCGATCGGGGCAATCTTAGGCAATTCGCGGTGCCCATAGAAATCATAAAATATATAGAACGCCAAAAGAGCTATCGAAAATAGTCAACCTATGGAGAAAACGCGAGTCTGGTAATATTGCAGTAACTTAGCTTTCATGAGTTGGTTACACTAACGAGGCAGCTTCACACTAATAGGCGGGAATTTCAAAATATGAAAATTTTACGTCAAATTTGTGATTTCTATGGTCCTTCCGTATTGAATTCAATTGTATGCTAGGCTTAAAATTCAGTGTAACCAACTGCTTACTTTAAGTTTTCCCTAGATGGCTGATTTCTAAGCCTTTCCATAGTCTGACTATTTTTGAGTGCCTAATGTAAAGGCTTCTGGCGTTCTATATATTTTATGATTTCTATGGCGGTGCCACAGTCGTCAGTTTGGGAGTGAGTGGGGCAAATTCCGTGACAATACGTTCCATACGTTCTAGATGCTCTAGCCACTGCACTCATTTATATTTGCTTCCAATATCTGTATGTTTTCTTGAAAACCTTTCCTTATCTCTTCTTCATACTTTTTTGGGTTCTATCATTTTGTAATGCCGCCATATTTAGTTTTTTTCCTTTGTAAACCTTTCCTTTTAATAGGTTTTGTTATCTTCAAATCTATTCTCACTAGATAGTGATCCGAGTCTATGTCTGCCCCTCTGCATGACCTAACATTTTTTATTATGCTTCTGTGATTCTCATCTATGCAAACATGATCAATTTGATTCGAATATGCTCCATCTGGAGAGTTCCAGGTACCCTTATGTATGTCTCTTCTCTTAAAGAATGTGCTCATTATTTTCATTTTTTGTTCTTCTGCAAATTCAATCAACCTACGTCCATTATCATTGTTCTCTAGGTGTTTACTTTCTGTCCCTACTATACTTTCATACATCCTTTCTCTCCCTATTTTCGCGTTTGCATCCCCTACCACCATTCTTACTGTGTTTTTATTCAGCTTTCCGTAATTTTTTTCTAGCTTCTCATAAAACTCATATTTTTCTTCTTCTGTTTTTTCTTTTGTTGACGCATATATATTTAATATCTATATATTTATTTCTTCTCTAATTTTAATCATACATAACCTATCGGAAATCGCTTCAAATTTTGAAAATTTATCCTTCATATTTTTATTTACTAAAAATGCTGTTCCATCGCCTTGTTTCGTCTCCGCTCATAAAGAATAAATAATTTTCTAATTCCCATGTGTCCGTCTCCTTTATATGCGTCTCCTGTATCGCTATTATGTCCATTTTGTATCTATTTGCTTCTCTTTCTAGGATTTTTAATGCTCCTTCCTCGTTTATTCGTTGGTACTAGTTTATGTTTCTAAAATTACAAATATAATAGATCTGTAAATATCTATACTTTGTATCTACTTGAAATATTTGTATATTTACCGCAAATAAGCAATGAACTGAAATAATCGATATGACACAGTTCTTATTATTTTTTTTTTTGTTTTAGTTATAAAGTGTGTATAATGTAGTTCTTTGTGTGGATTTTTATTAGTATGTGATAAACCAGGTGTTCACGGAAGGAAAGCAACATTTTAGAACTTATATTTATAGGAACTTTTAGTTCTTGAAGTTCCTGCTGTTTAAAAGTGAGACACCAATCAAAAAATTATTGTTTACTCATTTTTTATAAGTGCAAAATGCGGAGCCCTTGGCTGGTAATGTAAGCTTTCAAGATAGAAAAAAATGCATCTAGTTGTCTGTGGCCCTGTCCGTACAACAGTGGGAAGCGGTTTCCAACTATCAGACGCACGCGCAATAAGGTTGAACGCATGCGCCTGACGATTAGAAACTATTCTAGTGTTGGGAAACAGGACTATTAGCGGGTATAAAAGTATTTTGTTTTGACTGCGTCTTTGGCGTTTTGAGTGCAAAATTTTAAGATTTTCTTTCGATTTTCTAATTTAAAGTTTTTTATAGTGGGAGTAATACTGGTGGAAAAATATTGTTGTAGAAATTGCAATATGAGTCCGAATAGGAAAAAAAACGACTTTTGGGTATTAGGTAAAAGATAATGCAGACATGTATAATGTAATACTGTTGAAGTCGAATATAAATTCATATATTGTAACTCTGTTTACAGAATTCTTAAAAGAAATAAAATTATTAAAAATGTGACCTTTACTGAAGGATGTTCAATGGCAATTGCGCCAGCAAAATCAGAAAATTCAAATAATTTTGAAGTATTGCCATCAACTTCATCATATGTTACCTGACATAGTAAAGATGGCATAACTAAATAAAATTATTTATGTAACTATGTAGTTTAAATTGTCTGTAATGTATGAAAGTGCAAATAATAATAAAATTTGACGTTTGGAAGAAATACAAATTTTTGATATTTTTTTCCGTGTTATTGTTGTTTCAAAAGTTAGAACTTTTCAATCTAGAATGTCTAATTTAGAAATCGCATATGTGTTGATATTTACTGAAAAAATTATTGAAATGTATTACTTAAGGTTTGATTAAAACGTCTTCTTTTTCTGCAAAATAATCCTTCTGTTTAAGATACGGCGGAATATTTTAAAGAAAAATCACTGAAAACAGTGGTTCAGTTAAACATTTATGAAGGGCTGCACATTGATTATACTCACCAAACTATACAAATAACTATACACACTGTATCTAAAATAAATAATTTGCTAAACGTGTGATTATTTTTTTCAGTGCGTTATTTATTTCAGATTCTTATGTTTTATAAATATACATAATTATTATAAATCATGTGTACTATGCCTACCTAGAAAATTAATTACCTACAAATTCATAAACTAAATAAAGTACAATTAAAGAAAAATAAATTTTGAGGTTGTTAGTCTTCTAAAATCTGTTAAATATTTTATCAATTTTTTTGTATATTTTCATAAATTTTTATAGTTTTTAGAGATTGGTTAGGCTTTTTTAAACACCCAGTATTTTTTTCGTTAATTAGTGTTCCATTAGACCCTTGTTAAATATTTTATCAAAATTTTTTTATAGTTCTTTACATTTTTAGGGTTTTTAGAGATTGGTTAGCTTTTTTAAACACCTTGTATTTTTTTTTCGTTAATTGTTCCTAATTGTTGAATGTTTCGTCAAAATTTTTTTGTAGTTCCATAAATTTTTAGTGATTTTAGAGATTGGTTAGGCTTTTTTAAGCACCCTGTATTTTTAGTTAATTAGTGTTCTAATAGACCCTTGTTAAATGTTTCATCAGACATTTTTTGTATTTCTATAAATTTTTAGGGTGTTTAGAAATTGTTAGAGCTTTTTTAGACACCCTGTATTTTTTTCGTTAATTAGTGTTCTAATAGACCCTTATTTAAAAGTTTCATCTAATTTTTTTCAAATTCATTAATTTTCAGGGTTTTTAGAGATTGCTTAGTTTTTTAACTACCCTGTATTTTGTTCGTTAATCAATAAGTTTAATCAAGAATTTTTTTTATTTTATTATTTTGAGGGCTTTAAGAGAGTGGTTCCGATTTTTTTAAATACGCTGTATTTTTTCGTTAATAGAGTTGTTAAAAGTTTGATCTAATTTTTTTTAAAACTATTAATTTTTAGGGATTTTAAAGATTGTTTAGTTTTTTAAACACCCTGTATTTTTTTCATTAATTAGTGTTCAAATAGACCATTCTTAAATCTCTGATCAAAAATTTTTTTATTCTATTAATTTTCAGGGCTTTTTAGTGATTGTTGGGTGTTTTAAATACCCTGTATTTGTGTCGTTAATCAGTGATCTAATAGACCCTTGTTAAAAGTTTTATCTAAAAAATGTTTAAATCCATTAATATTTAGGGTTTTTATAGATTGTTTAGTTTTTTTAAACACCCTGTATATTTTTCATTAATTAGTGTTCTAATAGACCCTTGTTAAATTTCTAATCAAAAATTTATTTTCCATAATTTTTAGGGTTTTTTAGAAATTGGTGTGGTTTTTCGTTAATTAGTGTTCTAATACACCCTTGTTAGAACTGTTAAAAGTTTTACCAAAAACAAATTTTTAGTACTTTTAATTTTAAGTATTTTTTATCGGTCAAACATTTTTTAACTCTGTATACAAAACGGTCTTTCACACGTTTAATAACCGTTCCGAGGTCAAAACTTCAAAAATAAAATTTCCTCGAAATTAGAAATTTTATTTTCTCCTTATCAATTTTTAAAACACCGTGTCTATCACTGTGTTAAATACGAGTATCGCCTTCGAATTTTATGAATGAATTGTGACGTTTTAAAGGCGGAGCTTTATTGCAAGTTCCACCAAAATGTCTCACGTATCAACTTAAAATTACAGTAAATTTATGAAATTATTGAAAAATTTGGAATCATTTTTCTCAGTTAATTTTGTATATATTGGAATGGGATAAACATGAAAAACCATTAAAGAAATATATCTGGTGGGGGCTGATGCTGCCTTTGTTGCATTGAAAGACTGGTAGTCTTTATCCAAAAATGAAACACTGATTGTATGTGATACGTATATTGTATTGTCACGGGTTTCCCAACCCGACCTTTTCGACTGCCAGAAAAACAAACGGTCATTTATCTTTATTAACTACTTTGTACACTACTGAATACTAATTACAACTCAACTAAGCACTATTTAATTAATCACTATTTAAATCGCTCTGAATCTCCAGGAAATTTCCCACTAAACACTTCAATTTAAGACTGTAATTCAATACTGACTGACTCGGCCGTTTATTCTTCTTTTATAGACCAAACAAATATTTCAGGTATTTTCTAGTATCTCTAGATCCATTTTCTCGAACGACTCGAACGCTTCCCAATATTTCCAGTCCCTCGCCTCGATACCCGGCATTATTTGTTTGTTTACCAGAATAGCGTAGGGGCGATCGGGGCAATCTAGCGTTTTGCGATACCACAGTCGTCGAATTGGGTGCCAGAGGGGCAAATTCTGTGACAGTATTATGTATTTACATGAGTACCCGTCTGCGATCTGTTTGATACTGACTTAAAGTACTTGTCCCTCTTGCTCGTCGCTGGTGGTCAGGTCCGGTAAGGGCGTTTTACAATGGGGCGTGTACGATAATACAGGGTGTTTCAAAACAAAGGCGAAAAATTTCAGGGGGTGTAACTTCCTTTGAAACTTTCAACAATACGACAAATCATCATTTCACTTGGGCGATTATGTCTACCAAACACTGCACGTAAAGCACGGTGCGTGGAGCGCATCGACTCTTGATTTTGGTAAAATATTTTAACAATTTGCAAACATTGTTGTAGCGTTAGTCTTTCCATGATGAAATGGCAAACCTTACTGAATAAGAAAAACATTGACACTTGACAGTAACATGTTCAACATGGCGGCAATCTCCGTCAAAAGTTCTATCACTGCTATTGGTACACCTTTTATACAGGGTGTTTCAAAACACAGGCGAAAAATTTCAGGGGGTGATTCCTTCTTGAAAATAAAAGGTAGTTTGTTATATAAACATTGGGTCACAAGTCAACCATTAGGGAGATATCGCGTTGCAAAGATGGCGGAAAAAAGAGTGTTTTTATTGTTTTTCTCGGAAACGAAAAGCGTGGGAATGGTAAAATTTTGTGGAAGTGTTACCATGATCAAAAGACACTTGTGACATATTTTTTCACTCTGAAACTAATTGGAAAGGATTGAAATAAACTACCCCTTTCAGTATTTTTAACTATACTTTCAAAAAACTTCCTTAACGACGTAGAAAAAAATAAATTATGTTAAGCCGATTCATTTAGAAACTTTTTTCTCTATTATATTTTTTTGATAAAATTAACGGTTTCGACGTTTAAAAATAAAATGTAAAGTATTGCACGTCGGGAAGAGGCAGTTTTACTACACCCATTATTAGGAAAAACTAGTTGCCTGCTGTCAATTTCCTGATTTTCCATTGTTGCTTTGACAGATAGCAAATGGTTTGTACTATTAATATTTTGAGAGTGGTTTACGGGATAATTTGCCTTTCGTTGTGTGATGTGTTTGATTGCGGAGTACGTTGGGATTCAATACTAAGTGGTTATTTTCACAAATGCAGAAATGACAGACATGCACTTTATGTACGGCCGGGCAAATGGAAATTCCTTACATGCTTGTCGCCTTTATGCAGAAGCGTATCCTAATCGTAGAATTTCTCATCACAGTATATTTGCTAAGCTTCATCGAAGGCTATGTGAATCCGGAAAATTCAAAAAAAGAAGTTTTGATACAGGCCGACACCGGGAAGTACAAACCATTTGCTATCTGTCAAAGCAACAATGTAAACATCCGGAAATTAACAGCAGCCAACTAGTTTTTAATAATGGGTGTAGTAAAATTGCCTCTTCCCGACGTGCAATACTTTACATTTTATTTTTTAACGTCAAAACAGTTAATTTTATCAAAAGAGAGAAAAAAGTTTCTAAATGAATCGGCTTAACATAATTTATTTTTTTCTACGTCGTTAAGGAAGTTTTTTGAAAGTATAGTTAAAAATACTGAAAGGGGTAGTTTATTTCAATCCTTTCCAATTAGTTTCAGAGTGAAAAAATATGTCACAAGTGTCTTTCGATGATGGTAACACTTCCACAAAATTTTACCATTCCCACGCTTTTCGTTTCCGAGAAAAACAATAAAGACACTCTTTTTTCCGTCATCTTTGCAACGCGATATCTCCCTAATGGTTGATTTGTGACCCAACGTTTATATAACAAACTACCTTTTATTTTCAACAAGAAATCACCCCCTGAAATTTTTCGCCTGTGTTTTGAAACACCCTGTATAAAAGGTGTACCAATAGCAGTGATAGAACTTTTGACGGAGATTGCCGCCATGTTGCACATGTTACTGTCAAGTGTCAATGTTTTTCTTATTCAGTAAGGTTTGCCATTTCATCATGGAAAGACTAACGCCACAACAATGTTTGCAAATTGTTAAAATATTTTACCAAAATCAAGAGTCGATCCGCTCCACGCACCGTGCTTTACGTGCAGTGTTTGGTAGACATAATCGCCCAAGTGAAATGATGATTTGTCGTATTGTTGAACGTTTCAAAGGAAGTTACACATTACATCCCAAAAGCCACCGATTCGAAGAAGATCTGCATGTTCTGCAGAAAATATCACAGCTGTACGAGCCAGTGTGGATGAATCTTCTTCGGCATCGGTCAGACGGCGCGCGCAACAGTTAGGTCTATCCACAATGTCAACGTGGCGTATTTTACATAAGGATTTGGGTCTACATCCTTACAAACTGGTGCTAATGCAAGAAAACAATCCTCGACAAGTGCTAGAGAAACAATTATACCCTCAAAAAGTTACTGTTTGGTGCGGTTTGTGGGTTGGCGGCATTATCGGGCCGTACTTCTTTGAGAACGACAACGGTGAACGTGTTACCGTCAACGGCGAACGTTACATATTAATGCTAACAGATTTTCTTTGGCCTCAACCGGATGATTTAAACTTGGATGGCATGTGGTTCCAGCAAGATGGTGCCACTTGCCACACAGCGGCTGAAACAATCGATTTATTAAGGACGAGGTTTGGTCATCGCATTATCTCTCGCCATACCCCACGCAATTGGGCGCCGCGTTCCTGTGACTTGACTCCCCTGGACTTCTTTCTTTGGGGTTATTTAAAGTCGCTCGTGTTTGCCAATAATCCCACAACAATCGAGCATCTGAAAGAAAACATAACCCGCGAAATTCAAGCAATACAACCGGGTATGTTGGCACGAGCCATGAGAAATTGGACCCATCGTATACGCATCTGCAGGGCATCAAGAGGCGAACATTTAAATGATGTTTTGTTCAAAATATAAATGGCATAAAATATCTTTTCAATAAATACACAATTTATTTTTCTAACTTAAAAAGTTTGTATTTTATTCACAATTAAAGTTCTATCACTGCTATTGGTACACCTTTTACAATAGGAATAAGACTTAACATACCGCTCGCCTTGAAAGACTGGACTTTGAATCTAAAACATTAAAATCATAACATAAGAATATATACATTAGATCCATCATTTGGCAATTAAAATTAGTTGATAGTTTACATTGTCTTTCAATCAAACCGAGTAGTTTATGCATCATTTAAAGGAAGAACACTGATCTTTGTCACAGCACGCTTTAGAACTCCATCTTTTGTTTTTACACTGACCACTCGCACTATTCCATCCGTACCTGGATGAACTGCGACGATTCGTCCAAGCTTTCAGAGAAGTGGTGGCAAGTCGTCTTTCTTTAACATCACTAGAGAGTCAACCTTAAGAGGATTGGCGGAGTTCGTTGTCCACTTGGCTCGTTGTTGGAGGGAAACCAAATACTCCGTTGACCAGCGCTTCCAAACATGTTGGATGATTTGTTGCAAACGGTCATATAGTTTCAAGTGGTGAACTGGCGCATTAAGCACATTTGTTTAGGATAGAGCCGTAAGAACATCTCCAATTAAGAAATGTCCAGGAGTAACAGCCATTAGGTCGTTTGGATCGGAGGAAAGGGCAGTTAATGGGCGAAATTTAGGACTTCTTCAACTTGGCACAAAACGGTATACAAATTTTCACAAGTTAAATGCGCATTGCCTACAACTCTTACCAAATGATATTTTGCGGATTTAATGGCTGCTTCCCAAATTCCTCCAAAGTGAGGTGATCGCGGAGGAATCATATGCCAATCGATTTTTTGAGTATTTAGAGAGTCTTGAAAGTTTTGAGCTTGTACCTCATTGATAAATTTGAAAATTCTGTTCAATTCGTTACCAACTCCAGCAAAGTTAGTGGCTTTATCACAGTATATATGTTTACACAAGCCTCTCCTCGAAACAAACCTCTTTAATGTATTTAAAAAACTATCCGTACTTAGGTCACCTACCAACTCCATATGCACTGCCTTGGTAACGAGGCACACAAAAATACAGATATACGATTTTACTAGCTTTCTGTTTCGTAGCCTGCCATCCTTTGTTAAAATAGGACCCGCGAAAACCACACCCACCTTAGAAAAAGGACGATCAGGTACTAATCTAAGTTTTGAAACAAGTAATGCATTTGCGTAAAACACCTTTACAGTGTTTTTTCCATTTATAGGCCAAAATCGCCATCTGATTGAAGCTAATACTGCCTGAGGGCCTGCGTGTAAAAGTCGTAGGTGCTCTGTTTCAATAATCCTGCGCGTAAGTAAATGATTCGATGGCAATAGAACCGGATGCTTTTTGTCATAACTGACACTAGCCTTGCTTATACGTCCACCAACTCTCATAAGACCATCGTTATCAATAAAGAGGTTTAAAGTTAATAAATTACTAGTTTTTCCGATATGTTTACCCTTTTTTATGCGATCGATTTAAGCGGTCGAATGTGGAAGATTGACATATCCTGAGCAGTATGGTTAAAGATTTTTCTAATTCAGTATTAGTTAGATTTCTGTAACGTTTTTCTTTGTCTTCTGATTAAATGTAAAACAAAGCATATATGCAATTTTCCATTGCAGCTTGTTATGTGATGAAAATCTGTCAAAAATGGATTGATCTAAGCTTATCATGAATGATAATTGAACTTTCTTCCTTTTCTCCGGTATATCTGATGTGTTTATTTTAAAGGATTTCGGCCAAAACTGAATATACTTAGATAGAAATTCAGGACTGGACCACCACAAATCGGACTTGTGTAATAACTGCAGACTCACGCCGGGAGAAATAATATCCGCGGGATTTTGTTCCGATGTTATGTGACGCCACTGGCTTATTCGCGTAAAGTCGTGTATTTCTTTAACTCTGTTTGCCACGAAAGTCTTCCATGTGTTAGGTTCTGCCGGTCGGTCCAGAAAAATCTTTCTTTAATTTCTACACCTAACGTATTTTGAATTTTGTTTACAAGCCGTGCTAAGAGAACTGCGCCACAAAGTTCAAGTCGAGGTAACGTTAATGTTTTTATAGAGGCAATTTTGGATTTAGCGCATAATCTACAGTGATGTTGACCATCCGAGTCCGAGGTACGAATATAATCACAGGCTCTATAAGCTATTTCGGAACAGTCACTAAAACCGTGTAATTGACTGTCTACGGAGTTAGGTATAATCACATGTCGCGGAATTTCGATTTTATTCAAATGCGGTAATTGTTCGATAAATTGCATCCAAGTTGTGTGAAGGTCGAGCAGAATGAATTCATCCCATTGTCCTTGGGCTTGGCAAAGCCTTTGTAATATGAGTTTCGCTCTGACTATGGTAGGACTGATAAGACCTAAAGAATCAAATATTTTTGAAATTGTTGATAAAATATGGTGTTTTCTTACTGAATTGGATGTGTCTAAATTTACAGTATAACTGAAAGTGTCTTTATCAGCATCCCAGCATAGCCCTAAAGTTTTAACGTTTTTGTTATCTGAAATATCAAGCGGAGACATGCCAACTAAATTTAAGTGCTCAATAAAGGTTTTGCTGTTAGAACGCCATTTTTTTAGAGAAAACCCTGCTTTGTTTAAAATATACGTTATTTGATTTTTAAGCTTTATTGCATTTTCCACGGAATTCGCCCCTGTGATTAAGTCGTGTACGTAAAAATCTTGTTTAATAACGTTGCTGGCTTCAGGATACAGTTTTTCGTTATCAACCACGGTCTGGTATAAAGAACGAATAACTAAAAATGCCGCCCAGGCAGTTCCATACGTAACGGTGTTTAATTTGTAATGTTTTAGCTCGTCGTGTGGTTCCGCTCTCTATAAAATCCGTTGCAAGTCTCTCTGTGTACTCGTGACATTTACATGTCGGTACATTTTTTCTATGTCCGCGGTAAACACGATATTATGACGTCGAAACGATATAATAATTGAAAACAGATCACCATTGAATGGTAGGGCCGACCTTGAGCGTATCATTTAGTGACAACCCGGTATCAGCTCGCGAGGAAGCGTCGAATACTAGCCTGAGCTTGGTACTCCTGCTATCTTCCTTTATTACGCCGTGATGCGGTAAATTGTAAATCATTTGAGAATCGTTAACATTTTCGTTGATTTGCGTCATATTGCCTAGAATTTCGTATTCGCGCATAAAGTTCTGATAATTCTGTTTTATTTGTGGAGTGGACTGTATTTTTTCTCTAATGATAAAAATCGTTTTAGTGCTATCTGCTCCGAATCACCAAGTTCCGTTATGTTATCTTTTAAAGGCAAACTAACTTCGAATCTACCCTGTATATCACGTTTATGAGTCCTTATAACATGTGTTTCGCATTCGATTTCTTCCTGTGAATGTGGATTTTTTGCGTTATATTCTTCAACTTTGAAGAAGTTCTCTAATTGTTCGTGTAAAGTTTCATTAGAAACCGTTACATTGCATTAGATTTTGGCACTAATGGGAAGAGAGATGTTGCCTGTAATTATCCAACCAAGCTTTGTTTTTTGTAGGATTGCGCCGTTTATGCTTATTTTGATTTGTCCAACGCATACAATATCGAAAAATATACTAACTCCCAAAAGAACATCTATAGGTCCCAATACGTTGAAATTCTCATCTGCTAAAATAATATCACTAGGTATATTTATATTTAAAATGTCGAATGAGATTTGCGGCATGTAATTTTATTTACAATAAAAAAAGGTTTTCTTAGCCGTGTACCTCTTATCTTGGGAACAAATTTTGGTTTCGGTTTTCTCTAAAATATTACTATTTGTACCACTTACTTAATAGAGTCTCTGCTTTTATTTTTTCCTCGTTAATCCCATTTGCCAAAAAAATTTAAATATATTAATTAAATAATGCAGCCACCTTTCAACGGGTTAAAATCTTCCACTTTTCTAATTAAACCACCGGGTCCGGCCATTTTGCTCGCTTTTACTGTTATGGTTTGCACTTGGCGGCCTTCACAGATGATTGGACGAAAAAGAGAAGGGCACTTAAAAATGTATGTAGTTTGTGACTAGCAACACCTGCGGCGCTGCATTACTTTGAAGCGGGAAATTTAATTGGGATTTATAAATATACCTACCACATTACCACAATAACAGATTAATAAAAATATTTGACACTCTAAATTTTTATATTGCATTTTCTAATAAGTTTGTGATTGAAAAAAAAAACACGTTGGCGGAAACCAACATGGCGTCGCAGGAAGTTCAGAGGTTGTGGTGAAAGAACCCGTTAATCATTTCAGAGTGGAAACAGCTCGTGATACCTCCGCAGGTCATTCAGGAGCATCAGCATCGCAAGTTTTGGACTTGATTTAAAAAAACACTTTTTAGGAGCACAAAACGTTTAATGAGAAAAGCCAAGTACAATATTATTCTATTCTAGTATTTGCGGGTATATTTATTAGATTAAGAATAAAGAAGCTTTGTTTTAATTAATACGTACTTATCTAAGCTGACTCTGATAGTCTTATTACTTAACGTTATTATTATGAAATGAAGCGGAAGCGATAAGAAAATATATATACAGTGTGTTCACATAACTCCTCCCTCCTTAGAATGGAACCGACGGAGAACATAGTTCGGTTTCATTGGGTTGTATGGATCTCGAATTCTTCTTCCAGAATGGACAACAGGAACAAAGTCTCATGTTGGGTTTCCAGAAGATTATCATCAGGGCACAGGAACAAACGATGATTATTATCAAGTAATATTTGATATTGGAATATGGATCGACGTCATCAATCGAAAGAACAGGAACATGGTTCATTTTCATCTGGACGTCATGGATTTCGTCTAATGGGACTTGTTGCAATATTAGTGGTTTATTGGTGGCAGTCAACAAGTCTGGCATGGCTTCAATTTCGGGTAACTTGAACTGTGAGCCATTAATATAATTTGGGTTCATGGAGAATACTGAACCATTAACATTAATTTTACATCCTTTGGGGATGGTAAATAGGGTTGGAATTTTAATACGGGTGACACCATTTTCGTCACAGTGAAGATGGACATCGATTAATTGGTTGGTTAGTGCTAAGACGTGCTTTTGGCTAATTTGTTCGATAATTGGCGTGGTTAACATCAAAGGGGTTGCCAGACAATGGCTAGGTTCTAGCTTCAGTATCATCTGGGAAGCACAGTCTTGGTGATTTGGTCTAAGATCTCCTCGACATAGGAATTGATCTTCAATTTGTGGACATACTTCTTCCCTCATTAGATGATCGTTGAGACCGAGTATAAGGATAGGTTTGACAGGTATAATAGTTTGGTTGTTAACAGGAATTGGATAGAGGTGATAACTGATAACGGATTCAGATTGTAATATTGGAACATATATTGCAAATATTACATTTATGTTTTCAAAAATGACTTTAACTCCAAATAGTTTATAATAAGATTGTAAATTTTTTAATTGCATTAATTTATTTTCAGGATATATCTTATTAAGTTCATGAAGGATATCTTGTAAATTTTCTAAACTTAAAAGAGAATTATGTAGAACATTCAATGAAGCAAAAGTAATTGCATTTTCTAGTTCGTCCAAAATTCCAAAATTACGTGACAGTTATTAATAATCTGTTGAGATATATAAAGTATATAAGATCCTTTAGTCCAGTAAGTAACTTTATTTTCCAGTTCATTAACATGTGATAACAATGATTTTTGATTCTGGCTAATAGTGCTGATAGTTTTATTAACCTGAGTTACTAAAGTTTTTACAATTGAACTCTGTAAATTTACTTGGTCTACTATTTTATGTTGTTCTTTATTTAGGGTTTCAATAGCTTGTTTTATTTGTTCACCGTCATCGGCGTCTAAAGTTCCAAAAAGTTTATGTATTGTCCCGATACCGTTAATGAGTCCTCGTTTTAGTCTTCGATTCGGAATAAGAGCAACTATCTTTTGATGTGTCTTAGCGACCATAATTTGAGCATGTTGTGTAAGTTGTTGAGGAATAGGTAACTGACTAGTATTAACTTTATCTAGTTCATACATTAAATTTTGAAGTTTAGTAGTTTCCATATATATAGGTTCTAAATCAACGTAATGAATAAATTTATGTTGGGAAGTTATGATTTTCGTGTTCCCTATTTGTAAGGGTAATAGTTGGTTTCGAAGGGATTCGATTTTAATTTCCTTAGTCACGGCTGGTGGAAGGATCAGGAGGATCAGGTGGTTTACAATAAGTATGGTCATTGTCCGTAGTTGAGTCCTGTAACAAGGAAGTTTGAGTCAATTTTCGGGGTTTCTTTATTATATTTTTATGGTACGTTCCGGCTTTAGTTTGTAAAATTTTTCCTTTGTCTTGGACGACTTTAGTCTTTTTAAATCGCGGTTTTGTTTTTGCTCGTTTAGTAACTTCCTTTACGTAAACCGTTTGATCTGGTTCATTCGGAACAGGATCATCACGTTTAGTATTTAAATTTCCAATAACAGTTTCTTTAGATTTTTCAAAACGTTCATTTAGTAATTGGTATATTCGTCTAGTATCGTCTTTATGTTGTTGAATGTATTCTGAGGTTAAGTGATTGTCATTTAATTCAAAAGGACTGGGAATGTCCAGATGTCCGTACATTACTTCAAAAGGAGTGAGTCTCGTTACTCCATGAATCGCATTATTATAACCTTTTATAGCAAGTTTCATAAGGGTTTGTAAAGTTTTCCAGGATTATCGGCTTTTAAACATCTTAATTGGTCGAGTATCGTAGAATGAAATCGTTCTACGGGAGAATTAGAATTTGAATTTCGAGGGGTTGTTAGATGTAAATCAATTTTGTGAAGTTGACAAAATTCTGTAATCAAATGATTTTTAAATTCTGGGCCGGCATCACAAATTATTTTCCTTGGTATACCGAAGTGTGATATAAATGTTAAAAGAGCATTATAAACATCTACAGCATTTTTTGTTAGAAGAGAGTAAGCTTGACCAAATTTGGAAAATGAATCAAATACTGTTAGAAACATTTGTTTTTCTGCATAGAATATGTCTATGTGAATAGTTTGCATCGGTTGCTTCGGCGTTGGAGTAATTTCGAGTTTAATTTTTTGGGGGTGTCTTTCATATTTTCCGGTTTGACAAATATTACAATTATTTATATATTTAGTAATGTCGGTTATCATTTGCGGCCAATAACATCTTTTAGTTAAAGACATTCTTACTTCGTTTATACCTCTATGGCACGTTTTTCCCTCATGATGATATTTTATTTGATGTTGTTGTTCTTCCTCCGAAGTTACGTCTTGCAAGAATTTGCGAGAAATGCGTAATTTTAAAGATGAGTCAAAATTTTGTTGCAAGATTCTTACGATTTTAGTTTCAATTTCAGGGGAGTAAAAGTATAAGCAATAGGTTTTTGATGGATCGAGTAAATCTTTGAAAAAGTTAATTACATCTGTATCACTAGCGTGTGATCTAAATGTTATGTTAGTTCTAATCTTATCAAAAACTGTTTCATGTACCGCGACATCTAACACGGCGTTACTACTTTCTTTAATTGTAAGTTGATACGAATAGTGATTTAAAGGATAATCAGAAATTGGAATCGTTAAGATAGGATTTTCATTAGCTGAGTGAGTAGTGTTTAAGTCAGATATAATTTGTTCGAGTTCGTCCTGGTTAGGTGTGTCAATAGGGTCAAGGTTTAGGTCATTAATAAATTGGTCTATGTCTTCGGATGCGTCTCCTATGTTGGCTATCATAGATTGATTATCTTTCTGATTTTCGATTGGGTTAATTTCTTCCAATTTAATTCGGGATAAGGCATTCGCGTTAGAGTTACTTTTTCCTTTCTTATATTTAATTTCATACTCATACTCTTCGAGTTTGAGTCTCCATCGTACAAGATGTGAATTAGGTTCTTTCAAGGAAAATAACCACTGAAGTGGTTTATGGTCCGTGTATATAACAAACTTTCTACCATAAAGATAAGTTCCTTGGTCGATGGTTGAGTAGTTGCATTCGGCTTAAGTTCTAGAGTAGTTGGTCATTCGGCTGGTTTATACGTTTGAAGCATCTGTAACTTAATGGTTCATTTTCAAACAGCATTAAAGAAGTTTGAAGCATCTTTGTGGAGTGTTTTGATTGTTTTAGTGAGAAATGGTTGAACGATAATGTTTTGGTAATTCAAGTTTGCTTTTTCAAAGTTTTTAATATAAATTTTTGATATTCACCTTTAACTTTTAAATTTTTATCTTTTTAAACCTTTATGATTTAAAACCTAAATTAAAAATGATTTGATAAATTTGTTTTCATATAAAAGACTTTTTAAGTTTGTCGGAGCTTGGAAATTCAGATTTATCAATTGTTTTTTGGAGTGTTTTCATGGAAAAAGGCGAATTATTTATATATTTAGTGATGTAGAAATTATTACATCATCCAATGGTCTTTTAGTTGACATTGTCCATGACTCGTTTATATCGTTGGCGTTTTTCTCCATTCTTTTATATTTAGTGTCCGTTCTCAACTCATTAAATGCAGTTTGATGGTATCAGAGTCATTTGTGCATCTTCTTTTGAAATCAGGGGTGTATGGCAATTTGGCATCTAATTTTGTTTTTTGGCATAGCGGTCGTCAATGGTTTTTCATTTCATCCTGTTTCATTCGATAACATTCTACTTTCTTTAATGTAAGTTGATCATTTTTTGGATAATCATTGGAATCTTAAGATAGATTTTCATAGCTGAGTGATAATTTAGTAGATATCATTTGTTTATTCGTCTTTATGCACATGGGGTATTTAGTCTTGTCAGGTTTCATATGTCTTGGAATTCGTCACATTTTATTCATATTATTTCTTTCTGTTTTCAGTAAATTCTTAATTTTCATAAAATTTTAGATTTACTTTTTCCTCATATTCATACTCATATTTGAGTTTGATTCTATAAGAGAATTAGGTTCAAAAAAAAATAATCTGAATGTTTATGGTCTTTATAACAAATTTTACAAGTAAAATGTTTTAAAATTCTTTAGTTCCTTTTCATGGGATAATTTCATTCCTGGTTTAACGTTCTAAGATAATTTGGGCATTGATACTATTCATAGAAGTTTGCATCTGTGAATAAGGTTTTGAAAAATTAAAAGAAATTCTAAAAGAATTTTGTTTTTCAAAGGTTTAGAAATTTCTGAAGGTTGAAAACCTATTAGGTATAGAAACAAAACCTATTAATCATAGAAATCGTATAAAAGAACATCCATGGTATCCTTTGAATAGAGTTCTGGAAAACTTGGAATAGTTGCTTTATAGCGAATGGTATCTGTACCAGTGCATGTTTTAATTTGGGTTTTATCTTGATAAATACAAGACGAAATATTTTTCGATAATTGCAGGTCGAATTATTGATTTAGAACAACCGGTATCTACTAAGAGAAACATAGGGGTTTTGAAATTTTTGGGGAAGTGAAGATGGGGTTGACAACGTATTAATTTCTATTAAGTCGAATGTTGTGTCTGGGAAGTTTTCTGAAAATTTTGAGTTTCATCCACGTTTTCTTCTGGACAAGTATCAGGGTACTGAAGTGAAACCATATCTTCATATGGACTAATCCTGCGTAATCATTGAATATTCATTTCCATTAAAAATGATCCTTCTTCTTGGCATTCTTCTATAGTCTTCATTTCTTCTTGGAAAAGTTCTTCCACATGTTGTATCTTGAGTACTTGGTTGAAGGGGTATGAGCTGAGTTTGAATGGATGGTGTGATGGTTTGTTTGTGTTCTTCTTTATGATAGGTCGGTGGTTTGGTTATCTCTTCATATTTGTTTTATTTGGTTTAGGTTTGTAAAGTTGTTTGTGGTTTCATAAAATTTTGGTTTCCATAATTTTGGGTTAGTTTTGTTGATGATCAGTTTTATTTTGAAATTTGGGTATTGATAAATTTTTGAGATTATGGTTTATCATTTAGAGAATAAATTTTGTTTGATAAAGGGTTTGAAAATTAATAAATTGACTTGAATTTTGAATTTAACTGCAAAATATATTGATTTTCCAATTTTATTATAATAATTAAAATTTCTCTTCTGCACGTTAATTGGTTTAACTAAATTTCATAATTGATACTAAACACTCGAATTTAGTTTGCGAGTAAATGTGTCTAAAGTTAATTGTTCATAATGATTTAGTAAAGTTAAATTTCTCAACAGTTTAAAATATTAGAACTAACTGTCTTAAAAGACTTCATATCTTTGACATCTAAAACTTGGAAAGCTTTCGCCACTGTCCAGTCAGTTTTAATTTGTTTTCAAAATCAAAATTTTCAAACATTTAAATTATTAATTCAAATATCTACTAACTTTTTTTTAAAATTTTTTAAAAAAAATAAAATTTTTCTATTAATTGTTTCAAATTTCAATTCAGGTTCAGTTTCTTTAAAAGTATCATTAAAAATTAAATCAATAATCCCGAAAATTAAATTTCTTCATTAAAATTTAAATTTACAAAATTAAATTAAATTATTATTGTTTGATAAAATCAAATTGTCGAGAGAAATGTCTCTCTGCTTTTGTTTTTAAAAATAGACAGTTCCAAAATCGAAATATTTAGGAGAGTGATAAAAACATCGGTTTTTTAGAGTCTGTCAAATATCACTCATTTTTGGTTTTTAGGTGTAGGTGTTTTGTTGGTTCCTCGGTTCACAAAATCCAGGTCGATTTTTAATCGTCTGTCGAGTCTTTGTCAATATTCAATAAATTTTAGTTTTGTTGAAAATTTAAATCAATTGTTTTGAGTATTTGGTGTATGATAATTAGAGTAAATAAATTTTGTATTCTCATTTAGAGTTATTTATTTGAATTTGCAAAATTATATTGATTTGTTTTTATTATAATAATTAAATTTTCTTCTTTGATTCTAAGCGTCTTCTAAACGTTACTTATCATTAATGACAAAAAGGTAGTGTCAAGTTAATTGTTCATAATGATTCAAGTAAAATCAACAGTTTTATTAGACTATAATCATATACTTGCAAATCTTGACATCAGTGTAAAAATATGAAACTAAATTCATTCAAATAAATCTTTTCCAAACATTTTATATCTGAAACTCATAAAATAAATCAGCAATTGTTTAATTCTAAACAAGAAAATTTGTCCTGCCAGTTATTGATATTAGAATTTGTTTAATATTAAGTTTCATAAAATTATTTCATTAAAATATTAAATCAAAAATAATGAAAAAATTAAATTTCTCAATTTAAATTTACAAAATTAAATTGAAAAGTTATAAATCAAATTGTTTTTATTTGTTTCTTAAAAACTAAGTTGCAATAGACAGTTAATTTAAAAACAAGGAAAGAATAAATGAATAATAGATCTCACTTTCTAAGTGTCTAATTTTTCAAAATCAGTCCTTTGGTTCTAGTGCTTAATAGATTTAAGTTCACAATGGTCGATTTTCAATGTCGGTTAATATCCTGTATAGTTTTGGATTGATTTAAAAAACATTTTAAGCACAAAAGTTTAATGAGAAAATAAAGTACAATTTATCTATTCTAGTATTTCAAATATTTATTAGATTAAAATAAAGTTTGTTTAATTAATACTTTCCCACTCTGATATCTTATTACTTAACATTATTTATGAAATGAAAGAAGTAAGAAAATATACATGTATTCACATAACTTAGCTGGTGAGAGAAATATCGTCACAATGCATCAATCAGTTGGATTCAAATTCTTAAAAAGATATGAAACTAAAAAACATTCAAATATAAGCCATTCCAGCAACATTTTATATCTGAAACTCAAAATAAATAAATCAGCAATTGTTTTGAGAGACAAGAAAATTGTCCTGTTCAGAACAATGATGATATTTGGTTATTTAATATTAATCATACAAGTAATAATATAGACCCCTATTATATCGACGTTTATGTTGAAAATAGAAAATTACATTAAAAATACCTTGAGGGAGTCATAGGATGTATTTCAGATAAATGATGATGTAGAAAAGTTAATCAATGAATTTCCAGAACATTTTGCACCAGATCTTGGGTTTTTCCATAAACAAATTGTAACTATAAAATTAAAAAATGTAGATGTTACACCTAAACTTTTAAGAGCCGGAACTGTTTGCTATTAAAGAACAAGTCGAAAATTAAATTAATAGATTTTCATCTCTAGATATAATTTCACATGTCGACTTCAGCGCATGCGCAGTCCCAATCGTTAGTTTTCAAGAAAAATGGTTAAATTCGTATATGAGATTGAAATAGATCAACATCCTATGCCTAGGATAGAAGAGCTTTTTGTCAAGCTCTAAAGAGGAAGGAAGTTTTCTAAGCTAGATCTTTCCCAAGCTTTTCAACAAATTGGTGTGGATGAAAAAAGTAAAGAATTATTTACCATATCTTCTCACTTAGGATTATTTAGGTATAACAAATTAACTTGGTATTACTTGCGCACCTGCTAAATTTCAATTATGGATTCATTATTAAATTCTATAAAAGGTTGCGCAATTTTTCAAGACGATATTCTAGTCACGGGCACTGATCGAAACAATCACTTATTTAATTTAAAGAAAATATTAAGAATTTTAGGTAATTATGGATTAAAAGTAAATTTAGATAAATGCAGATTTTTCTAAAAAAGTATTGAGTATTTAGCGTTTGTTATTGATGCAGAAGGTTTACACCGTTCGCAAGAAACTTTAGCCATAGATAAGATCCCAGACCAAAAAATCTGAAAGAATTACAATCTTTTTTAGGTAGTATCAATTATTACGGTTTCATAATGTCATATATTTTAAGTCCATTACATAATTTGTTAAAAAAATAACGTAAAATTGAATTGGACTAATGATTGTGAGTTAGCTTTTAATGAGATTAAATGCTGTTTAAAATCAGCAGATATACTTGTACACTTTAATCTAGATTTTGAGCTAAGATTAACTGTAGATGCTTCTCCTGTAGGAATTGGGGCCGTTTTGAGCCATAAATTTCCTACAGTTGAGGAAAAACCAATAGCTTTCGCGTCCAAAACACTTTCTAGTTCAGAAATGAAATATTGACTCACATTCAATCATGGATAAAAAAATTGAGTATATTCGAGGCGCATCATGAAATTCGAAGTCTCAGAATGAGATCCAGAACTAAGAAAAGAGAATATTCGAAGAAAATGAGACCGAGCAAGTTTTCAGATACAGTGAGAAATTGGAAACAGAGCGATTTGGACAGTGATTAATTAGATAACGATTAGTTTAGTTGAGTATTCAGAAAAGTGAATAAAGATTAGTGAATAAAGCAGACAATAGAAAAGTTGGGAAAACCGAAAACAATTTGGTGTCGCATGTGATTTAAGTGGAAGTTTGAAGAACTTTCTTGAACCCTGTACGTGGGTGTAATAAGGACCCAAGTGTGACATATCACCGCACTCGTCTTGACGTAAAGAAGTGAGCGGTGTTATTTGCGAAAGACAATTTCGAACATTTTAGAACTTTATACTTTCATTTTATTGTGAAGAAGTCGACGGTGGTAGTTACAACTATATTCATGGACATTCTAGAACTTTCTAAATAAGGCAAATCAATATGGATGCACAACGATGCAAAGGAACATGGAAAACCAAACGTAGACGATGTAAGAAAAATTAGAAGATGGGTATAAATTCGAGGATCAGTCCCAGACGTGGCAGGAGAAATAAGAAAAGAAATTATAAGAACAGGGACAGACTATGTAAAAGAAATTAGAAGAACAGGGACGGACGATGCAAGAGAAATTAGAAGAACAAGGGCGTCAAATGGAAAACCAGACGAAAGAAATGCAGACAAAGTTAGACAAATTGGAGAATACACTAGAAAAAAAACTAAAGGAGCAGTCACAAAAAGTGGAAACACAAGTAAAAGAGAAACTGTTAGCACAAAAAAAGGAAATAGACGAAGAAACAATTTTGGTTAGAGAAACCTGCGAAGAGCTCCGACATAAGCTAGACAAAATCAGAAAAAGGGCGTATTCAAATCAGAAGGATCTGTTATTCGAACTCAGAAAACGAAGCCCTCTGAATTCGACGGCAAGGTTTTCTGGAGTGTCTATCTGCGTCAGTTCGAAGCGGCAGCTGCGGCAAACGAATGGTCTGATGATGAAAAAACTACTGCTCTGTACTACGAGGGGAAGCTCTTGACGTCTTTCAAGAAGTTCCTGCTGGGCAGCAGAATAACTATGACATTCTAAAACAGTATATGGAAATGAGATATGGGGATAAGCACCTGCAGCAAGTGTACCAGGCACAATTAAAAAATCGTCTCCAGCAGAGTGGAGAGAATTTACAACATTATGAGGCCGATGTTGCTCGACTGGTGAAGAAAGACAGCTCTACCAGATATTGTGTGGACTACTGAAAATTAAATGACGTCACCAGGAAAGACAGCTACCCATTACCGTGGATTGACAATACTCTGGACACCTTGACTGGTGCGCAATGGTTTTCCACTGAATTTAAAGAGTGGATTGGCAAGTCGAGGTCAGCCCAGAAGACAAGGAAAAGACAGCGTTCACTACTGGAAATGGATTGTGATAGTTCAATGTAATGCCGTTTGGCTTGTGCCATGCTCCTGCCACTTTGAACGATTGATGGAAACTGTACTTCATGGCCTGCATTGGGAGACCTGCTTGATTTACTTGGACGACGTGGTGGTGCTGGGACGCTCTTTCTAAGAACGTGTGCGAAGTGTTTAAAAAGTTGGAAGCAGCAAACCTGAAACTGTACCCGTGCAATCTGTTCCAAAACGAGGTTAGATACCTAGGCCACATTATTACTCGAAACGGTGTGAAAACAGACACGGAGAAGACAGAGTTTATAAAAAACTGGCCGGTTGCCAAAGACAAACACAAAGTTCGAAGTTTTCTCGGCGTATGCACATACTAGCGACGGTTTTTCCAAGGATTCCCTGACATTGCCAAGCCTCTTCATAAACTCACAGAAGACAACATCCGATTTGAATGGATTCCGAGATGCTAGCAAGCCTTTGAGGCGCTGAAATAAGCTTTCTGCACTACACCGATATTGACCTATCCAATACCTGGACAACCATTTATAGCCGACACGGACGCAAGCAACATTGGGATTGGAGTTCTTTGCCAAGTACAGGATGGCGAAGAGCGAGTAGTTGACTACTTCAGCAGATTTATATCGAAAGCCGAAAAGAACTACTGTGTCACTCGGAACGAGTTGCATGCCATCGTCAAAAGCCTAGAACACTTTTATAAATACCTGTACGGCCAAGAATTCCTTCTAAGAACGGATATTGCTTCCCTTAAAAGACTACTATAGTTTAAAAACCCAGAAGGCTGGATTGACTGCAAGAATACCACTTTGTTGTCGAACAGGCAGGAAACTTGGAAACGTAGATGCCCTTTCTAGGAGACCTTGTCCGGCCAACTACAAACACTGTAGTAGACAGATGGCGTTCAGTGGCGATTCGGGAAGACCAGCAAGCTGACTGTGACATCAAGCCCTTACTAGACTGGAAAGAAGTCAACAGTTGACCCTCTTGGGATGAAGTCAGTAGTAAAAGTTCCGTTCTAGAGGTAAAATGCGTCAGTACATCGTAAGAGCACCGTTTAAGAGAATTGCCATTGATATCGCTGGCCCCTTTCCTAAAATCCAACATGGAAACCGATATCTACTAGTAGCCATGAACTACTTCAGCAAATAGCTGAAACTATACCCTCTTCCCAATCAAGAGACCACAACCATAGCGGAAGCACTAGTTAACACCCTGTTCTGCAGATTTGGTGTACCCTTGGAACTACATTCTGATCAGGGTAGAAATTTTGAATCAGGTGTGTTCAATAAGGTCTGCGAGCTTATGGGAATCCGAAAAACTAGGACTACACCACTGCATCCCCAGTCAGATGGTATAGTGGAACGTTTCAACGCTAAGTTAGAAACCAATCTGAGGATGTGTGTGAATGAAAACCAGACAGATTGGGACAAGCTTATTCCGTTCTTCCCCCAAGAGTAAGATGAAGGTCGTCCACCTGGAGCGTCTGTCACCGTATAGAGGTGCTTCCAGTCGGGACGATTGGTCCTAAGGAGGGGGCGGTGTCACAGGATTTGCCCTGATCGCACCCAATTTAGTGACTGTTGGATTTACGACACGCTAGATTTGTCTCGATCGCCCGCAAACTAATAAACGATGATGCCGTCGATCGAGGCTCGTCAGGAAGATTCACGAGGCGCATCAGGAATATTCGCGAGCCTCTCGAGAATGGGATCCAGTGCTACTAAAAGATACTTAGAATATTCGTTTTAAGGAGAATAAGCTAACCGAGCGAGAGAGTTTTTATTTGGATATTTTAGTGAAATCAATTGGAGATTCAGAACAATGTGGACAGTGATTAATTAGATAACGATTAGTTTAGTTGTATTTAGTAATCTATGGTGTACAGAGTATTTAATAAAGATTAGTAAGTAACGGATTGTTTTTTTATGGTAATAGAAGAAGTTGGGTAGGAAACCCGTAACAGTATGTATTTTGCAATCAAATAATCCACCAAAAAAAATAGTAGGGTAGTATAGCCGGTCGTCAGTCTCCCCCCACTACTTTGATGTGGTAATTAGCAACTACAGTGGTTACGGTTAATGATATTGTATGTATGTATGTATTAACATTCATTACCCTATGTGCAATTGTACAGTACATCTATGAAGTAGAGCATGCGATTGCGCTTAATTGGGGTTTCAGTTGCAGTCATAAATATGATCGGTGTATATTTTATATAGCGCATATAGTGGTTACGGTTAATGATATCGTATGTATGTAATAACATTCATTACCCTATGTGCAATTGTACAGTACATGTATGAAGTAGTGCATGCAATTGCGCTTAAATGCGGTTGCAGTTGCAGTCATAAATATGATTGGTGTATATTTTATATAGCGCAGGTGGGGCAATAATAAGATTCTAATTATAGTTAATGTAGTTAGCATTGTGGGGTTATTGTTGCAAGTTTTTGTGTGTTAAAAGTTATGCTGTGAAACAAATTATATTATTAACCCTGTATTTATTTAATGAAAAAAGTATGACATAAGTCTATAAAAATGATTCCTATTATTCTTAAAAATTACCCCACCGGTTAAATTAGTCATAGATCATCGTGTTTATCTTTATATGTATATAGATATAAGCAATCAATGTGAGCTAGATTTAGTGTTCATTCTAGTGTAGTAGTTCTATCAATACTTTTGGGTTTTTATTTTATTAATTTGATTTTTCTTCCATAACACAAAACCTACGAATCTTTATACATGAACTGATGAAAGAAGCTTAAATTGAAGAAAAAACCTTTTATGTCTTAGAAAAACATATACTGTGAAAACAATTTAAATAATAAAAATAATAAATAACCTTGAATTTAAAGGAAAAATTAAGACTTAAATAAAGTGTTTGTGGAAATGGAGATTATGAAGTATTTGGACTACATATAATTTCAGTTTAAACAATATTTTGTGTAAGAAATAAAAGTACCATAAAGTAACAAACTGTATGACGTATCAGCTGTTATGAGGTGAAATATCGCTATAGAATACATACAACAAATGAGAAGTTGATTGAAACCATAGATTTATTAGTAAATTGAAACATATCCAGTACATTTCATAGTTATCATATAAACATTTAAAATGCTCAAACTAATTGGAATTTACAAGTTATCTAAAAAAAAAACGAATATATTGTTGTGAAAAGTTTATATAAAAAATTCAGCTTTCAAAAGTAATTCAACTAGAAAATTTAATGTCAAGGGGTAACCACTCTCCGCAATACATGTACATTTTTACGGGAAATCGCTTGCAGTCGCCGCAATCACGTGGAAATCGCCCGCAATCTCGCAGTCAACTCCGAAATCCCCCAATCGCTGAAATCGCGCAATCGGAGTGGGGAGTTGTAATTCTCAGTTAGCAGACGGTAAGTTTATTATCATTATAAAGTGAATGAGAACAATACGGTGTGTGATCTTGTTTGGAAGAAAGTAATTATCAATTTGTAATTTACCTACATACTTTATCGTAGATGTGAAAGAGCGGGGTCTATTACGAAGCTCTGTTATGTGTGCACGCAACTGAATTCATGTATTGGTTACTATAAGCACTTTAATTTTTATTCCAATTACATACAAAGTGTTCAAATTTGACTGAAATTGCCTTTGACTGTATTGCATGCCAATAATATTTTTTACCAAATAAAAAAATCTAGGTGTACATTTATTCAACGCATTATGACCAATAAGTCAATTCGCGAAATTGAATTCTTCTGTAGTTTCATAAAAAAGTGTCTAGTTAGTAGATTAACCTCGAGATTAACAATACGTATATTACAAGAAATTTCCTTAAAAATATATATTGGGTTAATAAATTGAGGGAATCGTGGACACTCGGCTAACACCATGATGTCAGAATTATCTTCGCCCTGCACGTTACGTATACTGTGCCCGTGCCTACTATCTATGCGACAGGCACATGCCGTACTATACGGATGTTGTTTAACATTAGGGATTTAAATATTTAATAAATTTTTTTAATTTAACAGCGTTGTTATCGAGTTTCAACCAATTAAACATAATAACGCACAAAAATTGAAAAACGTTTGAGTCAACTTCTACAGGGTGTCTCAGTTATCACTGGCATCCTTGCAAGGGTTTATTATACACTCTATAACTTTTGGGCTAAGGTATATTTGGATCAATTCTTACATTTTAGCCCCAGCATAATTTAGTATCATTTGTGCTACTTCTTTTGAAAGCACCATATAATCATATATATTCACTTGAAATTTGGATACATTTTTTAATAACAAGTAGATTAACATTTGGAAATAATAATATTGACTATCTATACCTATTTAAAATAAATACAGTTTTCAAATTTTTCCTACTCTTTTTTTTTATTTGCCTTAAATCTGTAACTAAATGTATTTATTTGATATTTACAGTATTGTTCAATTTTTATTTGTCAAAATTCCGTCACCTCTAAATTACAAGCCTCTAAAGATGAGAATAAAAATGTCTTACATTTTTCCCACTGTTAACCTGTATGTGAATATAATTTTATTTTATTTTTTTCTGTTTTGACAAATTTTTAAATCAACATACATTTTGGATTATCTGATATTTCAATTAAAAACTATTAACATTGCAAAAAAAAAGTTTTATATGATAAGATGTCCCATATCTAAATAATATTCCTAAAATATTTTCAGGTATACTATACTCGTATAGGTGCTTTAAATTTTTATGCAAAAATGGATACATTGGATCATACAGGGATAACTTTTTGTTTTATTATCCCATATCCTAGGTAATAGATATTTTGACATACAATTATTATTACTGTTATTATGGTATTTACGGTATTTGTGTTTGAAGTGTCCTCCAAAATTAAAAATGCCAAATCAAGTGGCACTCACTTGACAATTGAAGACAAATTATTTAGCGTAAAGTAGGTATATTAAATTTAAATAGACAAAACATATATTACTGAAACATGGTGTATATTATATAAATATACCTATGCGGGTTATTATACAGGGGCGGAAATCGCTGAGGGTCTATCTGCCGTTACATGAGAGCGACAAAGTAAAGTATAGAAATCCGTGCGATAGACAAGGATGGCTATAGGAAGACGTTTTATAAATTAGAATAACATCTGAGCAGTCACTCCCACTTCTAACCGAGCGCATCCTATTGGCCGATTGGCCGGAAGGTTGGCATTTTAACTTAGCAACAGGTCGTCGCAGCGTTGCTACCATCAGTACGTTCGTACTAGATTTAGTACGTTTTCCACAAACTTCATACGTCAGTACGCCGCTGACAAATCTACTACGGTTTTCCTGGCTCTTATTTCTCTCTAAGAATGAAACAGTTAAGTGTCTTTGTAAGTAGTTTCAGACACTGTTAGATGTCTTAGGGTAGAATTCATAGACCACACTTAAGGTGTGCACAGTGTGCACTTAGCTTTGCAATTTACAAGGTAAAAATACGAGGTAACAACTTATTAATAGTTTCATACCACACTTTAATAAGTTTACATTAAGTTAGATTATGGAACAAAATATTAAAGGGCATCTTATTTAAATATACCTTAAATGAAAAGTCACACTTAAGTGAAGTGCTGACTATAAAGGAGCAACGTTTATATCTATTGAATTCTCAATTCACTAATAAGCTAAATTCCGCTAAAAAAGTATAATTTGTCAAAAATTCCGCTATTCGCAATTAAACATTTTGTCCGCCAAATATCAATCAAATTTCGCTAAATCTAACGAAAATTTTTCTAAGTTGGCAACACTGCCCCCCTTACTTCTCATCTCTCTGAGAAATTGTGCTGACCTCTGTTAACGGATTGTATTAAAATATCAGAATACCGGAGCTGGAATTGCACAAGTAGTGACATCTCTTGCGAAAGGCAAACAATAAAGGCAAACATGGCGATTGGTCGCTGAGATATGTGGAAGTAGATTTTATTTGTTGAATGACGAAACGGGCGGTGACTATTTAGATTTTAAAACGTCGTCACGGATTTCTATACTTTACTTTGTCGGTAACGGCAGATAGACCATCACCGATTTCCGACCCTGTATATACACATATGTATAATTTAAATGATTTAATACACTACTTTATTAAGTTAATGAACTAAATTACGGCTAAACCAAATTAAAGCGAATGATTGATTGTTTGGGGTATTAAAAAATGTCCTATTTACCGCAAATGTCCATTATTCAGGAGTGTTTACGGTATTATCATTAGCATATACTGCAAACTACGAATTAAAACACATTGTGAAAGACTTGTAAAATAATATTAGTTCACCATACAAAACAAAATATCCATATATCTATAATTTTAAGCAAAAAAAATATGGTTTGGATGTGGTATTATTATATGAAGACGCCCATCTTGGTAGCCATTTTATTATCATATATTATATAGATGCTTTCTTTTAAATGATGTTTTGTCATTACATTTTTTAGGAATTTAAAACATTAATTTTTGTTAGCATATACGGACTCACATAAACAACCATCGCACATACATGTGAGCACTTACATATCATTTACAAAACCCTCATTTGAAGAGTACAGGAATAAAACAAGAAATGTCATAAAACCATTTATTGGAGAAAATTCAAATTATAAGTTGCATTCTAATATAAGGGAAAAATTAACATTAAAATGAAAAAAAGTATTTCTTAGTTTAACTAAATGGACATTTTGCCATACGAAATTTACCCTCACATGAAAAACTTAAAAGTAGTTTTAATAAAAAAACATAAAATTGGTTACAGGTACCAATTGTACAGGGACAGAACCAGGAATGTCCGTCTTACTTTATTGTTCCGTGTTTTTAGTAGCCTTTTTCTTGGCATTCTGGGCGTGAGGTAGCCCCTCATAGAACCCCCAAGCATCGGGGTTTTGACAAAACGTCTTTAGCTTCATGAGATTGAGGTACTTTTCTTCATTTATTGGAAGTACATCTGGAAAATAATAAAGGAGTTACCTCTTACTAAAAAAATATGACAACCAAAATCTTACCAAGGTAACTTTCTGTGGGAAGTTAGAATTCATTATCGTTAATTGAAGGAAAAGTGGTATTTTGAGTTTTCTTCATAATCTTTGTAATTGGGCCCTGTAGCCAATGCCCATTATAAGTTTGCCGATAACTAATAAGTCGCGGATATTCCTTATAATAATAATATCTCTACCCCTCATTCTAATCACGAGGATTAGCCCATAAGTCGGAGACTTGTGCGGGAGAGGGGGCGGCATATTATTATTAAGCAGGCCGCATTTGCGCCCAGGAACGACTTACGTTGGTAGGCCCTAACCACTATTCAGTGCAAGAATGAGGAAAACCTCATTAATTAGGGGGGTAGTCAAATATCAACCGGTATCAATCTCTCACATTGACCCAAGCCAACATTATTCCACCCTACCATACCCGCAGAGAGGGTGCCAATCCTCTCCACGAATATAGCTTATATACGGTCTACCGGCAGCTGGGCTCGAACCAACTCCGATTAGTCACCTCGATTCAAGTACTAACGCCTTAAACCGCGCGACCACTGACCGATCAAACGACCTTAGAGCAATGAATTTCTCGAATACTCTGTACTGGAAAAGGGCACTTTGAAACAAATTTATCTTTGAAAAAGTCTGTCCATTTCTTAATCATACGTTGTTCAACTTCTGTCACAATGAATGGATATGGTTTTTGTCGAGACTCTCGAAGTAGTTGATATCAGTCTTTTGGCAATTCCATCCTTGTCTTCAAGTTGATTAAGCCCATATTTTTGTCGCACTCTAAATACGAGTGCCCCCTTATTGGAAAAGTTATCTTTATTGAGTAAAGCCGTTTTACAGTATGTATCATGAAATGCATAAACCTGAACACTGTATAGTTTTTATTTTGTCCTCCAGCTGAATCGCAAAAGATATGCAGATGCCTAATAGTATTATCAAGGTGGTTCATTATGTAGTCAAAAAGGAAAGAACTAACTTCTTCGGATCCTTTCTTTGCAGTATGTTCGGGGTAGGTGTAAAAAAGTGACACACCTGAAGCAAGCTCGTGTATATTGAAGGAGTACATAGAAAGCTGCCTAAGGTAGTAAACATCGTTAGTTGGAATATTGGGCAGGTAAATATTTTTTTGGAAATCCATTGCGATTGCAGCAAAACTTTTCGTAGTCTTAGCTTGTTTTTTGGCATCCTTTTTTTTATCGTAGAAAGTCTGGGTCCGTCTTTTATGAAGTTCATTTTCGACTTCCAGCCTCCTAATTTCAACTTCCGACTTTCCTTCTTTTTTTAATTTATTTACTTTGGCTGTGAATGCATCGCACGCGCTACATGTATCGGTACGCGGATACCCAAAGCTTATATTAACTTTGGTGTTAAATATTAATCTGTATGTTTCATATGAAATTTTCATACCAGAATTTTCTTTTTTAAACATTAAAAACATTTACTTTATATTCAACTCTTCCGGAAGATATAACTTTTTGGAGTCATGCAGGCTATAATGGGACA
Organism: Monochamus saltuarius; assembly: GCA_025584915.1. Classification (NCBI taxonomy): domain Eukaryota; kingdom Metazoa; phylum Arthropoda; class Insecta; order Coleoptera; family Cerambycidae; genus Monochamus; species Monochamus saltuarius. The sequence goes on from CM046722.1 coordinate 45,829,531, forward strand.
ATCTGCCCTTAAAAGAGTTTATGTGATCAAACACCTTCTTGTAAGTATCATCAGGTAACTTGTTTGTTTTAGAACTGTGCATTCCCCTTTTATCTTTGGGGGACTTCCCTACATTTTTTAAAGATTTTTGTAAATACTGAGTTTGCCTTTAGTAATATCGTGGATGCTACAGAAAGCTTTAAAACAAACACGTATTTCCACAATTTTATTATCACGTGTTATTCTGACTCTATACGAATAAGAACTGTCATGGTACAAAGCCACTTCTTCAGGTTTTCGACTACGGCGCCTTTGAACCGGTATAGCAGAAATGAATCCACAAAGGTAACTATTTTGTTCATTATTACTTGTCATACTATTAAAGTCTTTGAGAATAATCTTGCGATTCATTTCATCTACATTTTCAAAACATTTTAAACGTTTGCAAAAGCACGGCTCACCTTGTTCATGAGTTGAAAGCCGCATTCTCTTCGCAAGGTCTTGTTCTCTTCCTGTCTTTTGTCTTTTCTTCGTCGATTTGTACTCCAAAAACTCATTTTTATCACCCATTATGCATGCGACATGCATGCGGTAAAGAGGAAACTGGACATTTCTAGTTTTATTCGGGTAACGGGTGGACATTCCCAGTTTTAGCACTGTAGATCAAAAACTTATTATATCATAGCGGCGGACAATTCTTATTTTATGTAGAATTCGTTTTAGCATAAAATTCTACACATAAATAGCTACAGATGGCACTAGTAATCTCAGATTTCATAAAATTGGACATTCCTTGTTTTATTCCTGTATCCTGCATTTAATATCCATTTAAATCTCAAATGATAAATTTCCAAAATATAGTGTTTTAAGATAGACACTTAGGATTGTTATTTATGTACAATCGTTTGCAATAATAATGACACTCATTAAAATGAATTTTGCGATTTCTTTAGAACTTCTGATGTATTTGCAATGAAATCTACTTCACATTTTTAATATTAGTTATTAGTTGTTTCACTCACCGATTGAGATTTAATGAAATTTCTACTCGGAACTTCCAGAAGTTCAAAAACTGTTGTAAGAGAGTGTCATTATTATTGCAAACGATTGTACATATGTGTAATTTAAATCACAAAAATTTTAAATTCCTGAAATATAGTGTAGATACATGAGGGCTATTATTATCTATGTGTATATATATACACATATTCGGATTTCCCAATCCGAATTTTTCTTATCATCGATCGAGGTAATCTTAGCATTTCGCGATACCGCAGTCGTCGAATTGGGTGTGAGCGGGGCAAATTCCGTGACACTGCCCCCTCCTTAGAACCGATCGTCCCGATCGGATACACCTCTATACGGGGACAGACGCTCTAGATGGACGACCTTCATCTTACTCCTGGGAGTCCTCTGTATCCGGTAGACGACATCATTGATTCTTTTAATGACGGTGTAGGGGCCCTCCCAACGGTTCTGTAGTTTAGGCGATTTTCCTTTCTTCCGCGTGGGGTTGTACAGCCACACCAGGTCACCTTGTTGGAATCCGACTGTATTGGCCCGGACGTCATATCGAGTCTTCATGCGATCGCTCTCTAGTCGCATTCGAGATCTGACTTGGTCGTGTACGGCTGCTAGTCTTCGTTCTAGCTCATGGGTATAAGTGTCTGGCTCTGAGGGCTGTTCCGCAGGACCACCAAATACCAAATCTGCTGGAAGGCTGTGAACAGTACAACTACTGAGTAGGTCGGGGTACAGAGGTTATTTGGGAAATTATTAAAATGCCCGTCGTTTCGCTTAACTATTTTTGATTTCCTACCTTGGTAAGCTGCAGCCCAGCTCCCGTCCAATGTGAGTCACTTAAGTAAAATTACTGATTCTTGTGTGGTATCACAATATATTCACCAAAATACAAAAGTTTCACATGACAGCTTCTCTTGACATAACAAAAATTCTTATTCTTAAATTATTCCTTAGCCTATTGACATCAGACTCATATATAACATCGGAACCCATTATTGTCACTTTACAAGGCGAAGCTCTCTTCCAAAGATGATTCTTGTGGGAGTCTTTCCAGTAGTTTCATGGACAGCTGAGCGGTAAGCTAACAGGAAGAGTGGAATGAGCTTGTCCCAGTCTGTCTGGTTCTCGTTCACAAACATCCTCAAATTGGTTTCTAGTGTGGCGTTGAAGCGTTCCACCATATCATCTGACTGGGGATGCAGTGGGGTGGTCCTGGTTTTCCGGATTCCCATAAACTCGCAGACCTTTCGGAACACACCTGATTCGAAATTTCTGCCCTGATCTGAATGTAGTTCCATGGGCACACCAAATCTGCAGAACAGGTTGTTGACTAGGGCTTCTGCTACGGTCGTGGTCTCTTGATTGGGAAGAGGGTATACTTCCGGCCATTTGCTGAAGTAGGCCATGGCTACTAGTAGATATCGGTTCCCACTTTGGGTTTTCAGAAAGGGGCCAGCGATATCAATGGCAATCCTCTCAAACGCTGCTCTTACGATGTACTGACGCATTTTGCCTCTGTAACGGGTCTTCGATTTCTTGCTGGCTGCACATATGTCACATTTTCGGCACCAATCTTCTACATCCGTCCTACAGCAGAAACGCTCCCTAATCTTCTGTAGAGTCCTATTGATACCGAAATGTCCACCACCAGTACCTCCATGTACTTCCTGCAACACTTCTTTGACCCGGGACCTTGGGAGTAGTACTTGTTTCTTGACCCCCGTTCCGTCATTGTTTTCCCATGCTCTTTTTAGGACACCGTCTTCCAACACCAGGGAATTCCATTGAGCCCAATAGCTCTTTAATGCTGGGCTTTTACTACTGACTTCAGCCCAAGCGGGTCGGTTGTTGGCTTCCTTCCAGTCTAGTAAAGGCTTGATGTCACAGTCAGCTTGCTGGTCTTCCCGAATCGCCGCTGAACTCCATCTGTCTTCAGGTTGGGCTGCTACCACCTTGCAAGGAACTGATGAGATGTCCTATTTTCTTTCAAGACTACTACAGTGCTTGCAGTTGACAGAACAGGGTCTCCTAGAAAGGGCATCTGCATTTCCATGTTTCCTGCCTGCCTGGGAGTCGCGCCATTGCCGATCTGCGACTGGGGCTCTACACTCTCCCCTTAGCTGACCCGTCCGCCCACAGTTCCAACATTGAAGTGGACGATCTCTTCGGCTATCAGGTTGTCCTCTATTTGTTCCGGTAGTTGGGCTAAGTTTATCTATGGCCTCCTTCAGTGTTTTGATTATCTCTCCATTTCCTATACTATTGCTGGTGTCACTGATAGTCCCCACTTTAACATGTTTCCCGGAGGCTGCCGCTTGGGAGTCGCGCTTTTGTTGATCTGCAACTGGAGCTCTACACTGTCTCTTCAGATGTCCCATTTGCCCACAGTTCCAACATTGAAGAAAGCGATCCCTTCGACTACCACGTTGTTCGCTCTTCGGCTTGGTAGTTGGGCTGAGTTTATCAATGACCTCCTTCAATGTTTTGATTATATCTCCATTTCTCATATTATAACTGTTATCACTGATGGCCCGAACTTTAACAGGTCTACCGGATGCCATCTTTGCTGCCTCGAATTCCAGTGCATGCGAGAGGGCGTCGTTCAGTGTTTTAGGTCTGGCAAGTCGTAGTGCCTGCTGGGTTTCGCAATCTCTTAGGCCGTCGGTAAAAACTTGGATGGAGAGTTGGTCTAAAAATTCGGACGGGGCTGTTGGATAAGCCAATCGAACCAGTCTGGCAACATCGGTCTCAAAATGCTGTAAATTTTCTCCACTCTGTTGGTGACGATTCCTTAATTGTGCCTGGTACACTTGCTGCAGATGCTTATTCCCATATCTTATTTCCATATGCTATTTTAAAATGTCGTAGTTATTCTGCTGCCCAGCAGGAACTCCTTGTAAGACGTCAAGAGCTTCCCCTCGGAGAGCAACTATTAGAGCAGTAGCCTTTGCACAATCAGACCATTCGTTTGACGTAGCTGCCGCTTTGAACTGACGCAGATAGACGTTCCAAGAGACTTTGCCGTCGAATTCAGGAGGCTTCGTTTTCTGAGTTCGGATAACAGGTCCTTCTGATTTTATTACGCCTTCCTTTCTTATGTTGTCTAGCTTATGTCGGAGTTCTTCGTAGGTTTCTCTAACCAAGTTTATTTCTTCGTCTATTTCCTTTTTTTGAGCTAACAATTTCTCCTCTCCTTGCGTTTCCACTTTATGAGACTGCTCCTCTAGTTTTTCTTCTAGTGTATTTTCCAATTTTTGTCTTTTGCCAAACTTTGCATTTCCTTCGTCTGGCCTCTCATTTTCTGTTGTATTGTATGTATCTGATCTTTCATTTTATACCCCTGCTCTTCTAATTTCTTTTCTAATTTTTCCTGCATTTCTTTTGTCTGGTCTTCCATTTTATGCCCTTGTTCTTCTAATTTTTTTTGTATTGTCTTCGTCTGGTGCCCTTGTTCTTCAAATTTTTCTTGCATCGTCCGTCCCTGTTCCTCTAATTTCTCCTGCATCATCCGTCCCTGTTCTTGCATCGTTTGCATCATTTCTAACAGTTTTGCCAGTTGTGCATCCATATTGACTTGGCTTCTAGTTACAGGCATTCACTTTATTTTCTTTAGAATGTTCTAGAATGTCCAGGAATGTGTTTGTAAATGTCACCGTTGACTTCCTTACAATGAAACGAGTGCAGTGATATGCCACACTTGGGTCTTTGTCTCACTTCGGTATAAAGTTCTAGAATGTTTGAGAATGTTCTTCGCAAATATCACCGTTCACTTCCTTGAGTCACGACGAGTGCGGCGATATGTCACACTTGGGTCTTTGTCTCACTCCCGTACAAAGTTCTAGAATGTTCGAGAATGTCCTTCGCAAATAGCACCGTTCACTTCCTTAAGTCACGACGAGTGCGGTGATATGTCACACTTGGGTCTTTATTCCACCCACGCACAGGGATCCAGAAAGTTCTTCAAACTTCCACTTAAATCCCACTTTGTGGACAGGGTTCCAGAAAGCTCTTTAAAACTTCCAGTTAAATCCACTTCCTACACCAAATTGTCACGGATTTCCCAATCCGAATTTTTCTATTGCCAGAAAAACAATCCATTAATAAATTACTTATCTTTATTAATTACTCAGTACACTACTGAACACTAATTACAACTCAACTAAACACTTATTTAATTAATCGCTATCTAAATCACTTTGATCTCTCCAACTAAACACTTGAATTCAGACTATAATACAATACTAGACTAACTCGGCCGTTTATTCTTCTTTTATAGACCCAACGAATATTCCAGGTATTTTCTAGTATCTCTAGATCCATTTTCCCGAACGACTCGAATGCTTCTCGTCGATTCCCCATTTTTCCAGTCCCGTCTCGATCCACGGCATTTTGTTTGTTTAACAGAATCGTGTAGGGGAGATCGGGGCAATATTAGCATTTCGCGATACCGCAGTCGTCGAAATGGGTATGAGCCGGGCAAATTCCGTGACAATATATATATATATAAGATTGAAAACATGTATCGGCTAAAGGATCCAGAAAAGAAGGTGGTAAGGAACAACGAGCAACTGCGGACAACGCTGTTTCTAGGTTATTGCCCTTCATCAGCGCAGTGCAGCTTAAACAAACAAGAAGGAAAAAAAAAGAAGGGCAAATGACACGACTACACAGGAGAATGACCAGCAGCCACCTATCCCTAATTTGCAGCATCGTGCTACTCTTGTCCTCAAAACAGAGGATGTGTTTTCTTCTATATGTTCTTAAAGTTTTAGTTTTATAAAAGTTCGGAAAACTTTATTTTTTAAAAAACCGCTACAAATATTTTTTTGATTCAAATGTCATCGAAAACCGCTTCCTCTGACCCTGCCACAGCATTTAAGACGGCGATCCAAGACTTCCTATGATTTGTTTTATACCTCCGAAATTCAATAAAAACGTTTAGCGATTTTTTTATTTAAAATCGGATAAGGTGGTGTTATTCAGGACCACTTAAAACCCCTATGTGTGAAATTTGAACAAAATCTATACAGAGTGTCTTCTTCTACACTTTCTCAAAATTTTATTTGTATAAAAATTTGTAAAAACTTTATTTTCCAAAATAACGCAACAACTATTTTTATACTGTTTAAGAAAGGTACTTTAATCTAATATGTATCAAATCTCCTACAATTCCTATCAATGAAGTCATATGCATGCTCTCTGATACCAAACATCTAGGTATGCTAATGAACACCCACAGACAAAACTCTATTTAATAATTATCTAAAAAATGTATTCTATTTACTAACCTGATATACCCTATATATGGAGTGGGAACTCGAAATTCAACCACAATAGAAGAGATCTGCTCTATTTCTGCATTTTAATATTGGATTGCTTCATCAGGTGGCCTCCTTTAACTTGAGTTAAATATCTAACTATAAAAATTATTATACCAATAAATTAAAATTATTTGAAATTAAATGTCAAAATGAAATTAAATAATGTCGACAGCGTCAAACTGATTAACTGTCAAGTATCATAACGACCTACTAAAATAAATAATGTACCTTTTATGTATAGTTTTTTCATATATTTTCAGGTATTAACAATATTGTGTGAAACTAACTACTCAGTGGACAAAAGCCCCAACCTGCGTTGAATTACACCCACAATATCTACCCATATATTCCTTATTATTAGCTTTTGTAACATTTTTTACTGTTTAAGAAAGGTATTTTAAGCTAATATGTATCAAATCTCCTACAATTCCTATCAATGAAGTCATATGCATGCTCTCTGATGGCAGGCCTTGGGTCGCCATAGTAAGATCAGAACAAGCGGTTTTCGATGCCATTTAAATTTTTTTTTAAATGTTGGATTATTTATTTATTTATTTATTTATTTATTGAATTAAAATATCCAACCGGCGAAACCCATTTACAGGATAAGTTAACTGGTAAAAAGAGAAAATAAATAAAAACATGAATACAAAGACATAGTAAAACATTAAAATACAAATACTAATAATAACAATAATATAAATAAAATTAGAGAACATGTAAGAAAATATGCATCAGTACAACGATGAATATAGAAATAAGAACAAAATTGAAAAAGAATAGGACACATAAAAGGTTAACCGAAAAGCTTCTTTATATCACGAAGTGTACATGATAAAATATCTAAGTTACTTTCTACGTCATGATAGTTACTTAAAATTTGGTGCAATGGGGATTTAACTAACATATTTGTACGAGCATGTGGAATAGCAAATAAACTGTTTAATCTTGGTACTCTAAAATTTAGGCAAGTTAGTAAATAATCTGATTTAAGAATATAATGAATAATTTTAAAAAGAATCACTACAGAATGCAACCGACGTCTAGAGATAAGGCTATGTAATTGAAAACGGTTATAGAATACGTTTTGCGGAATTCCTCTAACAGGATAAATACCATCCAATACAAATGCTGCAGATTTAAAGAATCTCCTCTGAACCTTTTCAAGCGCAGAAATATGACATTCATAAATTGGGCTCCATATGACGGAGCAGTATTCAAGCTTTGATCTAATAAACGTAATATACAACAGACGAAGAGTAGAAAGGTCTTTAAATTCTCTTGAATTACGCATAATAAAACCAAGGCTTTTGTATGCCCCCGCTATACAAACATCCATATGCCGTGCAAATACAAGTTTGGAGTCAAATAAAATTCCTAAATCTTTAATGACTTCAAGCCTCTCAAGAATATCACAGTCAATCTTATAGTTAAAAAGTAACGGACACGTCATACGACCAAAAGACATTACTTTACATTTCACTGCATTTAGTGGTAGTTTGTTTGTAACACACCAATTGTTAAATTTAGAAAGATTCCTTTGCAAATTCTCGAAGTCGGCATATAGAAGGTAGCTAACATTTAGGTCATTGACAATATCGTTAATATATATTACAAATAAAAGGGGACCCAATGTAGAGCCTTGGGGAACGCCAGACGTATGAGAAAAAGTAAACGATTTATAACCACGATACTGAACAAACTGATAGCGATCGGCCAGATAAGACTGAAAAAGTTTAATTAAGATGGGACAGATGCCACAGCTGTTAAGTTTATGTAATAGTAAAACATGATCAATCTTATCAAATGCTTTAGTGAAATCGGATAGATGACGTCTACCTGACCACCTTGATCAAGAACATCGGATATGAATTGCGTCTTACACATAAGATTCGTTGTAGTGGAGCGTCCTTGTATGAAACCGTGTTGTTCCGGTATGATCATAGAAGAGACATGATGCATAATATAGGAGTGCAGGATTATTTCAAAAATTTTACAAAAATTACTTAAAATTGAAATAGGCCTGTAATTCGCAAAATCATTATTGGCCTCTTTTTTGTGCACAGGTGTAACTCTTGACAATTTCCAAAGAGATGGAAAATTCCCTGACGCCAATATAAAATTAAATAGCCTTATTAGAGGTCCACAAAACACAGCTGCACAATCTCTGATCAAAAAAGCTGGAATAAGGTCGGGACCCATGCACATATTAGATTTGATTTTTTTTATAGCTGTGTATACATCAGACTCCGAAATACGCAGATTATTCAAAATATTAATATTACAACTATCCACTATAATGCTTTCACAGTTATTTGGTGTTTCAAAGGCATTGGAGAAGAAAGAAGCAAACACATTAACAATATCTTGTGGATCTTCTACACTTTCATTATTAAATATCATAGTGGATGGAATGGAAGTAGTGCCCCGCTTAGAGTTTATATAGGACCAAAAATTGTTAGGATTTGTTGTAAGAGAACGCTCAGTATCTGAAATAAAATTAGAATAGGCAATTCGTACTTGAGATTTAAAAGACGATCTGAAGGCTTTGAACTTCTCATAATCAGAACCAGATTTTGTAGATTTATACAGCTTATAAGCTTTGTTTTTTAATTTCCATTGAGAGATGATTTCTCTGTTGTACCACTTTGGAAATTTTCTAGAGCGATTTACATATTTGTATTTCGGAACGTGTTTCAATAAGACCCCGTTCAAAATACTGTAGAAAGTATCAACAGCATCATTCACATCAGATATTAGAGATAAAATAGACCAATCATTGTGAAAATCAGCTTTTCTATAATTTAAGGAAACCAAATAGTTATTTAGAGGAAAAATATCGGTTTTATCTACTGATACCAATTTAATATCCACAAGAAGAGCAGGATGGTATTCATCAATAGGCAGTAATGCTTCAAGACACTTATATACATTGCAATCAATATTACTTAAAATAAGGTCTAAAGTTCTGTTATTACAGTTAAGAATAGTATTGCGTTGACAAAAGTCAAAGTAATTCATGAAATTAACCAGAGTAAGAACATTTTGGTCACTACAAACGTTCAACAAGTTAGAAGAAAACCCTGGTAAATTAAAATCCCCGAGAATAAGAATGCTCGAACCATAGATAGGATATAGTGACGCAAACGCATCAAGTAGACAATCATAATGAACAAGGCTGGTGCGCGGTGGTATATATATATATATACACAGAACAGATACAAATATTGACCAGCAATTTTCAATTTAACACCAATAACATCAATATTACTAATATCTGAAAAAGTAGCGCAAAAACCGTGGACGTCAAGTTTTTATAGCTAGCAAGACACCACCCCACCTCTTTTTATTAGTCAGAACAAAATCGCGATCCTGACGGTAAACCGTGTATAGGTCAATATCAAAAAGCTCAGAGTCACTAATATCACCATGTAGCCACGTCTCACTAAATGCAATGATTTCGTATGAGTCGATGAGGGCGCTTAAAAATAAGTTATTGATTTTCGTACAAATACCACGGCAGTTTCGATAGTAACATTGTAGGAATGACTCACATGTGACAGCATCAGACTCTAGTTGCTACTGCGTACCAAGCAAGTTATTTTTAAATTTTTCCAAAGTATTACTACATATATACATGGCAATTAATATCCCAAGAGGCGTGATTCATATCAATGTCGATATCTTTGTTACTCTTTTTAAAGTTAATGCAATTAATACAACGTAAAACATCAGACTTACAATCAGCAACAGCATGATACTGTGCACAGCGGGGACATACATTGACCTTAGAGACACACTTACTAGAGATATGGTGAAAACCACAGCACTTGTAACAACGGCGAAGATCAATAGCGTCGAACACATTACAGTAATCATATCTAATAAACAGTTTACCTCCATGATGTTCTTATATGTTATTTTATCAGTTTGAATGGTCACCTGATATATATTTCTATTCTTTTTCAAAGGAACATTAGATATTATTTTACATAAACTATTGTCACCGAAAACACATTTATTCTGCGATTGAATATAGTTTAAAACAACAGCGTCATCCAATTTCTCAGATATTGCAACAATTTTCAACCTGGGATTTATTGTATTCATTTCCTTAAAAACATATTTATTAGAAAGTTTTTCAGCAGCAACTTCTTTAAACTTAGTGAACTTCTCGTCATTAGCACAACTTATAATTATACCACCATCACGAATGTGCTTAACTTTAGTTAAGTTGATATTTTCATCAACAGGATTAATATTTTGCAGCATGTCGGACTTCGTAGTTGAGGGTTTGTAATGAAGTGATTTTTAACTACCCCATATTTATTTATTTTACTATTAAAATAGTCCGTTAAACTAATTTACCAGTATGTGAAAATATCCCCGTTGAAAGCCTATCGACGCGCGGACGCCAGCCAGTATGAGTAGACCGCTTGAACCGAACGCGCATCTATCACCGGTCAGATGCGGCCACCACTACGAAAGGTATGACGTAGATATGCGCGCTCGGTCCAGCTGGCGATTCCGAATCATGCCCAATATTTTCGAATATACGGAAATTCAGTACCTGTCCTGGTCCACATCGAGCAGCTGCGTGGTCTCTAGCCGTCCAGTGACCGAACCTGCGAGTACTGTACTGTGTCCGAAAATCGACTAGCACGCAGCCGCTGCCTCCGCATCAACGTTAGGGCTTTCAAACGCCGATTTGGATATTTAGTTCCTGTCCTGCTGTCACCGGGAGAAGTCCTGCCTATCCGCACCAGCACCAGAAGACCTGCCAGGCCGTGAAGAAGCCGTATTAGGTGAGAATTTTCTAAGTTCAGATTAGAGACTAATGCGCAGCCGTGGACCTCACAGGCGCATTCGGTCTTCCAACTACCGGCTAGCTAGTTCAGTTGCCGTCCAGCGAGCGAGCCAAATAGTCCTGTCAGCAGACCAGCAAGCAGCGGTAGTAAGTCCAGCATACTGCCAGTGCGCAAGTCTCCGAATTCCGCCGGGTGAACTGGTAAGAGAGCGGAACTCGAGAGTTTCGTCCTGCCGTTCGTAGAAGGAAGACGTGTCCGACCACAAGCACTGGAAGTAAGTAGTTGTAAGTAACACTTGGCTACTTTTAACTCTCGTCCGTCTTACCTGTTTTGTGCTCTGTCTGTCTTACGGCGCACACGGTAGACTTGATCACGTGTGTCGATCCTAACTACGCGTTCAGAGAAAGGGGGCAACCCTTTAGTCTGAAACGTAGGCCGTTTCCGTCTGTCTTGCGGCATGATGACGCACACGGTTGACTTGATCACGTGTGTCGATCCTAACTGCGCGTTCAGAGGAAGGAGGAAACTCTTTAGTCTGAAACGCAGGCCGTCTCCGTCTTTCTCACCTAACCTGTGTTCCGGCGTGGTGACGCACACGGTAGACTTGATCACGTGTGTCGATCCTAACTACGCGTTCAGAGGAAGGGGGCAACCCTTTAGTCTGAAACGTAGGCCGTTTCCGTCTGTCTTGCGGCGTGGTGACGCATACGGTTGCCTTGATCACGTGTGTCGATCCTAACTGCGCGTTCAGAGGAAGGAGGAAACTCTTTAGTCTGAAACGCAGGCCGTCTCCGTCTTTCCCACCTAACCTGTGTTCCGGCGTGGTGACGCATACGGTTGACTTGATCATGTGTGTCGATCCTAACTGCGCGTTCAGAGGAAGGAGGAAACTCTTTAGTCTGAAACGCAGGCCGTCTCCGTCCAACCTACCTGACCTGTTCTCTGTCTGTTTTACGGCGTGGTGACGCACACGGTTGCCTTGATCACGTGTGTTGATCCTAACTGCGCATTCGGAGGAAGGAGGTTGCCTTGATCACTCGTTGCTCTTAAACGTAAGTCGTAAACTGACTTGTCTTGTGATATTTCTTTCAGCGCAACAGTTAGCCGTCCTGCCAGCCTGCCCGAGGGATCATCATCTATCTGTAGCTTGCTATTAATTGTTCTCTTTCAGGAGTGATTGTAGCCAAGTGTATTAATTAATAGTAGTAATTGCTTTTGCTTGTTGCTTGTTTGCTTCCTCCCTCGTGGTATTGAGTCCGTAGCTTCCCACCGCTTGCTTAGTACCGACCGGCTAACTCAGTAACTCTCTTTCCAGGACCACCAATAACCGCAACCGTCCTGCTTTTAGCGCATGTACCGCCCGTTTAGCTTGTTTTGATTGCAATTTCGTTTTTAGTTTTAAGTTAGAATTGTAAATTAGGTTTGGTAGTTAATATATAGATAGTGATATATATTATGCCTTTTATTTATTCCGTCCGTGAAGTCTAACTGTTTTCCCTAAGACCCGCTGGATATACCGTATCTTCACTGTAGCTACCTGAGTAGTGGTGTTTCTACACTTTAAAACAGAAACTGGCGCCCGAGGAACCTGACCGCCGCAGCTCAGGCGTCATAGTGACACCGCGTCGCAACGCAAACGTCGCCGAAGCGACGTAGGTGCGTCACAGGTTTTTGGGTAACCTTAGGAGTAACTAGTAGCGATGCAGAGGAGTGACCAGCAACGGAAGCATAAGTTTTACTATTACAACTCTCATGCAACTGCGATGCAGACTTCTTAAGATGTTCATTTATAGTAAGTTCAACATCAGCTTTAATTGATTTAAGGAGATCATTCTTTAAATCATCCAATACTTTGCTAAAACTACTTAATTGTGAATCCAAAGTTTTGCGAACAGATTTAGAAACCTCAGTAATGCGTTCATTAACACTTTTTATGTTGTTATAATCCTGAAGAGTAGATTTTACAACGATATCACATTTCCGTTTGCAGTCATCACACATAAAGAATAAATTTTTACTCTTGCTAAGCAAAGCAAATTCAGCACTATTTAAGCCAATACAAGAATAGTGATACCAACAATTACAAGAAGCTTCACAGCCAACCATGCCTTCATTTTTATTAATTTTACATCTGGAACAGCTCGTCATGGTAAATAGCGAACCGCCACTGGTAAAAATTAACTACATGCGAACGTCACCCTATATAATAATAATAATAGAAGTTTATTACCCAACAGAGTAATCCAATTATAGGACAATGTAATTAATTATAACAAAAGAATATAAATACACATAGCTAACTAATTTACTTGAGGTCGCTAGAAAATAATGAAAATTAACGCTTAATATCTATCATATAAAAATAAAATGAAAATATTAAATATCTACAGGGTGTCTCGCTTAAAAGTGGAACAAGCCTGTAACATGCCTACCGTTCGACCGATTTCAATAAACTTTTTTTTGTTGGATACATCTTCAAAAAGTCTACCTTGGACATACCAGGTGTTCTCTAAAATTCGAAACCGTGGCCGACTACGATACAATTTATGTGGCCTAAAATCGGAAAATCATATTAGGGATTTTTTTATACAAAAAATTCCCACGAATTCTTGATCAGGACCCAATAAAACCCTACCAACCAAATTTTCGTAGCCACATTATACAGGGTGCTCAGGATAGCTTGGGTGTCTCGCTTAAAAGTGGAACAAGCCTGTAACATGCCTACCGTTCGACCGATTTCAATAAACTTTTTTTTGTTGGATACACCTTCAAAAAGTCTATCTTCGACATACCTGGTGTTCTCTAAAATTCGAAACCGTGGCCGACTACGATACAATTTATGTGGCCTAAAATCGGAAAATCATATTAGGGATTATTTGATTCTAATAATTTTTACGAATTCTTGATCAGCACCCCAGAAAACCTTACCAACCAAATTTTCGTTGCCATAGTATACAGGGTGCTCAGGATAGCTTGGGTGTCTCGCTTAAAAGTGGAACAAGCCTGTAACATGCCTACCGTTCGACCGATTTCAATAAACTTTTTTTTGTTGGATACATCTTCAAAAAGTCTACCTTGGACATACCAGGTGTTCTCTAAAATTCGAAACCGTGGCCGACTACGATACAATTTATGTGGCCTAAAATCGGAAAATCATATTAGGGATTATTTGATTCGAATAATTTTTACGAATTCTTGATCAGCACCCCAGAAAACCTTACCAACCAAATTTTCGTTGCCATAGTATACAGGGTGCTCAGGATAGCTTGGGTGTCTCGCTTAAAAGTGGAACAAGCCTGTAACTTGCCTACCGTTCGACCGATTTCAATAAACTTTTTTTTGTTGGCCGACCGTGGCCGACTACGACACCATTTATGTGGTTCAAAATCGGAAAATCATATTAGGAATTTTTTTATTCAAAAAATTTCCACGAATTCTTGATCAAGACCCCAGAAAACCCTACCAACCAAATTTTCGTTGCCACAGTATACAGGATAAGTAGTTGTTCTTGGTATTGAAATAAAAACTACATTTTGAAATTAAGAAATTGTCGCTTTTGAATATAATTTGTTAATTTTTTCAAAATGATTTTGGTAATTGATCTGTTTTCTATTTATCAAAGTTTAAGTTTTTGTATGGAGCATGTGACTCAATTCCTAAGTACAATATTAATTATTATTTTCAGAAGGCGAACACTCTATAGATATGGATGTAGATGGTCAGATTTAATTTTGACTTTTCTATTTTAATTTATTAGTAAACCATTATAATAGGTTCCAGTATTATATTGAATAGACCTGAAATAAAAGACAATAAATACCATTTTTAATTTTTTATAAACTCATCAATAAATTATACATAAAACTATAACAAAAGAAATGGTGGAAGCAAAATAAGGTAGGTACTTAGCTTTTAACCAGTATTAATAAACTGCAGCAAGTAAAAACTAATTTATCTTATGTCTACAGTATAATTCATAAATAAGACAAAAAATGAAGAGCCGATGGACTATCGAAATTTTAATAGTTTTTTCTAACAAGAAATTTAAGTGCCTCTCAAATTTGTAGTAATGTAAAAATAATGTAATATTTTTGTTATTGAAAAAAATATATCTGTAAATTAACAACTTCCCCATTATGTATCTTAAAAACGAAGCATTTTATGAAAAATGTTGATATGGTAATTATTTTTCTATTTTAAATCAAAGACAAAATATGTATTTGAGTTAAGTAGATAGCGCTCTAAGAGGTCCTGATCTAGGCGCATCGCGGACCGTTCAGTGCCGAGTTGATCACGGAATTTTACAAAAGCATTTCCCATATGTTGTTATCTATGTGCTCCCGAGTTATGGTACTGTACTTTTTTATGTCAAAATATGTTCTGTGGAAATTTGTTTTTTGCTAGCTTTTTTATTTAATGCGACTGGCCGAAATTCTCTAAAAAGTTTTCAGGAAGACCGCGACGCTAGCGAGTCCAGTCCTCCACCTATTAGTGCAACCGTGTACATTTAAAATCATTAAAAGATACTTCACTAAACGAGAACAAGACCTAGCATGGTCCGCGATGCGTACACAGCAATACAGTTGCTGTGAGAATTTGACACTCATAAGCGGATAGTTGGTCGGTCACCCGACAGCCTTTATATTGCTTTATGTAGGAAGCATTAAAAAACAAAGTTGAAAAAAATCGACACTACTGTGAATTACACAATTTCAGAGGTTTTTTAATACCAACTGAGAAAAGTTAATAATAATATTGACAAAAAAAATGAGGTTTCTTCATAGCAACTTTTGACTAGCTTTAAAATGGCGTACCTGGTCTGCTTTACCCATAGGACGTTTCGTTTTCCTGCAATCATCATCAGAATAATTTATTTAAATAAGGCGTTGTCTTACAATGTACATATGCCTTGAATTCTGCGTTTATTAATGTGAGTGGCAGTTTGATCACGTCTCACGCACATTTCAACCACCACCAGGATTTTCATTAACTAACTATAAAGAAATAAATATTTGGTATAAGAGAACATACATATCAATTAACTGATAGGAATTGTGTTTTCTGGGATCCTGATCAAGAATTCGTGGGAATTTTTTGAATAAAAAAATCCCTAATATGATTTTCCGATTTTAGGCCACATAAATTGTATTGTAGTCGGCCACGGTTTCGAATTTTAGAGAACACCAGGTATGTCAAAGATAGACTTTTTGAAGGTGTATCCAACAAAAAAAAGTTTATTGAAATCGGTCGAACGGTAGGCATGTTACAGGCTTGTTCCACTTTTAAGCGAGACACCCAAGCTATCCTGAGCACCCTGTATATTATGGCAACGAATATTTGGTTGGTTAGGTTTTCTGGGGTGCTGATCAAGAATTCGTAAGAATTATTCAAATCAAATAATCCCTAATATGATTTTCCGATTTTAAGTCACGTAAATTGTGTCGTAGTCGGCCACGGTTTCGAATTTTAGAGAACACCAGGTATGTCGAAGATAGACTTTTTGAACATGTATCCAACAAAAAAAGGTTTATTGAAATCGGTCGAACGGTAGGCATGTTACAGGCTTGTTCCACTTTTAAGCGAGACACCCAAGCTATCCTGAGCACCCTGTATACTATGGCAACGAAAATTTGGTTGGTAGGGTTTTATTGGGTCCTGATCAAGAATTCGTGGGAATTTTTTGAATAAAAAAATCCCTAATATGATTTTCCGATTTTAAGCCACATAAATTGTATCGTAGTCGGCCACGGTTTCGAATTTTAGAGAACACCTTGTATATCCAAGGTAGACTTTTTGAGGATGTATCCAACAAAAAAAAGTTTATTGAAATCGGTCGAACGGTAGGCATGTTACAGGCTTGTTCCACTTTTAAGCGAGACACCCTGCATATAAATAAGTGAATAATTGCAAACCTTAATATTAAACAATCAAATTTCTTATTATATGTGAGAAACTAGTGTAAGATAAAAAAAATAAATCGCAGTCGAGATTCCTTGAATTATAAGCTTGTATCATAGAGTAAACAGGGGACTTTCTAAGAACATTAGTACGACTTGTAGGACAATAAAATAGTTCATTTTGACGTGATTCTAATCTAGGAATTTTGAAATCAATTTTAGACAACAACGTAGGGCAATCAATCATATAATTTAACAGTTTATATAGGAAACATAATGTTATAATTATTGCTCTACGCTAAAGACACCATATTTAACCTTAACAATAATAAATTATTTGGATAACCTCGCTCAGGGTAATGATTGTCAATTTTTGATATAAAATATTTCATAAATCTACGTTGAACTTTTTCAAGTGCTTGTGAGTGTATATCATAAATGGGATTCCAAATAATAGCCCCGTATTCAAGCTTTGCTTGTACCAGAGAGAAGTACAACATTTTCAGAGTTTGAATATTTCTAAATTGTTTGCAATTTCTTACAATGAAACCAAGTAGTTTCAGAGCTGCATTGGCTTGAACGTTAATATGTTCCGAAAAATTAAGTTTGCTGTCAAAAATTATTCCCAAATCTTTAACTTCTTTCGTTCTTAAAAGTTCATTGTCATTGAAAGTATAAATATATTCAATTGGTGAAAGTTTACGGGAAAAAGTAATTACTTTACACTTGGCAATGTTCATTTCAAGTTTGTTAACTTCACACCAATTTTCAATAAAAGATATTTGCTCTTGCATTGCAACACAATCGCTCAAATCGTTAACCTCACAAAATAACTTAAGATCATCAGCAAATAATAGCCTACCACACTTTAAACCATCACTTAAATCATTTACGAAAATAATAAAAAGTAATGGGCCCAAGTTGGATCCTTGAGGTACACCAGATGATGCTAAATAATTATCTGATTTGTAACCATTATATTGGACATACTGAGGTCTATTATGAAAATATGATGTAAATAAATTAATTAGAGGAGTTTTTAGACCAATATAATTTAGTTTCTCTAATAATATGTTATGGTCTACGCGATCGAAGGCTTTTGAGAAGTCAGTATAAATAGCATCAACTTGACCACCTCTATCCATCGATTCTGAAACAAATTGTGTAAAACAAGCTAAATTAGAAATTGTTGAACGTCTCTCCATAAAACCATGCTGGCAAGTGGAAACCGTGTTCTTTATGGCAGAATATATAATAGTATACATTGACATTTCAAAGACTTTGGCAAAATTGGATAAGATAGCAATAGGCCTATAATTATTTACACTATCAACATCACCACTTTTATGGATAGGGCATATTTTTGCTAACTTCCAGCAATCCGGAAACGTTGAAGTGCGTAACGATAAATTAAACAAAATCAACAGGGGGATAGAAAAAGCACTTGAACAATCTTTTAAAATAAAACTGGGAATTTGATCATGTCCAGACGTCATTTTGTTTTTTAATTTCTTTAGAGACTTTGTTACATCTAGCTCGGTTAATTGTTCAATGCCAATAAGTGGCAAGTTACTCACTACGCCACTATTTTGAGGTATACCTGACGACTTTGGTGAATAAACACTGCTAAAAAAAGCACTAAAACCGTTGACAATATCCTGTGGGTTATCCAGAACTTTATCATTGTAAACCATTTTACCGGGAATTCTAGAGCTACATTTTTTCTTATTTATAAATGACCAGAAGCGATTAGGATTATTTGATAAATCATGTTCAACGGCCTGTATATATTCTTTATAAGCATGTGATATTTGACTTTTTATAAGTGATCTAATACGTTTATAGTTTTCTAGAGCATTAATATTATTATATTTTTTAAACTGTTTACGATACTTATCCCTTAATTTAATATTACCTATTATTTCCGTAGAATACCATACTGGAAATTTTCTTTTATTATTACTAAATAAGGGAACATGCAAATCAAAGATCGAATACATTGCCTCATAAAAACTTTCACAAGCAGAATTGATATCATCAAAATTATTTAAAAAACTCCAATCGAACATTAGCAAAGCATCATACAATGCCGGATAGTTAGCTTTTCTAAAATTATACGATTTATTAGTTAAATTATTTGGAAATTCAACAAAATCGATTCTGGTCACTGCTACAGTCACATTGAGAGAAGGGTGGTGAACATCTTCATGTACAAAAGGAGAAGTATCTCTACACACACTACAATTAGACAAATTTGTTATTACCAAATCCAAAATTCGACCATTTAAGTTTATAACGTTATTAAGCTGAATCATATTAACGTATTCTAAAAATGAGTTTAGATAGAGTTTTTTAGTATCGACAATATCATTATTAAAGTATTTAATATTAAAGTCACCCAAAATTAATGATTTACATTCAATGTTAACATATTGTTCAAATAAGTTAAGAAAAAGTTCAAAATTTTCAATAGATATGTGTGGAGGTATATAAACAACAAATACGTGCAATGTAAATGATCCATAAACTAAACATTTGCAGCCAACTATGTCCACAACAGTAACACAATTTAAAATTTGCGATAAGTCAATAGCTTCAATAAACCACTCATGTTTAACTGACAATAATGCGCCACCTCCAGTTGACAGGCCTGTTTCTATAAAATTTCGGTCACAACGTAACGTTGTATAGAGATTAGGAAAAAGTTCACTGCTTAAAATATCCTCCGAAAGCCATGACTCTACCAAGCCAATTATATCATACTCCTGAGTACATACAGAGGAATAAAATTCGTCGATTTTTGAGCGCAAACCCCTAACATTTTGAAAGTAACAGAAACATTCCTGGTTTGACTGAGGTCTGTTGGGCATATTCAGTTTAAAGATACAATCTTAGGTATCCCTTTAATATACTTAATTCGAATATTTCCTTCACCCTCGCTCTTTCTTCTTTCTAGTTCATCTTTAACTCCTTTATAGAAATCTAACTGATATCGGGTACGATCAGTAGAAATGACAATGTCCTTGTAAGAGTCTGTATTACGCAGGATCTTCTTTTTCTTGAGTATTTTGTGCACATAATCTTCGTCTTTCAAAACTACACGCATCGGACGTGGTCTTGTTCTTGTGGCATCAAATATACCCAAACGGGAAACTTTCACTACTTCAATATCCAGAGATACAGCATTAATAATATTAGCTACATTTTGTTTCTCTAAAGCTTGACGTTCTTCTCTGTTACGATTTGGTTCTTCCTTAATTCCATGAATCACTATGTTACACTTGCGTTTATTTCTTTCTTGAAGTTCGTGTAAAATGTCTTTAAACTCAATGCTGTTATTAGTACTATTATTTGCTCGCTGTTCCTTGAGTTGTGTAATTTCCCTTTGTAAATTAATTATAGCTTCTTTTAAAGCTGTAATATCTGCTCCCAATGGTAAACATCTACAGCAGGTCCAATTTAAATTTTTGTTAGTATTAATAGCTCTGGCTTCTGACTGAGTCAGCTTGACATATGAATATATGAATACTTGCTTGCAAATGCAGGAAGCAACCATTTTATGCTGGTCAGCATCAGCGTTACAACAAGCACAATTTAATTATTAATTAAAAAACGAAGGACACTTAGCTGCAGCAGTATTAATATACTTAATATGCCACTATAGCGTTCGGAAATGTTAGAACAAATGCAAATAAATCAAATAGTCTCAGATATACTAAATGAATAAAATGTCACTGGTTTAAAGAATTATTACTATCTAAAAACTGTAAATTCACTGACATTAGCGATCTGCGTGGTATTTACAATCGATACGGACTCTATTCTCTCTTCTATATGAATATATATGAGCGATTTAAGTCTCTTATCTTATTGAAAAGAAATCCTAGGATTTTTTATGCACTACTGGTTAAAAGTTTAGTAAAAAACGAGCAAGATATTTATAGCACAACAGCAAAGACCATAGCTAAGCCGAAACAAATGTTTAAAATTAGGCACTTCAGAAATACACAGTGCTGCAATTCAAGCAGAACCAGCCTCAAAACATCCTCATTACAGTACAGAGAAAATGTATCAATTAAACTCTCACTAAAACTCAGTAAAAACACGCAGAAAACAAGACACTGTTGGACTAAACACACACTCGTCGCTCGTCGTGTTAAAATTGAATTGAATCTTGAAGAATCGTTTTACGAATTTGTACACACATAAAACTTTGAGAATGTGTAAAACAAAACACTCTGTATAGTTTTTATTTCAATTTCACACAGAAGGGTTTTAGATGACCCTGACACCTTATCAGATTTGAAATAAAATATAGTTAAACGTTTTTATTGAATACGAGGGTTATAAAATTAATCATAGCAGGCCTTGGATCGCCATGTTAAACGCAGTGGTAGAATTAGAAGTAGCAGTTTTCGATAACATTTAAATAAAAAAATATTTGTTGCGTTATTTTGAAAAATAAAGTCTATGAATTTTTACAAAAATAAAACTTTAAGAACGTGTAGAAGAAAACACTCGGTATAGTTTTGACGAGGAGCAAGTTCTTCTTCTCTTTGTTCTACAAAAAAAGAAAAAGAAATGACGTTACTGGGTGCATCCCATTAATAAAAAGAGAGAACAATTTGGTGAATACCACCATCTCTGTATTGAACTACAGTCGCATGAAGATAGTTTTTTTTCAATATTTCCGCATGTCGAGATTGTGTTTTGAAAAATTATATGATCATTTAAAGCCAAATATTGCTCAGTGCACCACGAACTGGAGGAAACCAATTCATACAAGAGAAAGATTAGCCATTTGTTTGAGGTAAGTAAAAACCTACCTACATTTTATGTGTAATACACAAATATACTTTATTTACCATGTTATGAATATATTTTGACAAATGTTTATAGTAATCAAAATGGATAAAAAATGTTAAACTTAAAACTTAAAGTCAAATAAAATAGTCAGAGTAAGATTATTCGTCCACTAAGATAAATTAATGAGTAGGTATCTTCGGAATTTTCAATAATGTTGCTTGCTCCTTCATAAACATCCTTTGCTGACATTTCTTTACAATGGGTGGATTGGCATGACGATTGTCCTCTACATAATTTCCTCGGGTCACAGTACGATTTCTCTGAGATGTGTGATCGATGACCCCAGTCCAAATGTTGCGAATATGGTCGCAATGTCTCCAAATCTGAATGCTGCGGATAATGTGAAGAGTTGACTGAAGAAGGTCGAGAATGTGGTGTCAATGCTTCTGGTGTTGGTGCTGACTGCGCTTGTAACTCCTTCAGTTCAGTTTCTGCAAATAATGTGGCAATCAAGTGGGCTTGTGTCCATGGAGTGATTTGTTTGAAGGTCGCAGCATAACTTAAAAACAAATGATCAATACCATCCATGTCCTGTTTGCTTCTTTTGTTTGACAAAAAGTCAATTACTTTGTCGACATCATGCAAGCAGTTCGAAAATGCATTCGGCATATTGGCTATGAAGTGGCGAGTTTTCTTAAGAGCCATAGAAACAGAAGCTGAAACTGCTGACTGGATTGTGAAAGCAGCATGCTGCCTGCACAATTATATTATTACAAAAAACAACACCCGTGAATATGCAGCCATGGAAACAGAGGAACAAGATAAACCCATACGAGCATTATTAAATACAAGGCCCACCAACAGAAGATCGAATACTGCTGCGTTTGGAATACGAGAAAAATTTGCCAATTACTTCAACACATAATTTAAAAATTAATAAATATGTACTTACCCGTCATGCCTACAGTTTTTGCTATTTCATTCCAAGTGTACTGCCATTAACCTCTATTTGCAACATTGCAATAAATGCAGTAGCACGGGTCAAAGATCCTATACATCCGCCCGTCGTCAATGGCAATATATCTTTCCTCAGCAAATTTATATATATTATGTAGTCATTATGAAATAAAATTAGAGTTTTACCCGAACCGTGTTTCAATGAACATCATTAGAACTACATGGCGATCCTGCCAACTAAAAAATTTACAATAAAAAAGTAGTGAAAGTGCAAAATGGGTGCACAATGGGGACAAAAGTCCACAAATTTATTCTGCGATCATTATTTCTGGAACAATACTCTTAATTTCACTTTTAGTGATCTGCTGCTTAGGAATCTTCTTCTGCACTAAAATGTTTAAGAAATGAATCACCGCAAGCGTTATAAGACACATAAAAGCACAGGCAACCACATCAGTCTAAAAATAATAATTATAAGTGAAAATTAAAATTTAAGTGAAAATAATAATAAGTGAAAATTAAAAGTTAAATGAAAACTAACACAATATTAATTAGTGCAAATACATTAATATAAATAAATAAAAGACTAAATATAAAAGTTTAAATCACTGCTATAACCGTTACAAAAACATTCTCGCAACGAATTTTCAAATAAAAGTTTCCGACAACAAACATGAATTGCTGCCCGCCCTGGACCACTGCTAGTTAGCAGCCTTCGACAAAATTGAGACCACCTCCACCTAGGCCCAGTAAAACCATCTCCGACGAGACCTAGCAAAAACTTTCTTCTACCAGGCTCAGCGACCTCATCCGACCAGGCTCAGAAGACTCCAAAATATGTGTCAAGTGAAGGTGTAAGTTGTATTGTGCATATTTTTATAAATGTCTAGTTATAATATGTAATAATTTATGACTTCCTATCAATCTCTATTATCCATTTTAGCAGATACAGAAGTAATTAATAAGAATTTAAGAAAACAGCCTTATAGAGTATATAAAGAGTCGAGTCTTTTGCAAAAATTAAATCAAATAAAACTTCTGCATACAAATTTTGTTGAAACATATACTTCTCTAGAGAAAACTGTTAATTTAGCTGATAAATTAGTAATTAATGACATAAAAATCAAATTTAAAACATTAGTAAATGACTGTAATAACCGAATTGATAATTTGTTGCAAATTTCTATTAAAGAAGAAAGAAGTTCAAGTAATATATCATTTGAGCAATCATCTAGTTTAAGTAAAACTAATTTAAAAAACGCATCTGAAGAGGTAATTGTCAAAATGGAATTTGATTTCAAAGTAGCTTCACATATTATACCAGATTTTTCAGGTGAACCTGACAATGTTGTTGATTTTATTGATGCTGCCGAATATTACAATGATTCATTAAAAGACGAAGCAAATAAACAACTTTTAACTTTTATTTTAAAAACTAAAATTAAAGGTAATGCAAAAATACTTTAATTTATGATCCCGAAAATTTTAGCGAATTAAAGAAAACTGTCACCGATCGTTTTAAACCAAAAAAGACGCTTGCATCAGTTCATTCAGAATTAAGTAAAGTTAAGCAAGGCCCAAAATCAATTTCTGTTTATGCATCTGAAATAGAAGCTCTTATTTCCGATCTAAATAAAATAAATATTTCTTCACAAGGTATTCAAGCTCGTGATACGATAATAAAACTAAATGATCAAGAGGCATTAAATTTTTTTAAAAATGGTCTAAATAAAGATATTAGAGGCGTAATTTTAGCATCAAGAGTAAAAACATTTAATGAAGCAGTTGAAATAGCACTAGAAGCTGAAGTTTCTCAGTCTCAGTCAGTTAGTCCTACTCAAAATTTACAAAATATTTACCATGTTAAAAGAAAACATTTCCGCGGAAACAGATATAATAACCGGCATATACGAGGTACTCGAGGTAGACCAGGTACTAATGTCACAAATCGGTATGAAAATAATAGCCACAATAACTATAATCAAAACCAACAAAATTTTAGCCAGCAATTTAGAGGGCATAAAAATCAAAATTACTCATATAGAGGTAGATATCCTCACCGTGGACAATATTTACAAAGTCGACGACCCTACCAACGTAACACTCGGTACGTTTACTCACAAAACACCGAACCGTCGGAAAACTATCAGGACCAACTCTCTCGATCAAATCAGAGAAGTGTGAGGGAGTTGGATACGATAACGGAAAATTAATATTTTTAACTACTGGTGAAACAAATTATATCGAGATATTTTGTGAAATGACAGGCAAATTAACAACTTTTCTAATTGATACCGGATCAGATATTAGTCTTTGTAAAATCCCTTGCATTAATCATCATCAAAAATATAACCCCCAAAATAAATGTCAGATAGGAGGCATAACAAAATCTAAAATTGAAACTTTTGGCACTACTGTAACTAATATATATATTAATAAGCAAAATAAATTAACACACGAATTTCATTTAGTAAGTGGCGATTTTCCAATTGTAACAGATGGTATAATAGGTAGAGATTTTTTGTCAAAATATAACTGTAAAATAGATTATAATACTTGGACTTTAAGTATATTTTAAACACGAGGAACACGTTATTCCTTTAAAAATTAAATTACCTTACACTAACAAAATTGAGATACCTGCTAGGACAGAAATTGTATGTCCTATAGACAGATATTTTTCTGAAGACAGTTTAATTTTAAATCAAGAAATAAAAAAAGGAATATTTATTGCTAACACATTAGTTTCAAAATTTGGCATACCTCATATTAGATTAATTAATACGACTTGTAATGATGTCGTAATAGACAATTTAAAACTGCAAACACAACCGCTCTCAGATTACGAAATTTGTAAAACAGCTGTAAATAAATACGACACTCAGGTTAGTCACAGAATAACACAGTTATTTGAGGAACTGAAATTTAATAATGTAGACACCGATGCTTTGGAATCAATCAAAAATATTTGTAAAGAATATAATGACATTTTTACTTAAAAGGTGATAATCTTTCTGCTAACAATTTTACAAACAAAAATTAGAGTAACAGATAATGATCCAGTATACATAAAAATTATAGATTACCACAATCACAAAAGACGAAATAAAAAGACAAGTACAAAAATTATTGAAAAATGACACAATTGAACATTCCACTAGTCCATATAACTCACCCTTATTAGTAGTCAAGAAAAAGTCCAGTACAGAAAACCAGATTGGCGATTGGTAGTAGATTTTAGGCAATTAAATAAAAAATTATTCAAGATAAGTTTCCACTGCCTAATATCGAAGATATTTTAGATGAATTAGGTCGAGCTAAATATTTTTCTACAATAGATTTAGCTAGTTCTTTTCATCAGATAGAATTAGAAAAAGAAAGTCGTCCACTAACAGCATTTTCTACAAATTCAGGACATTATCAATATAAAAGATTACCATTTGGACTCAATATTTCAACAAATAGCTTTTCTCGCATGATTACGATAGCAATGTCAGGTCTCAAAGAAAGCGCTTTTATATACGTTGATGATATTATTGTTTTCGGATGTAGCCTTAAACATCATAATACAAATCTTATTAATGTATTCGAAAGATATCGAAAATATAATTTAAAATTAAATCCAACTAAGTGTAATTTTTTGCAACGCGAAGTAAATTATTTAGGTCATCTAATTTCTGATAAAGGAATTAGTCCCGATCCAAAAAAATATGAAGCAGTAAAAAATTATCCAATACCAAAAAATGCGGACGATGTCAGGCGATTTATTGCTTTATTAAATTATTACCGTAGGTTTATACCACATTTTGCCGATATTGCATATCCGTTAAATAAATTGTTAAGAAAAAATCAAACATTTAATTGGTCATTAGAATGCAGCGAAGCATTTAATATAAAGAAAAAATTAATCGAACCGCCCATTTTACAATACCCCGATTTTTCAAAACCATTTATTTTAACAACAGACGCATCAAACTTTGCGCTGGGATGCGTGCTGTCCCAAGGCGAAATAGGACACGATCTTCCAATAGCGTATGCAAGCAGAACTTTGACAAAACATGAAATAAATAAACCCGTTATTCTAAAAGAATTATTAGCAATATATTGGGTAATAACACATTTTCGTCCATATCTGTACAATGCTAATAAAAAATTTATAGTCGTTACCGATCACAGACCGTTAGTCGGACTTTTTACTCATAAATCTCCATCTTCAAAATTAACAAGAATACGTTTAGATTTACTGGACTATAACTTTGAAATACAATACAAACCAGGAAAAACAAATACCAATGCAGATGCCTTATCACGCATAAAATTAGATTCAGATATACTAAAAGCTATGATCCCGACAGTAGCTGTCACTACGAGGTCAATGACAAAATCAGATCATCGTACCACAAAAAATCAAATAAACATCTCGGACGACCAGTCTGGCCAACTGGGAATTTGGGAAGTTACTTCTTTAACCCAAATAAACAAAGTAAAAACGTTAACGTTCAAAATATATGACACAAAAAATAAAAATAATTCAGCGCGCGTAAAAACACATATAAATAAAGCAAAATATATAATTGAGTGCGATAAAGTTATAAAATTACATTATCAAGTGATAATCTAGAGTAGAATTTAGATTTTGCACTGAAGAAGCTGATAAAAGAAAATGTTTACTCTTATTTATGTTTATCAATGCAAGATGACATATTTAATTATATAAAGGTACCTATATTCAAGAAAAAATATAACGCACTATATGATAAATACAAGTCAAGATTAAAAATTTTATTATTTACACCACCAAAAAAAATAAATACAAAATGACATTCAAAATGAACTTATAAAAAATTATCATAACACGTTAATAGGAGGACACACAGGTGTAAAGCGAACTCTAAATAAGTTAAAGCAAAAATACGTGTGGAAAAATATGTCAAAAATGGTAAAAAAGCATGTATTAAGTTGCGAAGAGTGTAATAAAAGCAAAATAATTAAGCATACTATTGAACCACTCGTAATTACAGAAACTCCTTCAACAAGCTTCGAATCAATTTCAGTGGATACCGTAGGACCATTGAAAATTACAGAAAATAATATGAGATATATATTAACCATACAATGTAACTTAACAAAATTTATACAAGCTATTCCATTAGAAAGTAAAGATGCTAAAACTGTATCTAAAGCGTTAGTTGAAGAATTTATGATGAAATTTGGTATTTTTAAAATTTTAAAAACAGATTTAGGAACCGAATACGTAAATGAACTACAAAAATCAATTAATAAATTCTTTCATATAAAACATATAAAATCAACAGCATACCACTATGAATCATTAGGTAGTATAGAAAGAAATCATAGAGTATTAAACGAATATCTTGTTTCTAATTCAGCTAATTCTAATTGGGATACATTCTTACCTTATTATGTCTTTGCATATAATATAACTCCTCACACAGATATAAACTATTCGCCATATGAATTAGTCTTTAGCAAAATAGCAAATTTACCATATGAAAATGTAACCAAAAGATCACCAATATATAATATAGAAGATTACTCAAATGAACTAAAATTTAGACTAAATGAAGTTCACAGAAGAGCACAAGAATTTTTAGAAATAGCTAAAGAAAAACGAAAACTACATTATGATAAACATATCAATCCATCTAATTTCGAGATAAATGACCTAGTGATGTTAAAAGAGGTCAAAAACAAAAGCTAGATACTCCATACACAGGTCCATATAAAGTTGTAAATAAAAGTGGCGTTAATTCCACAATTATTGTAGAAAATAAGCGTATTACTGTAAACAACAATAGATTAGTTAAGTATAGAAATAATTAATCTGTATTTTAATCTGATGGTACCATAGGATAAAAATATATATATTTATAATGTATTCATAGAAATAAAATATTTGTTTATTGTAATAGATTTTAGGTTATACATTGTAAAGGGGAAAGGTGTACTGCCATTAACCTCTATTTGCAACATTGCAATAAATGCAGTAGCACGGGTCAAAGATCCTATACATCCGCCCGTCGTCAATGGCAATATATCTTTCCTCAGCAAATTTATATATATTATGTAGTCATTATGAAATAAAATTAGAGTTTTACCCGAACCGTGTTTCAATGAACATCATTAGAACTACACAAGCTTCACTTTTCTTCAATATATTCTTGTAATATTCAAGTGAAGTGTCGCAGAGGAACACATAATTCCTCACGGTTTTGATCAATATTTCAGTATTTTCCGACATGATGCACCACGCGCGAAAATCTGTAAATTTGTACAAGTGTATCGCTTGTCGTCGCGATCTAAACTGGACCGCCGTAACAGACCGCCTTCAGTGTGACTGGCATACTGCATTTCTGTAGTTGACAAAATTATCGCCTTGTCGCTACGGTTTAATATCGCTGCCCGCCGCGACAGAACGCGTTCTGTGTGCCGAAGCCTTAAACGATAGTTGTACACAAAAATTGTCTGTAAAACACGAATATTTGATTGCCTATTGATCACGCCAACAAATAATATTAGAATAAAGTTATTATTATTATTATTTTTTCAATCACACCTTCCGAAGCTCCGACACATTCGGAGATGTTCTGAAGAGTCAAGCAATGACCACTCTCCACTCCGTGGAGTCAGTAATCATTGCGCCCGTAAATCGTGTGTTCTGAGCAGACGTAGCGAACCAAGGACGATTGCCTTCTGCATTCTGCCGGCTAAGATCTCTGCCGAATTTCGGCAAGCCGGTATGATCTTTAAGTCAGAAAGCAACGTATGTCTTATTCCACCCAGGACGCCTATAATTAGCACCACAATCTTAACAGAGTGGTGCTGGATACATCGTGCGGAGCTCGGAGAGAAGATCTCGATACTTCCTCCGGTTCTCCTCCTCCTTTAGGACGATATTGTTGTCTGCGGGAGCCGAGAACTCAATCACAAACATCGTCCTAAGCTGATGGTCCGTGGAGTCAGTAATCATTGCGCCCGTAAATCGTGTGTTCTGGGCTGACGTAGCGAACCAAGGACGATTGCCTTCTGCATATATATTATTATTATTATTATTATTTTTTTTTTCCAGTAAACACCTTCCGAGGCTCCGACACATTCGGAGATGTTCTGGAGAGTCAAGCAATGACTACTCTCCACTCCGTGGAGTCAGTAATCATTGCGCCCGTAAATCGTGTGTTCTGAGCAGACGTAGCGAACCAAGGACGATTGCCTTCTGCATTCTGCCGGCTAAGATCGCTGCCGAATTTCGACAAGCCGGTATGATCTTTAAGTCAGAAAGCAACGTATGTCTCATTCCACCCAGGACGCCTATAATTAGCACCACAATCTTAACAGAGTGGTCTGGATACAGCCTGCGGAGCTCGGAGAGAAGATCTCGATATTTCCTCCGTTTTTCCTCCTCTTTTAGGACGATGTTGTTCTCTCTTATTATTATTATTATTATTATTATTATTATTATTATTATTATTATTATTATTATTTTTTTTTTTTCCAGTAAACACCTTCCGAGGCTCCGACACACTCGGAGATGTTCTGGAGAGTCAAGCAATGACCACTCTCACTCCGTGGAGTCAGTAATCATTGCGCCCGTAAATCGTGTGTTCTGAGCAGACGTAGCGAACCAAGGACGATTGCCTTCTGCATTCTGCCGGCTAAGATCTCTGCCGAATTTCGACAAGCCGGTATGATCTTTAACTCAGAAAGCAACGTATGTCTCATTCCACCCAGGACGCCTATAATTAGCACCACAATCTTAACAGAGTGGTCTGGATACAGCCTGCGGAGCTCGAAGAGAAGATCTCGATACTTCCTCCGTTTTTCCTCCTCTTTTAGAACGATGTTGTTCTCTGCGGGTGCCGAGAACTCAATCACAAACATCGTCCTAAGCTGGTGGTCGAGGAGGACTACATCAGGCTTATTGGCTTGGATTTGCCTGAGGGTGGGGAATGAATAGTTCCAATAAATTCGGCACTTCTCATTCCCCACTACGGATTCTATATCCCCCGGAGCATAAGGCAGCATATTATTATTATTATTATTATTATTATTATTATTATTAGTATTATTATTATTATTATTATTATTATTATTATTATTATTATTATTATTATTATTATTATTATTATTATTTTTTCAGTCACACCTTCCGAAGCTCCGACACATTCGGAGATGTTCTGAAGAGTCAAGCAATGACTACTCTCAGTAATCATTGCGCCCGTAAATCGTGTGTTCTGAGCAGACGTAGCGAACCAAGGACGATTGCCTTCTGCATTCTGCCGGCTAAGATCTCTGCCGAATTTCGACAAGCCGGTATGATCTTTAAGTCAGAAAGCAACGTATGTCTCATTCCACCCAGGACGCCTATAATTAGCACCACAATCTTAACAGAGTGGTCTGGATACAGCCTGCGGAGCTCGGAGAGAAGATCTCGATACTTCCTCCGTTTTTCCTCCTCTTTTAGGACGATGTTGTTCTCTGCGGGAGCCGAGAACTCAATCACAAACATCGTCCTAAGCTGGTGGTCGAGGAGGACTACATCAGGCTTATTGGCTTGGATTTGCCTGAGGGTGGGGAATGAATAGTTCCAATAAATTCGGCACTTCTCATTCCCCACAACGGATTCTATATCCCCCGGAGCATAAGGCAGCACTGGCGTCTCGTCTATCTCATACGAGTGTCGTAAATGATAATACAACACCCGTAAGGCTGAATCGTGTCTTTGGATATACGCTGTGGCCGCATATACCGGACAGGCCGACAGGAGATGCATAAGCGTCTCCGGCGCCTGGCGGCAGGCCCTGCAGCTGGTGTCAGGAACCTCGATACCCAAGACACGACTACGATAGACGAGTGTGTTAATTACACCATCTTGGCAAGCCATTATGAATCCCTCAGTCTCAGAGTTCAGCCCCGCTGACTTCAAAAAAGCAAAGGTCAGCCTTTCAGATAAGCCATGCCCCTCTAGATGACGGTAGAAGAGACCATGCATTGGCTTATCCTTATGTAGCTGCAGAAGATGACGCGCTTCTGCAGCTTTAATTTGGGCTTTTAACTGAGCAGGATCCGACTCGGTGACGGAGTCTGGATTTTCCCGCTCAGTATCGAACACGAGACCAAGTTCATCGGCTGCTCTTCTCGCTGCCTTATATACAAACGCTCCTATCCCTGCTGCTTCATGGTCTTGGACCATGCAGACCATGGACCATGATGACTTTACAGGCCTCCTCCAAAACCACTCTGCCCTGGAGACACTCCAAACTCAAGAGTCCACGGCCTCCCCGATTTCTTGGGAAGTATAACCGCGGAACGGACGATCTTGGATGCAAACTCCGATGGAGATGCATCATTTTGCGGGTCCCTACATCGAGTTGCCTCAGCTCTTCTTGTGTCCATTTCACTACTCCAAAGGAGTAGAGAAGGATCGTAACGGCAAGCATATTTGTGGCACTCACCTTGTTCTTACCCGACAGCTCCGAAGACCAGATCTGTCGGAGGCGGTGCCGATACTTGCCGCGGAGAGCGTTTTTACCGTAGCCACCTCATGAGTGCCCCGCTGTGGGATACCCAAATAGGTGTACGACTCTCCGGCATCTAGATGGTGGAAGATGCTTCCGTCTATGAGCTGGGCGTCCTCTCCGTATGCACCGCATCGTCCTCTCTTGAGATGAACCAGTGCACATTTGTCCAACCCGAACTCCATTCCAACTGCCTGCGTGTACTCCTGTACCACTCTGAGGGACTGATTTAAATCCCTCTCTCCGGAGGCATAGAGTTTAAGGTCATCCATATAGAACAAATGGGTGACCTTATGCCTTCGGTCTCCTGGGGTACCGCAGTTGTAACCCGGGTACGACGAAGTACAACGGATAATGGCAGCAGTGAGATGCAAAACAAGGGGACTCAGGGAATCTCCTGGAACACTCTCCTCCTGAACAATACCGGCTCTGTCTGGACCCTTGCATTAGCCGATGTTATGGTAAAGCGGGTCCTCCAGAGCGGCATGAGTTGTTCAATACATCTCACTATGGGGTCGGCCACCGCAAGGCATTGGAGCAAGTGGATTATTAGCTCATGTGATGTCATATCAAATGCCTTGCGGTAATCTATCCAGGCCATTGAGAGGTTTCGCTTGTACTGCACGGAGTCCTGCGTAATACATCTGTCGATGAGCAGGTTCTCCTTACAGCCAGCTACACCCCTCTTGGACCCTCGCTGCTCGTACATCCGTTGATAAACCGGGTTCACTGCGTGGAGCACACGCGCGTACAAGATGCGAGTAAACACCTTGTAACACGCATTCAGGCAGGTTATTGGACGGTAGTTCTTTGGCTGGGACAAATCTCCGCTCTTAGGGATAAGCACGGTTCTCCCTGGACAAACCACGCCGGAATTTCCTGCTCTCCATTTAGCCAGGACGTGAATATTCTGGCCAAATGGCGGTGGACACTGGTGAATTATTTCCACCAGAAGTTGCTGATCCCATCGGGACCAGGAGCAGCGAAGTTCTTTGATCTAATAAATGATCTCCGAACTTCATCCGGGGTTATCGGTGGGCACACCTCTTGTGGCTCTCGAAGCCTTTGACAAAAGGCCTCGAAGTGTGCCAGGGCTCTCTATCAAGTGGAATCCTACGGCCATAAAGATCTCTCCAGAAGGCTTCTACTCGATCTACAGTCGGCGGATTGTCCGCAACACGCTGAGGCTGTTCAAAAAGTCGAGAAGGCCTTACACGGAACAAATTATTTTGCTCCAACCTTCTCGACCGCCTCACTAGTGACTTTTTCGCAGCCACTAGCATCCGTATCCTGTCGAGAGAATGCTGCTTGATGGTAAGCAGCACCACCCGATTCAGGGTATGATGGACCCGCCTAAGGGAAGTAGCTATGCGTCTCACCTGTGAAAGCCCTATTGGCTTCCACGTAGTCCATCACACATTGGATACGGGACGCGTGTTGCCTCGCCGACCGGATCTTAGCCTCCATCTTGTGCACTCGCCGCCGTGCTCTCTCTTGTGGAGAAACGGCATTTTCACGCCCTCCCTCCACCCGAGTCAGCATTTCAGCGGCTTCGTACACAGCGCAATTGACGCGCCAGATGTCAGCCTCTTCTGGGAGATCCTCACGGAGCGCAGTATCCACTCGGGCCAGATCTGCGGGCTTCGGGGGTTTTATAAAAGGCAACCCCCGACGGGTGCTCAGGTCGTCCTGTTCTCGGGGAATGAAGCGCGGCGCCTCTGCGGGATCATTCCGTGGCTCTTCAGCCACTTCGTTCACCCTTACATGAGGACGCCTCTCATAGCCTCTGCGGCGAAGGTAGGATACATAATCCCGCAGATTTTGTGCGGTGAGGGCGCGGCCTTCGGGGTGCATGTCACACCACCGAGCATACATCCGCGCCATGTATCCTCTCCGCCCGGGCTCGCTGCTTTCATAACAGACCAGAAGATCGTCCCTTAGCTCATCGGTCCACTCAAAACTTCCATTTTCATGGCCTTGGTCGTCAACGGGCAATCCGTCCGGCTGGGCCCCACCACCTTGCCCATGACCCCCATCCGAATGGGGTCGATTGTGGGGGCCCTCTCTCCTGGCATTGGGAACCGGAGGTTTCTGTGTGTATGGTGGTTTGCCTGACACATCTACGGCCGGCACCAGAGGGAAAAGAAGCTCATCCCTCCCGGGTGCGCAGTGCTGCCGGTCCGATTTTTCACCCTTTAGCTAGAGTAAGTGGTGTCGCTACTCACCAAAGGTCGTGGATGATGAATGACCCCTCCTGCTTATATTATTATTATTATTATTATTATTATTATTATTATTATTATTATTATTATTATTATTATTTCCAGTAAACACCTTCCGAGGCTCCGACACATTCGGAGATGTTCTGGAGAGTCAAGCAATGACCACTCTCCACTCCGTGGAGTCAGTAATCATTGCGCCCGTAAATCGTGTGTTCTGAGCAGACGTAGCGAACCAAGGACGATTGCCTTCTGCATTCTGCCGGCTAAGATCTCTGCCGAATTTCGACAAGCCGGTATGATCTTTAAGTCAGAAAGCAACGTATGTCTCATTCCACCCAGGACGCCTATAATTAGCACCACAATCTTAACAGAGTGGTCTGGATACAGCCTGCGGAGCTCGGAGAGAAGATCTCGATACTTGCCGCCGTGCTCTCTCTTGTGGAGAAACGGCATTTTCACGCCCTCCCTCCACCCGAGTCAGCATTTCAGCGGCTTCGTACACAGCGCAATTGACGCGCCAGATGTCAGCCTCTTCTGGGAGATCCTCACGGAGCGCAGTATCCACTCGGGCCAGATCTGCGGGCTTCGGGGGTTTTATAAAAGGCAACCCCCGACGGGTGCTCAGGTCGTCCTGTTCTCGGGGAATGAAGCGCGGCGCCTCTGCGGGATCATTCCGTGGCTCTTCAGCCACTTCGTTCACCCTTACATGAGGACGCCTCTCATAGCCTCTGCGGCGAAGGTAGGATACATAATCCCGCAGATTTTGTGCGGTGAGGGCGCGGCCTTCGGGGTGCATGTCACACCACCGAGCATACATCCGCGCCATGTATCCTCTCCGCCCGGGCTCGCTGCTTTCATAACAGACCAGAAGATCGTCCCTTAGCTCATCGGTCCACTCAAAACTTCCATTTTCATGGCCTTGGTCGTCAACGGGCAATCCGTCCGGCTGGGCCCCACCACCTTGCCCATGACCCCCATCCGAATGGGGTCGATTGTGTGGCCCTCTCCTGGCATTGGGAACCGGAGGTTTCAGTGTGTCAGGTGGTTGGCCTGACACATCGACGGCCGGCACCAGAGGGAAAAGAAGCTCATCCCTCCCGGGTGCGCAGTGCTACCGGTCCGATTTTTCACCCTTTAGCTAGAGTAAGTGGTGTCACTACTCACCAAAGGTCGTGGATGATGGATGACCCCTCCTGCTTATTATTATTATTATTATTATTATTATCATTATCATTATCATTATCATTATCATTATCATTATCATTATCATTATCATTATCATTATCATTATCATTATCATTATCATTATCATTATCATTATCATTATCATTATCATTATCACTATCATTATCACTATCATTATCACTATAACTATCAGTATCACTATCAGTATCAGTATCACTATCACTATCACTATCACTATCACTATGACTATCACTATGACTATCACTATCACTATCACTATCACTATCACTATCACTATCACTATCACTATCACTATCACTATCACTATCACTATCACTATCACTATCACTATCACTATCACTATCACTATGACTATGACTATGACTATGACTATGACTATGACTATGACTATGACTATGACTATTACTATTACTATTACTATTACTATTACTATTACTATTACTATTACTATTACTATTACTATTACTATTACTATTACTATTACTATTACTATTACTATTACTATTACTATTACTATTACTATTACTATTACTATTATTATTATTATTATTATTAAATTAAATTTTAAATTTTGAATTAAAGGAAAATCCTATATTGTCCTTTAACAAAGTATTAGCTATCTAAGCACAAATATAATACATAAATAGAAAAAAAATGAAAATTAATATTATCTATAAGTTGGACTTCCAATAACGATCCAAGCGATTTTTGAAACTGTTCACAGTGGGAGCAATAATCACTTCTTCAGGTAATTTATTTCATGTGTTTAACACATGACATGACCAAAAATGCTGCCTACATGTAGTACGAAAGTGTTCGTGTGACAATTTAAGTCTATGACCTCTAAGTCTTGCATCTCTACTGGGAAGAAAAAAGTTCAAGTTAGTACCGAATAAGTTGCTAAGAGCACGATAAGTCATAATTAAGTCACTTCTCACTCGTCTTTTGTAAAGTGTTGGTAACTTCATAATCTTTAGCCTCTCTTCATACACCAAATCACCCGGCCTAACAATAAAATAAATTAGAAAGGTTACGTGGTTAATAACTTTTAAGTAAGTACCTGTAACTACCTACTTAAAATGTAATATTATGATAAAATAGCAGAACATAATGATTTTTAATGAAATAAAAATGGCATTACAAAAGTAATTGAAAATTACTTGCTTCTTTGAAATTATTCTCATGCACTGAATTTTTCCCACCTGGCAACACTGTGTAGCATGACACAAATACACGCAAGCAGCAAAATACAATTCACCATCAAGATCCTCACTTTCCAAATCTGTATATGGTATAAAAAGGGTATATGTATAAATCCTCCCGTCGTAGAGGGAGCTCACGGGGTGAAGCGACCAGGGTTCTAGTGGGCGGTAGTCGCTCCTTCTGGGGTTGAGACATCTAGGGCAGCGAAGTCCTCATCTGAAACCAAGGCTCAGGGGTGCTTCTTCATTTTGATGCTCATCTTCACGGAGGGTAATGAGGAAACAGCAGGGAGTCGCTGTTCCTGGTGTGGTGACTGGAGATCATCGGAGTAAACGTGATTCCAGTCGTTGAATTATGTCGTCGTCGTTGGGTTTGACCTTCGTATGAAAATTCTAGGTGCTATTGATTGAAGCTCTTGAAAATGTAATATATTTATATGATAAAATAGTGAAGTTGCTAATATGGATCTTGGTCAAACAATTCCATGGTTGGATTTTATATTTGGGATATACTCTACGCTAAACTACTCAGTTCATCTAGCTGTATATCATGGTGAGTTGTGAATTATATGAGTAACGAATTTTGAATTTGATGTATGGAATTTGTTTAAATTTTGGATGTAATACAGTCGATAGGATCGCAGTGCAGTCGTGCAGTTGTCTCTGTTCGTGTCCTTCCATGGGTACAGCCTGGTATTTGGGTAAATTCCTTCTTTGAAGATATCTTGTTGATTCTTAAGTAAGTAGGTTGAGGTAGGTTTTGATTCAAGGGTACAGGTAAAATTTGGAAGTATTTGGAACATGGGAATTTGAAAGTTGATATAAATTTTATAATTTTGAACATATGTTTTGACTGATAAAATGTAAAGTATTATTAATTTTGATGGAAGAGGTTAAGTAACTTAATTGTTCCTTTAATTAAGTATATAAGTTAAATTGATTTCTAAAATTTCTAATTTATTTTCTATTTGTTCTCTGTTTTGATTGTTCATGAGGCCAAAGAGTTTTATTATATCTTGTACTAATAAGATTTAGAATTTTTCTACAAGTCAGATTTCGAATAGTGTTTGATGAGTTTAAGTATTTCGGAAGAGGCGTGCCAATGGAATATTGTCGTCACTATCAGTAAAATATTCGTCCTTCGACCAAGGAGAAGTGTCAGGAGATTTTGATTTTTTAACATGTTTCTTGTGAATTTTTCCTTTTTCTGTATGTATGGTGGGGCCGTTATCTTCTAGGGCTACAGCCTTTTTAAATTTTTGTTTGGTTTTATTGCTTTTAGCTAAGTTATCTTTTATTAATACGTTTTGTAAAATTTTAACTTTTTGTGACTCCGTTTTGTTTTTATTTACTCGGTCTAAAGTTTTTTGTTTTGTCACTTCAATTTTGTTTTGTACGTCCGCGTATAATTTTGAGTAAATTTGTTTTTGTTTTTCTATAAAATTTGTGGTAATTATTCTTTCATCTATTTCTATGTTTTGGGGTAAACCTAATATTATCTCTAAGGGTGTTTTTTGAGTTACAGAATGTACGGAATTATTATATCCAATGGTTGCTAATTTAATTAGAGTTTCTTGATTTAAAGTAGGGTTATCTAATTTCAAAGCTCTGATGGAGTCTAAAATTGTTGAGTGGAAATGTTCGACTGGACTATTAGAATTTGAATTACTGACGCTAGTAAAATGTAAAATTATTTTATGTAATTGACAAAATTCTGAAAATATTTTATTATTAAATTCACTGCCTTGATCACAGATTATTTTGACTGGTTTTCCGTAATGGGAGAAGTAATTTAGAATGGTATTAGTCGTTGTTATAGCATTTCTACTAGGTATAGGATAGGCTTGTCCTAATTTTGAAAATGTGTCAAAAACAGTTAAGAATTGATTTTTGTCA
The DNA here is from genome assembly GCA_025584915.1 of Monochamus saltuarius. NCBI lineage: Eukaryota > Metazoa > Arthropoda > Insecta > Coleoptera > Cerambycidae > Monochamus > Monochamus saltuarius. The sequence goes on from CM046722.1 coordinate 45,868,384, forward strand.
AAGAATAGTATGTCTATGTGTATAATGTCGAAAGGTTTAGTGGGCGTTTCCGTTTTTTTGGATTGGTGGATTTTGTGGGTGTCTATCATATTTCGCTCGATTACATGTTTCACAATTATTTATATAGGATGTTATAGTTTCTTTCATATTAGGCCAATAGTGAGTTTTGCTAAAGAATTATAAACAGTGTCAATGCCTCTGTGTACTGTATTTACTTCATGTTGTTTCATTATTAATCTGATTTGGGATTCTAGTTTTTCTACATCTTGAGTTTTTAGTGTGGAGATTCTAAATTTAATTGTATTATTAAAGAATTTTGGTATTAGACGTTCAAAACATTGTCTAGCTTTTTGATCATAAAAATATAAACCGTTTATTTCTTTTGGTTTTAGAAAGTTTCGTAATATTTTAGCTTTATTTTGGTCTGAAAGTTGAGGATTGAATACTATAAAAATTGAATTTTTATCAAAAGGTCTGGTTAGTCTGTGCCAATAAGGTTGAACAAGATTTGGATTTAGAGCGATAGATATTTGATATTTAAATTGATTTATTGGTTGATCTGTTATGGGTAATTCTGCTACTGGATTTTCTATTGAAGTATGTATTGTTTCGTTGTCGTCAGGTTCTGGAATATGTAATACTGGAGGAGAGGGTTCTGGAATGTGTAATACTGGAGGAGAAGGTTCTGGAAGCTGTCGTAAAATATCGTTAAGTAATTCTTCGTCAATAGGTGTGTTAGGTCTATCCACGTTTACTAACATGGAGAGAGTATCGTCATCTAGAATAGGTAAGTCTAAGGCTTGAGAAGTAGAAGGTTGAAGTTGGTGAATGTTAATGTCTGGAGGGAATCAGGATAATGCGTCTGCAACATTGTTTTCTTTTCCTTTAATGTATTTTACTTCATATTCAAATTCTTCTAATTTTAGTCTCCAACGGACTAATCTAGACTGAGGGTCTTTTAAGGAGAAAAGCCACTGAAGGGGTTTATGGTCTATATTTATTATAAATTTTCTTCCATATAAATAAGGTCTAAAATATTTAGTTGCTCAAACGATTGCTAATAATTCCTTTTTGATTGTTGAATAATTTATTTCCGCCGGATTTAAGGTTCTACTCGCGTATGAAATTGGATGACCGTTTTGTGATAAAACAGCTCCGATCGCAAAGTTAGATGCGTCGGTGGTTAATACAAAAGTTTTTGAAAAATCTGGGAAAGCTAAAAGGGGTTCATTAGATAAAATATTTTTACATAAATTTACTGATTCTAGAAATTCAGGGGAGTGTTCAATTTTATTTCCCTTTTTTAGACATCGAGTAAGCGGTTTTGTTATTTTTGCAAAATTATTTATAAATTTTCGATAAAATCCTACAAGTCCAAGAAATGATTTTATATCTTTAGGTGTTTTAGGTATAGGAAATTTTTGAATGGCTTTTACCTTGTCTGGATTTGGTTTTATTCCTGAAGGGGTAATAATATGTCCTAAAAATGTTGTTTCTCTTTTAAAAATTCAGATTTGTCTAATTGAATTTTCAGATTTGCTTTTCTTAAAGCTTCAAATACTAGTTTTAAATTTTGAATATGTTCCTGAAGGGAAGTGCTAAAAATTACAATGTCGTCCATATATACGAGGCAAATTTTATTTTGTAAATCTCTAAGAACTTTGTCCATGACTCTCTGAAAAGTGGCGGGGGCATTTTTTAGGCCAAAAGGAACCCTTAAAAATTCGTAATGTCCATTGTTAGTGTTAAAAGCGGTTTTTTGGATTGATTCTGGGGACATTTCTATTTGATGGAAACCGGATGCTAGGTCAAGGGTAGTGAAATATTGGGATCGTCCTAGTTTGTCTAATATGTCTGTAATGTTTGGAATAGGATATCTGTCAGTAACTGTCTTTTCGTTAACCTTTCGGTAGTCTACTACGAGTCGCCATTTTTTATTTCCGGAAGCGTCTAATTTTTTGGGTACAATCCATATGGGACTGGACCATGGTGAATTTGATGGTCGTAGGATATTTTATTTGGAATAATGATTGGATTTGTGATTTCACTTCTTGTTTATGTATTTCTGGATATCTATATGTTTTTGTATGAACAGGAATTTGGTCTTCAGTTTTTATTTGATTAGTAAAAGTCAAAGGATCGTCAGGAAAATAAAAGACATCATAATAATTTTTGCAAAGGGGTATTAAATGTTGTTTTCTTCTTTAGATAAATGTTCCGTTCTTAATAAATTTGGAATTTGTTCCTTTTTACATTTACTTGCATTTGAAGAAATTTGGAAATTGTATAATTCGAAATTTTCTATATTTTGACAAGGAATAGGTTTTTGAAAATAAAAAGTTTTTTTTCACTAGAGGGATTAAAAAGTTCTACCGGGGCATATCCGTCTTCGCTGGTTGTTAATGTTTCTCTAATTATTAAATTGTTTAAATTTTGAAAAGGTATTAAAATATCGCCAAAGTTTGCTTCTACAGGGATGGTCGTTTTTAAATACTCATTTGGGGCAAGTGTTACTCGTCTTGTTATGTTATAGGGATCACGTAAATAAAGAGGAATATTAAAGTTTTGTCCTATAAGTCTGTTGTTAGGTAAGTCAATTATCATGTTAAATTTTTTCATATCATGGTAGCCAATAAGTCCGTCAAAATAGTTGAAAATGAAATGAAAATCATAAGATAATACTTCTAAATTTTGATTTGAATTAAATTCTGAAAAAGCGGGTACATGAGCTTTTTGTTTAATAGTACATTTTCCTAAAATAGTTTTTACTTGAGTCGAAAAATTAAAAATTTGATTTGGACAGATTTTTTCTATTATGTCAGGTCGTAACATAGAATATGAAGCGCCTGTATCAATTAAAAGTTTCAAAGGGGGATTAGGATATTGCGAAATTTCTATATATGGTAACTGGGCAGCTAATTGAATATTATTTTCTGTTACGTTTGATTGTCTTGAGGAGGGGTTAAAGGAAAATTTTGGTTATTTTCACAGTTATAAAAATCCTGGTTACAATTTTGATTAAAATCTTCATCGCTATAATCTGTTTCAAAATTTTGTTCAAAAGGTAAATTGTCATTTTGACATTCTTGACTAGGGTCGAAATTTGGATCAAAATTTTGTTCAAAGTTTTGTTCTTCAATATTAAAATTTTCGTTAGTTCTAGGGAAATTTTGCCTATTCGATTTTTGTCTAAAATTTTGTTGGTTTTGCCTGAAATTTTGATGATTACTTCTAGTATTATATGTTTGGTTTACAAATGATTGAACTCCTGACATCGGAGTGGGATGATTTGGTCTAAAATTTTGATGAGTTCTCGAAGCTTGTTGATTTCGGTTTTGATTATAATTTTGGTTGAAATTTTGATTAAAATTTGGATTTCTTGGTGGAAGAGGTGGTCAAAATTTTGATTTTGGAAATTCGGTTTAAAATTTTGGTTAGTTCTAAAATTCATATTAGGATTATGGTTTCGTTGGGGAATTTTAGGTGGGACTGACGGCGCTTGCGAATAAGACATGTTTTTCCTAAGTTGTTCCTTGTACTGATTAAACTGTAGTTCTCGGTTTACAAAAGATATCGCGTCTTCTAATGTAGTTTTGTCAGCTGTCCGTATCATTGACTGTAAGTTATCTGGCAAGTTTGCGACGTACGTGTCGAGCGCGAGTCTAGCGTAAATGTCTTGGTAAGCTTGTTTTTCAACAGCTGTGATATTCAAGTTCACTAGTTTCTGAGATAAAATTGACCTCAGATGTTGGATTCTATTTGAGAATTCCTGCAAGGTTTCGTTTTTCGGGTTGTATCGCATATGAATTAAGTCCTGCTGAAGACATGGGAGATCTCTACAATCTCCGAAATTTTGTTGTAATAAATTTTTAATTTGTGTCCAAGTTTGAATTTCTAAATGTTGGTTCAAAATAATTTCGCCTTGGCCTATGATTTTAGATCTAATTCCCGCAAGTAAATATACCATACGGTCAGTTCTTTCAGGGATATTAAAGATTCTAATTAATTCGTCACATAATTTGCAAAATGTTTGTAGTTTAGTTTGTGAACCATCAAAAACTGGTATCACATCAAGGAAAGCTTTAGCTTAGTTGATATTTGAGTTAGTAGTCATGTTTTCACTATTAAATGTACTAGATAACTGATTTACTTAACTATCTATCTCGTTTTGATTTACGGAGAGTCCAACACCGACAGGGACCTGGTATGGATTTTCTACTCGTAATCTAGCTTGAGAATTACTATCCTTTGGCATCTGAACAAACACTTCGTTTTCAGTCGAGTTGACTCATAAACAAATTGTTTTAATAGTCACTCGACAAAAGAAGCACTTTGGACAGAGAAAAAATATAAAACAGGGTCTGAAAACAGTCACTCTAATCGTAGAAGAGTTGACTCGCGAATTCAGAACAATTAAATTCACTTAATCACTTCCTAAAAATTTAATTCTAACTAATTTTGACTGTACACAGGCAAGTGTAAATCAAAATGTATTTTCGCCGCACAAGTATATAAAAAATCAGTTTATATCAACTTAGTGAGGAAAGGAGTGGAAAAATACAAGAGAGGGACTTACTTTGAATCATCGCTGACGGTCCAGGGATCTCGGCGTCAAGTTGACCAACCACTTGAAGTTCCGTATCCAATAAATTTTACCTGAGAGCTGGGCAGGTTCTGGATCTTCAACAAAGTACAGGAGTACACCAAGGATCTCACTCACTCACTCACGAGAATTCAGAGACTTGTTGTAGATCCTACCGACTGCGCCAATTAAGTATGTACCGAACGAGAACGTTGTAAATAACTTAATACATTTATAATATCGAACGACGTTTATTCAAAGTAAGCGGTACAGAGGTATAGTTCACACTGAAGCTAAGCTAGATCTGGAACTCTATATATAAGGAAATAAATGCAAGTCTCAGCATAAGATAAAATGACTAATATGGTAACTATATGTTACAGCAAAGAAATAGAATACAAGCAAATATATATATATATGGTATAAAAAGGGTATATGTATAACTTGTGTGGTATTCTAGATGCTCGATGCTGTATACGTTCCATTATGTTTATATCTTTTGCAAAGTACGGAGACCAAACTCGGGCTGCAAATTCTCAAATTGGGCGGATATATGTAGAAAACAGTATTATTATTATTCATTGTGGGTGGTGAAGGGGAGTGAACTGACTTGTTAATCAAATATAACATTTTGTTAGCCTTTTTCACCACAGAATAAATGTGCGGCTCCCCTTTTAAATCTTCAGATATGATAACACCTAAGTCACACTGGGTATATACGGACTCTAACTGATGATTCTCAATAGAGTACCTAATTCTAGGATTATTTCTACCAAGATGAAGAATGCAGCATTTATCTATATTCAAGTTGAAGAGCCAAGTGGAGTTAAAAAGTAATAAAGAAATAAATAATTATTTTAGCTTCTACATGCTCGAAAAATTCACTAAAATCAGTATGTTTGCTTTCACTGTGCATCCTGTAACTTAATATTCTACACTTAAACGCCGTATTAATAATTTGTACACCACCACGCTTAGGTGTACAGGACATTGTTCTATGTTCTTCGATGTGCATGTATTTGATTTGCTGGTATTTCCTTATTAGAACAAGTAATCAAACGAGTATTAGACGTTTGAAGATCCGTATGTAACGTTGCACGCTTCGCACCGGGTCCACCATTTACACGTTTACAAGACTCTCTCTCATGGCGACGTAAATTATCACTTCAAGTAACACACCACACACAGTACAGAGACATAATTACAGCACCACACTAAACCCCGAGCTTATAGAAACTGAATTTCAACATACTCGCTCACCCCGTTTTATTATAGCGGATTAGGGAGGGGCTTGCGCCGCGGCTGAACATGGCATATAGTCTACGTCTATAATTAGAAGCTTATTATTGTCTACGTCTATAATTAGAAGCTTATTATTGCCTCATTATTATTGTATATATAAAATATATACCGATCATATTTATGACTGCAACTGCAACCGCATTTAAGCGCAATTGTATGCACTACTTCATACATGTACTGTACAATTGCACATAGGGTAATGAATGTTAATACATACATACAATATCATTAACCGTAACCACTGTGCTATATAAAATATACACCGATCATATTTATGACTGCAACTGCAACCGCAATTAAGCGCAATCGCATGCTCTACTTCATACATGTACTGTACAATTGCACTTAGGGTAATGAATGTTAACACATACATACATACAATATCATTAACCGTAATCACTGTAATTGCTAATTACCACATCAAAGTGATGGGGGGAGACTGACGACCGGCTATACTACCCTACTGGAAAGATTACACATAGACTTTTTTTATTTTAACAAAGGTTCATATTTAGTAGTGACTGACGCTTTTACTAAATGGTTGGCAGTTTTTAAAGTTTCCAGTATAAGTACAGTTAAAACTGTACAGGTACATAGATCTTTATTTGCTAGATTTGGTTTACATAAACTGATTGTTTCGGATAATGGCCGTTCACTAGTATCGGATGAATTTCAGAAATTTTTGTCAGAAAATAATGTCAAACACCTCCAAGCAAGTCCTTCGTATAGTCCTTCTTCTAATGAGACTGCAGAAAACTCTGTAAAAAACATAAAAATGCTTTGAAAAAAGCTTTATCTGAAACAAGCATAACTCAAATTTAGATTTATGTAGATGTTTATTTGATTACCGTAATACACCACATATAACGACTGGGGTTGGTCCTTCTGTATTAATGTTTAATCGTCCTTTAAGGATAAGATTTTCTGCACTGTTACCACTTAACCATGAACATGTAAATATAAAATTAGATTTAGATTCGCTACAGGAAAGAGTTACAAAATCTTAACGAAACCAAATTAAAAATAATAAGGGCAAAAATAATATTGATTTCAAAGTAGGAAAAATTGTATTAGTTAGGGATTATAGATATGTAGATAAACCTTCTTAAATTAAGGGAAAATTTGTTAAAAAAAAAGAAACCGATCGTATTTGACGGAAGTTCCGGAATTAGCAAAACGATGGAACCTTCTAAACCAGAGTTGCCATCGGATGTTACTGACTCATCTGTAAATAGTAGTGTAAGACTTAAACGAATTGTTAGGCATGTAAATAGATTAGCGTATAAGTAGATTTAAAGATTAAGGTATTATATATGAATTTAACAATAATTATATATTTTTTTAAGGGGGAAGTAATGCTACATATGTGTATCCTGTTCTCTAAATATGTATTAATTTCGCTTGCGCCCTCTCTTTAGGAAAGTAGGAAGTATTCTTTCTTAAAGGAAATCAGAATTGTATTGTATATTTTGCGATATCCATGAAAGGAGCCTTAATAAAAGCAGTATCCAGAATTATTGTATTAATCAAAATCCATCATCCCAAACTAATATTAAATTAAAGTTATTAAATACACAACAGCATTAATTATATAAATTTATAGTATACACAATATTTATAGTATTTACAATATTGATTTCAGTGTGCTGAATTTCCTAACGCCATTAATTTCACTCTCCTCTCTCTTCCCAGACCCCAACGATCATCACCAGGAATTGACTGCTGATGATGTCACCGGCGAAAATAGCGTTATCGTTATCAAAGATAGTCATCATAAATCTCTTTTATTACATTCGCTTACCAGACTAGTCGGCAAAACTCAAAGAACTTTTTCTGAGACAGTCGACGAGACACATCGGGCTATACCGCTAATCCCAGTGCCGTAATGAACTTGATCCAATTAGTGCATTATAAATAGCAACAATAAAGGATTGGTCCAAATTTCTTGATTAATTTTCTGGCTCAGACCGAATAAAACTGAACATTGTAGAACTTGTGTTGGATTTGCAACTTAAGTGCGTCACAATATGTATGAACTAGTTATGAAAGAGTCCAGCACTGCTTTTTATAATTTTTAATAATATGTATGTAGGTTGTAGAAATTGTTTAGTAAGTAGCTGATAAATTACAAACTTCTTTTTAATGCTTATTAGGAAATGTTAAGACTCAAAGAGAAAGGTCCATTTTATATATTTTTGTCAGATACTTATGATAAAATAGAATAATATACGATGCTAGTTATATTTGTTATTGATTATTATTGTATTACTTTATGCTTAACTAACCCTGTTTTAAAAATCTGTTGTTTGTTTTAGGTATGTGCCAGCATGCTAGCTGCCACAATTCATTGTCGCCATTTAATGGTTTGGAAAATTTTTGCACCAAAATTTATATTTGAATCAATAGGGATGTTTGTTACACTAATATCAGTTATGATTGGATATTTAATATTAACTAGAATTAATAGAACAGTAGAAAACTTTATAGTTACACTGCATAAATTAAATTAACAGTATTATTACAGTTTTAAGAAATGTTTGTAATATATATTTGTATTATTTACATATTGTATTAAAAATATACGTCTGAGAGTTTTATTTATGGAATTAATTAATAGCACAAATATTTTATTTAAGAAAGCGGCTCAAAGAATATGTTGTAACTGACAGGCAAAGTTAAATATCATTATTTATGAGAACTGCAGAAAGCTGACTACACATTAGTTTTATCTGTAGTTGATACTACGAATTCTTAATAAATAAGTCATGAACTGTATAATATTAATATGCAAAAATATAAATGTACAGGGGACGTTACTCCTCCCTCTTTATAACGGACCATGGGGACCTGGTGGTACCACTGGAACGTCTGCGACAGGTGTTATTATAGGTTGTATAATGCTGATTTTGCTGAATTCACAGTTGGAATGTTGTCGACCTTGAATAATTGTGACAATGCAGTCTTCTTGGATAGGGTCTGGCTTTTAATTGCATATGTAATATTGTTCTACCAACGGACACTCTTCAAGATATTTTTTATTTCTTTCACCAAGCATTATTGTAGGTTTGGGAAGAATTTATGTAAGGTTGTTTTGTGGAATTGGATATAGTTTATATAGGAATATAATTTCATTCGAGAACAATTGTAAAATAATTACAAAATTGAATTTTGGATATTTAAAGAAAACGTCTTGATGCATCAATTTAAAATATGAAAGGTTGCTTTTTAGATTTAGTATTTCTGACTTATCTATTTAGAGCCGGCAAAGTGTATTTTTCATAAATTTTATTTCATTAAAAGCTATAGTAGGATTATAAACTGTTCTTAATACGGAAAAAAATGAAGTATATAAAAAAGAGTGTTGCAATTATGCTGTCCAACAAACTTAATATTTTCCAATCGAAAATCATCTTATAAGTTTTTTATGTCAGTTGCAATTTTATTTTGGTTAGTATACAAAGTTGAAATTGTTTCTTTAAAACTTTTCAAAAGTGGTTGTAAAACGGAAAGTTGGAAATCCATTTGAGTTGCAATATTATGTTGGTTTTTATTTGAAGTTTTTATATAAGGCCGAAAATATTTGCATAGTACAATAATTTATTTTTATTCTATTCATGTTCCTGATGCGTAACTGATTGGCTGATCATCTTGACAGCATCTATAGCGAAGTTTGAGGTGTGTGTTGTTTTTCAAAGTTGTGAAATGCTAATATTGGATCTACATAAAAGTGTTTTACAATATTTAAATGTGTTAATGAACTCAGGAGTGTGAACTACTTTTTCTCCTTTCTTGAGACATTTAGTATAGGGTTTGATAATTTTGGAAAAGTTTTTAATAAAACGTCTATAGTAACCTAAAACTTCAATAATAACTTAAATTTTTTGGGATATGATTTTACACCATTTGGAGTGATAACATGTACGCGAAATTCAACAGATTTTCACAAAAATTCAGATTTATCGAGTTGAATTTTGAGCTTGTGTTCTAAAAGCTTCGAATACTTTATGGAGATTTAGAATACGTGTAATGAAATCGAAAAATAATTACATCATCCATATAAACTAAACAAATTTTGTTTTGCAAATCTTTTAAAACATTGTCCATTACTCTTTGAAATGTACTAGGGGCATTTTTTAGACCAAACGGCATTCGTAATGATTTTATTCAACCCTAAAAGCGGTTTTCTCTACTAAATTTGGATGTACTTTAATTTCGTGAATTTCACTATCTAAGTCAAGTGTAGTAAAATAGTTACAATGTCCTAGTTTGTCGGTAATGTTTGGTAAGGGGTAACGGTATTCTATAGTCTTGTCATTTAGTTTTAGATGGTCTACTACCAGTTGCCGTTGTTGAATTCCTGAAGCATCTTTTTTTTGGGAACTACCCAAATCGGAGAGGACCATGAACTTATACTTAAACGAATTATATTTTCTTGTAGCATTTTCGCTATCTGATTATGTACTTCTTGTTTATGGACGTATGGGAATTTATAGGATTTGGTATATATATATATAGGATTTTCGTTTTTTATTCTAATTTTGTGCTTGACAGAATTATCAAAGGTTAAAATGTCGCCTGGTTTTAAAAATATATCCTGGAATTTATTGCATACGTTTAAAAGAGCTTTTTTCTCTTCTGAATTTAAATGATCTAAACAAAGCAAATTTTCGATGTTGCCTTTATTGTTTTCTACAATGGGATATTTTATGTCATAATCAAAAGAGTCATAATTTTCTAAAAATGATCCAACGGAAAGAGGTTGTTTGAATTCAGCGAATTGTGCTTCTTCAGACCTATTGTAAATTTCTACAGTAGCATAACCATTATGATATGTACTTATGGAGGCTGGCATGAAGAGATCATGTAGTGATTGACAAGGAATATAAATGGCACCATCCGGAGCGTCAACGGGAATTTCTTTAATTAAAACTTCATGAGCATTTATTGAATAACTTATAGTCTGTTTAGAAATAAAAGAGAGTAGTAAAAGCTTATTATGTATGCAAATCGTAAATAAATGTAGTACTGGTGCTTATATTCAATATTTTTATATTATGTATTGTCGGTATAGATGAGGTGTACTTTTAAAAAAACTTTGTGTGACCGGGTTGTACTAAATTGTAGCAGGTAGCTAAAATTTAATCCCCGACAATCCGTCTTTGTCTATGCCGCTTCAATTTCTCGGTCCATTTGTCTTATAAGTAAACAATATAAAAACAGCATTTCAAAACATTAGGCTACTTTAAGCATCATAACCGAGGTTAATAGTAATTCAAATAAAATTATTCAATATTATTATCAAAATATTTATTTAAATTTAATGAATAGACTTTTATTCCACACAAAAATATATGTATTTTGAACATTCAAATTATGGTGAGTAAATGTAGTGTTGTATAAATGTACAATAAAGAAAATAAAAAGTAGGTATATTAAAATTCATCCTCTGAATATTCTGATGAATTATCTTCGTCTCCTAGATTGATAACGATAGGTTCCACAGTAACGTCAATTAAATTATCGAGTTCCCATTTTCTCCTCTTCTTTTTGTACATGATGTATACATCTTTGCCAGTTATCTGCAGTTACTCGTTCCAAGGAATTTTTTAATAAAATTTTCACGTCACTTAATTTAAATGTCGTATTATTTCGCGCTACATCTCCTTTTACCTGCGCCCAGACTAATTCGATTGGGTGAAGTTCACAGTGATAAGGTGGTAACCGTAGTACCGTTATTTGGCGATTTATTTCATCGATAACATATTTTTTCTGATCTTTATTAACATTGACAAGTGTCAAAAGTTCCTTTTTCACCATATTTGTTTCAAAAGAATTGTTTTTCCGGATAACCATTGAATTATATCGGCTTTCCTCCAAGCAGTCGTAGGCGTCCGCTCGGTCTGCCGTGAATGGTAACTGGCATTATCCATGACAATTACAGACCCCGGAGGAATAAGATACTCTTCGAAAACATCTAAGTTCATGTCTTCGTGATAGTCACTTGTATTTTTAGATTCAAATAAAAGTAAACCGCCATCTACAAAACCACTGGCACTACCTATATGTGTCACTATTAATCTTCGCCCTTTACCTGAAGGTGCCTTGAACCCTGTTGAAAGTCCATCCAAAAATGATTGTCGAAAACTTTTTACATTTTTATTTTGCCATACTTTTGCAAACACGGAATTCCAGGAAACAACTACTCTGCGGGCTAATGCCCCGACCAACATTGAATTACACCTGGAAAATCTATAGCAACAGCTAGAGTCATTCGTCAGACGCCCACCAGACATATACCGGTTTCGAGCTTATTAGCTCTCATCAGTATGCCATAGGTGAGGTATCCGACGAATAATCCTAGCTGCTTTCGTCTGTCTAACCCGACAGAAGGGACCATGAGTACGCGGTGTAGAACTAACTACAACAACACTGGTGGTAGGTAGGATTTTGGTGTTTCAATGCATTAAATACATTTAATATAATAATCTTCTCATTCTGAGACAGCGCACATCTTTTCACGTATTTAGCAGATACGTAATCTGATAAGCTCGACATTTTACCCAAACAATATTATATCCACTGGCACAATAGTCACTAAACACAAGTCGAATTTTAGTCTACTGCACTAGCACGTTTTCGTATATTCAGCTCTAAGACTGGATTGATCTGTCACAATACACTGGCTCCTGCCCTATGATGTATCCAGTAAGATACCAATGTACATCCATTACCTGTTAGCATTAGTGTTACCCGATAATTACCTGAAACGAAATATTACCATGCCCATGGCCGGTTCTTATCTCGGGGTTTTATTACTCTCTATCATTTCCAAACAGACTATAGTGGTATCATTTGTATTTATATAATAAATTGGAATTTTTATTGACTTATTAGGATTGCATAAAAATTAATTGTAAATTTGGCAATTCATTGAACCCTATTAGACCATCATAATATTCATGAAAGTCATGGAAAATAACAGTTACGAATTTCTCAGAATTAAATTATTCGAAAATTGCGATATCAGCTTTGCAACGTGTATTTGCTGTTTTAGCACAAGTTTTAATTCAGCTTTGTCATAATAGATATAAGAGATAATAGTTTTCTATTAAAGAAGAACGAATAATTGATGATACACAACCGGTATCGATTAAAAATTTAATGGGAGGATTTTGGATAATAATATAAGGTAAAGGACAGGTTTGTTTAAGGGCATTTATTTCGTTAGGGTAGGATTCATCTTCATATACTATGTAGAGTTGTTCCGATTCATAGCCATAGAAAAATGTATATCTTATTCTTGGGCCTACTCGGTATATGGTTCTTGAATTGACTGGTCATATTCTTCATAAGGAAACTGATTCATTTCTTCAAGTTGTTGATCTTGATAATATTCTTCTTGGGAGGTCATGTCTTCCACGTTGTGTGTTCAGAGATCCGATTTTTTTTATCTTGTAAACTGGAAATGGTTGTAGGGTCTTGGTACAGTTGCTTTGGATATTGTTGACATTGGTGTTGGTTTATAGGAAGGGGTTACGTACATTTTGCGTTGGTGGTGGTTTTCCGAAAAATTTGCTGTTTGTATGAAATTTTTGTGGGAACATTTGTCTGGTTGTATGTTAACTGGTTGTGACAGGAAATTAGCTTGAAATTGGAAATTTTGATTTTTAAATTGATTTGGAATTTAGAAAAATTTGGACTATAACCTACAATTTGTCGTGGCATAAAATTATATTGTGGTTGTTTAATTTGTGGTGATGGTATTATTGGTATTTGATAATCTGATCTACCTGCAATATTTGAATTTTGAAAAGATTTACTAGTTAGACTAGACTAGGTAGAATAATAATAATAATAATAATAATAATAATAATAATAATAATAATAATAATAATAATAATAATAATAATAATAATAATAATAATAATAATAATAATAATAATAATAATAATAATAATAATAATAATAATAATAATAATAATAATAATAATAATAATAATAATAATAATAATAATAATAATAATAATAATAATAATAATAATAATAATAATAATAATAATAATAATAATAATAATAATAATAATAATAATAATAATAATAATAATAATAATAATAATAATAATAATAATAATAATAATAATAATAATAATAATAATAATAATAATAATAATAATAATAATAATAATAATAATAATAATAATAATAATAATAATAATAATAATAATAATAATAATAATAATAATAATAATAATAATAATAATAATAATAATAATAATAATAATAATAATAATAATAATAATAATAATAATAATAATAATAATAATAATAATAATAATAATAATAATAATAATAATAATAATAATAATAATAATAATAATAATAATAATAATAATAATAATAATAATAATAATAATAATAATAATAATAATAATAATAATAATAATAATAATAATAATAATAATAATAATAATAATAATAATAATAATAATAATAATAATAATAATAATAATAATAATAATAATAATAATAATAATAATAATAATAATAATAATAATAATAATAATAATAATAATAATAATAATAATAATAATAATAATAATAATAATAATAATAATAATAATAATAATAATAATAATAATAATAATAATAATAATAATAATAATAATAATAATAATAATAATAATAATAATAATAATAATAATAATAATAATAATAATAATAATAATAATAATAATAATAATAATAATAATAATAATAATAATAATAATAATAATAATAATAATAATAATAATAATAATAATAATAATAATAATAATAATAATAATAATAATAATAATAATAATAATAATAATAATAATAATAATAATAATAATAATAATAATAATAATAATAATAATAATAATAATAATAATAATAATAATAATAATAATAATAATAATAATAATAATAATAATAATAATAATAATAATAATAATAATAATAATAATAATAATAATAATAATAATAATAATAATAATAATAATAATAATAATAATAATAATAATAATAATAATAATAATAATAATAATAATAATAATAATAATAATAATAATAATAATAATAATAATAATAATAATAATAATAATAATAATAATAATAATAATAATAATAATAATAATAATAATAATAATAATAATAATAATAATAATAATAATAATAATAATAATAATAATAATAATAATAATAATAATAATAATAATAATAATAATAATAATAATAATAATAATAATAATAATAATAATAATAATAATAATAATAATAATAATAATAATAATAATAATAATAATAATAATAATAATAATAATAATAATAATAATAATAATAATAATAATAATAATAATAATAATAATAATAATAATAATAATAATAATAATAATAATAATAATAATAATAATAATAATAATAATAATAATAATAATAATAATAATAATAATAATAATAATAATAATAATAATAATAATAATAATAATAATAATAATAATAATAATAATAATAATAATAATAATAATAATAATAATAATAATAATAATAATAATAATAATAATAATAATAATAATAATAATAATAATAATAATAATAATAATAATAATAATAATAATAATAATAATAATAATAATAATAATAATAATAATAATAATAATAATAATAATAATAATAATAATAATAATAATAATAATAATAATAATAATAATAATAATAATAATAATAATAATAATAATAATAATAATAATAATAATAATAATAATAATAATAATAATAATAATAATAATAATAATAATAATAATAATAATAATAATAATAATAATAATAATAATAATAATAATAATAATAATAATAATAATAATAATAATAATAATAATAATAATAATAATAATAATAATAATAATAATAATAATAATAATAATAATAATAATAATAATAATAATAATAATAATAATAATAATAATAATAATAATAATAATAATAATAATAATAATAATAATAATAATAATAATAATAATAATAATAATAATAATAATAATAATAATAATAATAATAATAATAATAATAATAATAATAATAATAATAATAATAATAATAATAATAATAATAATAATAATAATAATAATAATAATAATAATAATAATAATAATAATAATAATAATAATAATAATAATAATAATAATAATAATAATAATAATAATAATAATAATAATAATAATAATAATAATAATAATAATAATAATAATAATAATAATAATAATAATAATAATAATAATAATAATAATAATAATAATAATAATAATAATAATAATAATAATAATAATAATAATAATAATAATAATAATAATAATAATAATAATAATAATAATAATAATAATAATAATAATAATAATAATAATAATAATAATAATAATAATAATAATAATAATAATAATAATAATAATAATAATAATAATAATAATAATAATAATAATAATAATAATAATAATAATAATAATAATAATAATAATAATAATAATAATAATAATAATAATAATAATAATAATAATAATAATAATAATAATAATAATAATAATAATAATAATAATAATAATAATAATAATAATAATAATAATAATAATAATAATAATAATAATAATAATAATAATAATAATAATAATAATAATAATAATAATAATAATAATAATAATAATAATAATAATAATAATAATAATAATAATAATAATAATAATAATAATAATAATAATAATAATAATAATAATAATAATAATAATAATAATAATAATAATAATAATAATAATAATAATAATAATAATAATAATAATAATAATAATAATAATAATAATAATAATAATAATAATAATAATAATAATAATAATAATAATAATAATAATAATAATAATAATAATAATAATAATAATAACAGAGTTATCAAGATTACTAGAAATCTAATCTGCGAAAGTATAGAACTCATTTACACTGTAGAAGCATTGTTCAAGAAGAAAACGTTTTGCTAATTTGTGAAAACAGTTTACTGACAATGATTTGACATTAATATGGTTATGACAACTCATAAATTTATTGTAAAGATTTAGATTCAGTTTGTTACACTGAGTCATTCTCAACCTTGAATAAAGTGGCACAAGATTCTCCCTCAACCTTGTATTATAATCATGTATATCTGAATGAGACAGAAAATTACTTAAATTTTTGAATAAATAATAAAACTTCTAAAACAAGAACACAAGGAAAGGGCAGAATACCATGCTTCTTGAACAACGGTCTACAGTGCGTACTGTATGGTGCTGACTCCATGACTCTCACAGCGGCTTTTTGCAATGAAAAATTCTGTATGATTTTGACGAATGACCCCAAAGAATGATACCATACGACAATAAACTATGAATTAGTGCGTAATAAACCGTCCTCATCGAATTGTTGTCCAAACATGATCTAAGTTGGCGCATTACAAATATTCCTTTAGAAAGCCCAGAACACAGGTTATTAATGTGCGCCGACCAACACAGACCAGTATCCAGTGTGACACCGAGTAACCGTACCGGTTCGGACCTTTCAACCCACCTATCTGCACTAAAAGCATATTTTTAGTTTTAATTCATTCAGTTTCAGCTTATTCGCATTAAACCAATTTTTTACTCTCTCGAATCCCTCCTTAATACGGCTTTCATCACCCCTGGCCAGCAAAGTTGTATCATCCGCAAATAGGATACATCGACAACAATCCAAAGACGCCGGAAGGTCATTAATATAAACCAAAAATAACAATGGTCCTAAAACGGAGCCCTGAGGTACGCCACGGGTGATAGGTTGAAGATCCGAAACAGCACCGCCAATACTAACATATTGTGATCTATTTGTTAGGTAAGATCTAAATAGATTTAAAACATTTCCGCGTAAGCCATAATGTTCTAATTTTTTTAAAAGGATCTCTGTATCTACGCAGTCAAAAGCTTTAGATAGATCGCATAAAACTGCTTGAGTAGGAAGTCTATCATCTAATCCTTCAACTATGTAATCAATTAAAGTTTGATAACTTAAAAATTTTTCTTTAACAATAATTTCAAAAATCTTTGATAAAACCGGTACAATTGATATCGGTCTATAGTTATCAAGTACTTCATTATCCCCTTTCTTGAATATAGGAACAATTTTTGAAATTTTAAAGTCCTCAGGCCATGTACCATTCACAATACACTTGTTAAATAATACTGCGAGAGGCATAGAAATTACATCAATGGAAGCCTTTATAATACGACTATTAAGGTCATAGTAGTCTAAACTTTCCGAATTTTTTAATTTTAGGATGGCTTGCCTAACGTCAGACTCTAAAACTGATGACATGAAAAATGAATTAGAAAAGGTAGGCACATTGTTTAAAAAGTAACATGGATCGATATTAGAAAATGCAATAGTTTTAGCAATGGCTTCAGATACAGTTGTAAAAAAGATATTAAATTCATTAGGGGATAGAGACGAAGTAGCTGGACCCAATCTCGAAGGAAGCTCACTCTTAACTATTCTCCATATAGATTTCGTTTTATTATCGGAGGTAAAAATTGAATTGGAATAAAACCTAAACTTTTCCTGTCTTAGAGCTCGCTTATAATTCCTGCGCAATTCAGTATAACAATTCCAATCAGTAGGGGATCTAGAACTATCAAAAATTTGCCTGCTTATGTGCAGTTCAGAACGTAATTTACGGAGCCGTTCATTAAACCAATTTAAACCTTTGTTTTTGCTTTTAATATTTTTGACTGGAAGACATATATCTAACTGAGTGCATAACTGATTAAGTAGCAATTTTGCTATCTGATCTGTGTTTAAATCGACCACATGAGACCAGTCAAAGGTACTAATATTATTAACAAATTTATCAATATTATTTTTGTTAAATATTCTTGTATTAACAGGATCCGAAGAAGACGGTTTTCTATGCGGCTTTTTATAACAATATATATAGAAGAATGATCAGAAATATGAGGATCAAACACTCCTGTTAGGACATCCTCAGGCAACAAATTACTAATTATATTATCGAGGCATGAGCTAGTATTAGCGGTAATCCTAGTAGGAGCACTAATGAAATGTTTCGAACCATACATAGCAAGAATATTTTGTATGTCCACAGCGTGCTCTGTGTCACCCGTCAAATCTATATTTATATCACCAATCAAGACAAAGTGTTTATATCTAGCTGACAAATAGTCAATCAAACAAGTGAGTTTATCTTCAAATACTGCTATATCACCACGACTTGAAGATCTGTATATAGAGATTATGGCACAATTTAAAAATTTAAGCTCAACTCCACAGAACTCAGCGTGCTGCTGTATACAAAAATTGCTGACATCGATGGATTTTACCTTTAAGCTGTTAGAGGCATAGATAGCAACACCACCATGAGCAATGTCAGATCTACAAAAAGCAGATACAAGTTCGAAATTATACAAATTTACTTTACTTAGATTAACTTCACTGAGCCAATGTTCAGATACACAAAATATATCAAATTTATTTTCTTTAAAAGACATTTAGCATATCGACTTTGTTTGCTATACTCTGGACATTGATATGTAACACAGAATACGCAGTCCTGTCTTCTATGAGCGGTACTATGCTACCAACACTGTCACTATTAATCACGCTCCTTGGGAGATCCCCTGGATCCTGATGGAGCCGGTCTCGGAGGAGAAGGTTTTGGAGAGTTGAAACGTGTTCCCGAAAAACTGATTTAGAAAGATACCGCTGGGCCAAATTTCAGATTTTATTATTTTATCTGCTTCATCTTTGGGCACTGATATTTTAAAGGACGAATACTTAGATGGGTTTCGTGAATTAAGTTTTTCAACTTGAACTTCCGGAACCACTGCGCGAAGATATTCTTGAAGTACTCCTTCTTCCGTGTTTGGATCCCAATTAGTCGTATGGTAGTGTTTCAGTGGCACAGTATTAGCCGACTTTAGCATAGTGTTGTTAGACAAATCAATTGCACCACCAACAAGGATATTCCTAGAATTACTTTGCGGCAAAGATCTATTTCCCCGCGAACTTCCCGGTTCGTCGTTGTTTATATAAATTACATCACTGCATACTTTATGCGATTGAGCTAGGTGTACTGCTTGGGAGACAGCTGCAGGAGTAATATTGGTGATCGCTTTTTTTGGAATGGCGCCGTTCGAACAATTAGATTGGTTCGAAATCTGGTCTGCATGGGCTGCTGGCAAATTGGAAGACATAACTGCAGATCCGGTGACGTTCTCTCTTCAACTCTTTACTGAGATAAGATACTTGTTGCTGTAAGGAATTTATAGCAATAGATTGGTTCTGTATAGTCAAATCCTTTTGCTTTATTAGTTCTTCCAGGTGTCTAATCTTCAATTCGTTAACATTAAGTAAAAAACTCTCCAATATTGGAGATAAGTCATCCTGTCCTTCATTGGTGGATGCAGTGTTGGTATCTTTGTTACATGGAATGTCAGTACAACAATTTACTGTTTCATCATCAATAAATTCTACGGTCTTTAATACATTTAAGCAGCTTTTGTGTGACACAGTGCCGCAGACGATACATTTGAGGCCAGTCTGAACGGAGTTTTTACATCTTTTACACTTATTAGAGGTTGACGATTTAGAATTATTTTTAGACATATTTATATATTAAATCAAATCACAGTACCTATGCAACCTTTGGTGGAATAGGTTCGCTCCGTAAAATATAAAAAGGACAAAAACAGTTTGTTTACTAGCAAGGTATCAATGGCGACACTGAATGAAATGTCCAAATCCACACAAGCAGTGAAAATTACAGCTGCTATTATTACAGTCAAGTCACTATAAACTTAGAACACAAATACACAACGAGTTAAAAATTTTTAATCACTTATACCATTGATAGCAAGTATTTATGAGACAGCACTTAAAATACAGACGGATACCATCACCACCAACAGTGAATTATAATAATAATAATAATAATAATAATAATAATAATAATAATAATAATAATAATAATAATAATAATAATAATAATAATAATAATAATAATAATAATAATAATAATAATAATAATAATAATAATAATAATAATAATAATAATAATAATAATAATAATAATAATAATAATAATAATAATAATAATAATAATAATAATAATAATAATAATAATAATAATAATTATGGTACTTACACTAAAAGAACAAAAGCGTACATATATAATTGACTTCTCTGTACCTCTCCCTGCTAATATTAAGAAAAAATACTCAGAAAAAATAAACAAATATTTAATGCTGTCTCGAGAAATAAAAGATATGTGGGGACAAGACAAAGTTAGCACGATACCCCTCATAATAGGCGCAACTGGAGAAATACCAAAGTCTTTAAAGAAAAATTTAGAAGAGCTTGATATAAATAAAGACCTCTATCTAGAAATGCAAAAATTGTTCTCCTCGAAACATGTGCAATAGTTAGGAAAGTACTCAATGACACAAATACCTAACAAAGATTAAATTAACCATCTGCCAAAATATACTTATCATATCCTTGTACATACCCTGGTACCGGAATGGAGGTTTGCACCAAGGAGCACCTTGAGAAAATGAAAATAATAATAATAATAATAATAATAATAATAATAATAATAATAATAATAATAATAATAATAATAATAATAATAATAATAATAATAATAATAATAATAATAATAATAATAATAATAATAATAATAATAATAATAATAATAATAATAATAATAATAATAATAATAATAATAATAATAATAATAATAATAATAATAATAATAATAATAATAATAATAATAATAATAATAATAATAATAATAATAATAATAATAATAATAATAATAATAATAATAATAATAATAATAATAATAATAATAATAATAATAATAATAATAATAATAATAATAATAATAATAATAATAATAATAATAATAATAATAATAATAATAATAATAATAATAATAATAATAATAATAATAATAATAATAATAATAATAATAATAATAATAATAATAATAATAATAATAATAATAATAATAATAATAATAATAATAATAATAATAATAATAATAATAATAATAATAATAATAATAATAATAATAATAATAATAATAATAATAATAATAATAATAATAATAATAATAATAATAATAATAATAATAATAATAATAATAATAATAATAATAATAATAATAATAATAATAATAATAATAATAATAATAATAATAATAATAATAATAATAATAATAATAATAATAATAATAATAATAATAATAATAATAATAATAATAATAATAATAATAATAATAATAATAATAATAATAATAATAATAATAATAATAATAATAATAATAATAATAATAATAATAATAATAATAATAATAATAATAATAATAATAATAATAATAATAATAATAATAATAATAATAATAATAATAATAATAATAATAATAATAATAATAATAATAATAATAATAATAATAATAATAATAATAATAATAATAATAATAATAAT
Organism: Monochamus saltuarius; assembly: GCA_025584915.1. Classification (NCBI taxonomy): domain Eukaryota; kingdom Metazoa; phylum Arthropoda; class Insecta; order Coleoptera; family Cerambycidae; genus Monochamus; species Monochamus saltuarius. The sequence goes on from CM046722.1 coordinate 45,890,843, forward strand.
AATAATAATAATAATAATAATAATAATAATAATAATAATAATAATAATAATAATAATAATAATAATAATAATAATAATAATAATAATAATAATAATAATAATAATAATAATAATAATAATAATAATAATAATAATAATAATAATAATAATAATAATAATAATAATAATAATAATAATAATAATAATAATAATAATAATAATAATAATAATAATAATAATAATAATAATAATAATAATAATAATAATAATAATAATAATAATAATAATAATAATAATAATAATAATAATAATAATAATAATAATAATAATAATAATAATAATAATAATAATAATAATAATAATAATAATAATAATAATAATAATAATAATAATAATAATAATAATAATAATAATTGTTCTATATGGATGACCTTAAACTCTACGCCTCCGGAGAGAGGGATTTAAATCAGTCCCTCAGAGTGGTACATGAGTACACGCAGGCGGTTGGGATGGAGTTCGGGCTGGACAAATGTGCACTGGTTCATCTCAAGAGAGGACGATGCGGTCCATACGGAGAGGACGCCCAGCTCATAGACGGAAGCATCTTTCACTATCTAGATGCCGGAGAGTCGTACACCTATTTGGGTGTCCCACAGCGGGGCACTCATGAGGTGGCAACGGTGAAAAACGCTCTCCGCGGCAGGTATCGGCACCGCCTCCGACAGATCTGGTCTTCGGAGCTGTCGGGTAAGAACAAGGTGAGTGCCACAAATATGCTTGCCGTTCCGATCCTTCTCTACTCCTTTGGAGTAGTGAAATGGACACAAGAAGAGCTGAGGCAACTCGATGTAGGGACCCGTAAAATGATGCATCTCCATCGGAGTTTGCATCCAAGATCGTCCGTTCCGCGGCTATACTTCCCAAGAAATCGGGAGGCCGTGGACTCTTGAGTTTGGAGTGTCTCCAGGGCAGAGTGGTTTTGGAGGAGGCCTGCAAAGTCATCAGGAGCTCGGATCCCCTTCTCTGCATGGTCCAAGACCATGAAACAGCAGGGATAGGAGCGTTTGTGTATAAGGCAGCGAGAAGAGCAGCCGATGAACTTGGTCTCGTGTTCGATACTGAGCGGGGAAATCCAGACTCTGTCACCGAGTCGGATCCTGCTCAGTTAAAAGTCCTAATTAAAGCTGCAGAAACGCGTCATCTTCTGCAGCTACATAAGGATAAGCCAATGCATGGTCTCTTCTACCGTCATCTAGAAGGGCTTGGCTTATCTGAAAGGCTGACCTTTGCTTTTTGAGGTCAGCGGGGCTGAACTCTGAGACCGAGGGATTCATAATGGCTTGCCAAGATGGTGTAATTAACACACTCGTCTATCGTAGTCGTGTCTTGGGTATCGAGGTTCCTGATACCAGCTGCAGGGCCTGCCGCCAAGCGCCGGAGACGCTTATGCATCTCCTGTCTGCCTGTCCGGTATATGCGGCCACAGCGTATATCCAAAGACACGATTCAGCCTTACGGGTGTTGTATTATCATTTACGACACTCGTATGAGATAGACGAGACGCCAGTGCTGCCTTATGCTCCGGGGGATATAGAATCCGTAGTGGGGAATGAGAAGTGCCGAATTTATTGGAACTATTCATTCCCCACCCTCAGGCAAATCCAAGCCAATAAGCCTGATGTAGTCCTCCTCGACCACCAGCTTAGGACGATGTTTGTGATTGAGTTCTCGGCTCCCGCAGAGAACAACATCGTCCTAAAGAGGAGGAAAAACGGAGGAAGTATCGAGATCTTCTCTCCGAGCTCCGCAGGCTGTATCCAGACCACTCTGTTAAGATTGTGGTGCTAATTATAGGCGTCCTGGGTGGAATGAGACATACGTTGCTTTCTGAGTTAAAGATCATACCGGCTTGTCGATATTCGGCAGAGATCTTAGCCGGCAGAATGCAGAAGGCAATCGTCCTTGGTTCGCTACGTCTGCTCAGAACACACGATTTACGGGCGCAATGATTACTGACTCCACGGAGTGGAGAGTGGTCATTGCTTGACTCTCCAGAACATCTCCGAGTGTGTCGGAGCCTCGGAAGGTGTTTACTGGAAAAAAAAATAAATAAATAATAATAATAATAATAATAATAATAATAATAATAATAATAATAATAATAATAATAATAATAATAATAATAATAATAATAATAATAATAATAATAATAATAATAATAATAATAATAATAATAATAATAATAATAATAATAATAATAATAATAATAATAATAATAATAATAATAATAATAATAATAATAATAATAATAATAATAATAATAATAATAATAATAATAATAATAATAATAATAATAATAATAATAATAATAATAATAATAATAATAATAATAATAATAATAATAATAATAATAATAATAATAATAATAATAATAATAATAATAATAATAATAATAATAATAATAATAATAATAATAATAATAATAATAATAATAATAATAATAATAATAATAATAATAATAATAATAATAATAATAATAATAATAATAATAATAATAATAATAATAATAATAATAATAATAATAATAATAATAATAATAAGCAGGAGGGGTCAACCATCATCCACGACCTTTGGTGAGTAGCGACACCACTTACTCTAGCTAAAGGGTGTAAAATCGGACCGGCAGCACTGCGCACCCGGGAGGGAAGAGCTTCTTTTCCCTCTGGTGCCGGCCGTCGATGTGTCAGGCCAACCACCTGACACACTGAAACCTCCGGTTCCAAATGCCAGGAGAGAAGGCCCCCACAATCGACCCCATTCGGATGGGGGTCATGGGCAAGGTGGTGGGGCCCAGCCGGATGGATTGCCCGTTGACGACCAAGGCCATGAAAATGGAAGTTTTGAGTGGACCGATGAACTAAGGGACGATCTTCTGGTCTGTTATGAAAGCAGCGAGCCCGGGCGAAGAGGATACATGGCGCGGATGTATGCTCGGTGGTGCGACATGCACCCCGAAGGCCGCGCCCTCACCGCACAAAATCTGCGGGATTATGTATCCTACCTTCGTCGCAGAGGCTATGAGAGGCGTCCTCATCTAAGGGTGAATGAAGTGGTTGAAGAACCACGGAATGATCCCGAAGAGGCGCCGCGCTTCATTCCCCGAGAACAGAACGACCTGAGCACCCGTCGGGGTTGCCTTTATAAAACCCCGAAGCCCGCAGATCTGGCCCGAGTGGATACTGCGCTCCGTGAGGATCTTCCAGAAGAGGCTGACATCTGGCGCGTCAATTGCGCTGTGTACGACGCCGCTGAACTGCTGACTCGTGTGGAGGGCGTGAAAATGCCGTTTCTCCACAGGAGAGCACGGCGGCGAGTGCACAAGATGGAAGCTAAGATCCGGTCGGCGAGGCAACACGCGTCCCGTATCCAATGTGTGATGGACTACGTGGAAGCCAATAGGGCTTTCACACCTAAGGTGAGACGCATAGCTACCTCCCTTAGGCGGGTCCATCATACCCTGAATCAGGGGGTGCTGCTCACCATCAAGCAGCATTCTCTTGACAGGATACGGATGCTAGTGGCTGCAAAAAAGTCACTAGTGAGGCGGTCGAGGAGGTTGGAGCAAAATAATTTGTTCCGTGTAAGGCCTTCTCGACTTTTTGAACAGCCTCAGCGTGTTGCGGACAATCCGCCGACTGTAGATCAGGTAGAAGCCTTCTGGAGGTCTTTATGGCCGCAGGATTCCACTGGATAGAGACACTCCAGCCCTGGCACACTTCGAGGCCTTTTGTCAAAGGCTTCGAGAGCCACAAGAGGTGTGCCCACCGATAACCCCGGATGAAGTTCGGAGATCATTTATTAGATCGAAGAACTTCGCTGCTCCTGGTCCCGATGGGATCAGCAACTTCTGGTGGAAAAAATTCACCAGTGTCCACCGCCATTTGGCCAGATTATTCACGACCTGGCTAAATGGAGAGCAGCAAATTCCGGCGTGGTTTGTCGAGGGGAGAACCGTGCTTATCCCTAAGAGCGGAGATTTGTCCCAGCCAAAGAACTACCGTCCAATAACCTGCCTGAATGCGTGTTACAAGGTGTTTACTCGCATCTTGTACGCGCGTGTGCTTCACGCAGTGAACCCCGTTTATCAACGGATATACGAGCAGCGAGGGTCCAAGAGGGGTGTAGCTGGCTGTAAGGAGAACCTGCTCATCGACAGATGTATTACGCAGGACTCCGTGCAGTACAAGCGAAACCTCTCAATGGCCTGGATAGATTACCGCAAGGCATTTGATATGACATCCCATGAGCTAATTGTCCACTTGCTCCAATGTCTTGCGGTGGCCGACCCCATAGTGAGATGTATAGAACAACTCATGCCGCTCTGGAGGACCCGCTTTACCATAACATCGGCAAATGCAAGGGTCCAGACAGAGCCGGTTTTGTTCAGGAGGGGAGTGTTACAGGAGATTCCCTGAGTCCCCTCTTGTTTTGCATCTCACTGCTGCCATTATCCGTTGCACTTCGTCGTACCCGGGGTTACAACTGCGGTACCCCAGGAGACCGGAGGCATAAGGTCACCCATTTGTTCTATATGGATGACCCTACGCCTCCGAGAGAGGGATTTAAATCAGTCCCTCAGAGTGGTACATGAGTACACGCAGGCGGTTGGGATGGAGTTCGGGCTGGACAAATGTGCACTGGTTCATCTCAAGAGAGGACGATGCGGTCCATACGGAGAGGACGCCCAGCTCATAGACGGAAGCATCTTTCACTATCTAGATGCCGGAGAGTCGTACACCTATTTGGGTGTCCCACAGCGGGCACTCATGAGGTGGCAACGGTGAAAAACGCTCTCCGCGGCAGGTATCGGCACCGCCTCCGACAGATCTGGTCTTCGGAGCTGTCGGGTAAGAACAAGGTGAGTGCCACAAATATGCTTGCCGTTCCGATCCTTCTCTACTCCTTTGGAGTAGTGAAATGGACACAAGAAGAGCTGAGGCAACTCGATGTAGGGACCCGTAAAATGATGCATCTCCATCGGAGTTTGCATCCAAGATCGTCCGTTCCGCGGTTATACTTCCCAAGAAATCGGGGAGGCCGTGGACTCTTGAGTTTGGAGTGTCTCCAGGGCAGAGTGGTTTTGGAGGAGGCCTGCAAAGTCATCAGGAGCTCGGATCCCCTTCTCTGCATGGTCCAAGACCATGAAGCAGCAGGGATAGGAGCGTTTGTGTATAAGGCAGCGAGAAGAGCAGCCGATGAACTTGGTCTCGTGTTCGATACTGAGCGGGGAAATCCAGACTCTGTCACCGAGTCGGATCCTGCTCAGTTAAAAGCCCTAATTAAAGCTGCAGAAACGCGTCATCTTCTGCAGCTACATAAGGATAAGCCAATGCATGGTCTCTTCTACCGTCATCTAGAGGGGCTTGGCTTATCTGAAAGGCTGACCTTTGATTTTTTGAGGTCAGCGGGGCTGAACTCTGAGACCGAGGGATTCATAATGGCTTGCCAAGATGGTGTAATTAACACACTCGTCTATCGTAGTCGTGTCTTGGGTATCGAGGTTCCTGATACCAGCTGCAGGGCCTGCCGCCAGGCGCCGGAGACGCTTATGCATCTCCTGTCGGCCTGTCCGGTATATGCGGCCACAGCGTATATCCAAAGACACGATTCAGCCTTACGGGTGTTGTATTATCATTTACGACACTCGTATGAGATAGACGAGACGCCAGTGCTGCCTTATGCTCCGGGGGATATAGAATCCGTAGTGGGGAATGAGAAGTGCCGAATTTATTGGAACTATTCATTCCCCACCCTCAGGCAACCAATAAGCCTGATGTAGTCCTCCTCGACCACCAGCTTAGGACGATGTTTGTGATTGAGTTCTCGGCTCCCGCAGAGAACAACATCGTCCTAAAAGAGGAGGAAAAACGGAGGAAATATCGAGATCTTCTCTCCGAGCTCCGCAGGCTGTATCCAGACCACTCTGTTAAGATTGTGGTGCTAATTATAGGCGTCCTGGGTGGAATGAGACATACGTTGCTTTCTGAGTTAAAGATCATACCGGCTTGTCGAAATTCGGCAGAGATCTTAGCCGGCAGAATGCAGAAGGCAATCGTCCTTGGTCTGCCATGTCTGCTCAGAACACACGATTTACGGGCGCAATGATTACTGACTCCACGGAGTGGAGTGGTCATTGCTTGACTCTCCATAACCTCTCCGAGTGTGTCGGAGCCTAGTAAGGTGTTTACTGGAAAAAAAAAAAATAATAATAATAATAATAATAACAATAATAATAATAATAATAATAATAATAATAATAATAATAATAATAATAATAATAATAATAATAATAATAATAATAATAATAATAATAATAATAATAATAATAATAATAATAATAATAATAATAATAATAATAATAATAATAATAATAATAATAATAATAATAATAATAATAATAATAATAATAATAATAATAATAATAATAATAATAATAATAATAATAATAATAATAATAATAATAATAATAATAATAATAATAATAATAATAATAATAATAATAATAATAATAATAATAATAATAATAATAATAATAATAATAATAATAATAATAATAATAATAATAATAATAATAATAATAATAATAATAATAATAATAATAATAATAATAATAATAACTGGAAAAATAAAGAAGGGAAAGAAATCCTTATATACTACCTACATTGACTACAGGAAAGCCTTTGATAGCGTCCCCCATTCATGGTTGGTCGAAGTATTGCATATCTATAAAATAGACCAGCAAATAATTAATATACTAAAGAGAGCAATGGCTAACTGGAAAACTACACTTACTATCAATTCATCTCATCGTAGCACAGTCATAGGAGATGTGGACATATGCACGGGAATATTTCAAGGAGATGCGCTTAGTGCCTTGTGGTTCTGTATGGCTCTAAATCCACTTTCGAATCTTATTAACAGGCAGAAGAAAGGCGTAAAGACCTCTGAAAACCAATTTTTAAGCCACCTGCTTTTCATGGATGACCTCAAATTGTTTGCCGAATCCAACGAAGACCTGCAAAAGTTAATAAAAACGGTTATTAAATACAGTGAGGATATAGCGATGGAATTTGGACTAGATAAGTGCCGTATAAATGCAATGGAGAAAGGAAAATGGATAAGACACGAAGGTTGTGAGATGCAACAAGGTCGGATTTTGGGAATGGAGGAAGAGGAACTATATAAATACTTAGGATATGAGCAGGCCAGAGGAATAAATCATAAAAAGGCTAAAGAACTACTTACAAATAAGCTTGAGACCAGACTTAAATCAATAATGAGAACAAAGCTATACGCCAAAAACATAACAAAAGCAATAAACACATATGCCATTCCAATATTAACTTACAGCTTCGGAATACTTACCTGGACGAAAACAGAGTTAGAGGACCTGAATAGAAGAATCCGCAAGTTAGCCACAAAACATCGAATTCACCATCCTAGGAGCTCCGTTGAGAGGTTTCATATCCCGCGCGTGCAAGGAGGCCGTGGTATAATTGATGTTGTCAAACTTCATGACAAACAAATCGACAACCTTAGGACATATTTCTACAAGGAGTCTGACCAGAACGATATGTATAAATATATAGTTTCTATTGATAAAAGATTACGCCTTTAAATTTATCAATAAGACAAAACACGAGACCAGAGCCTGACAATAAAATAGAACGTTGGCTCAGTAAAGAACTACACGGTAGATATCCGGCCCACTTGAACAGCGAACATATAGATAAGGCCGCTTCACTGGAATGGTTAAAAAAGGGAAATTTATTTCCTGAAACGGAAGGGTTTGTTATAGCTATACAAGATCAGGTTGTCGCTACATTAAGCTACCAAAAATTCATAATGAAGAGAACAGAAATAAACCCTAATTGCAGAATGTGCGGTGAGCAAAATGAATCTATTGACCACCTTATTAGCGGATGCACAGTACTAGCACCAGTGGAGTACACACAAAGACATAACAACATGGGAAAAGTGATACATCAGGCAATATTAGCAAGACTCCGGCAAAACTACCAAAAATACCATACTATAAGTATAAACCTGAAACTGTAATTGATGAAGATAATTTCAAGCTATACTGGGATAGAGAAATTATAACAGACAACTTTATACAGAACAATAGACCAGATATGGTACTTACACTAAAAGAACAAAAGCGTACATATATAATTGACTTCTCTGTACCTCTCCCTGCTAATATTAAGAAAAAATACTCAGAAAAATAAACAAATATTTAATGCTGTCTCGAGAAATAAAAGATATGTGGGGACAAGACAAAGTTAGCACGATACCCCTCATAATAGGCGCAACTGGAGAAATACCAAAGTCTTTAAAGAAAAATTTAGAAGAGCTTGATATAAATAAAGACCTCTATCTAGAAATGCAAAAATTGTTCTCCTCGAAACATGTGCAATAGTTAGGAAAGTACTCAATGACACAAATACCTAACAAAGATTAAATTAACCATCTGCCAAAATATACTTACCATATCCTTGTACATACCCTGGTACCGGAAAATAATAATAATAATAATAATAATGAATAATAATAATAATAATAATAATAATAATAATAATAATAATAATAATAATAATAATAATAATAATAATAATAATAATAATAATAATAATAATAATAATAATAATAATAATAATAATAATAATAATAATAATAATAATAATAATAATAATAATAATAATAATAATAATAATAATAATAATAATAATAATAATAATAATAATAATAATAATAATAATAATAATAATAATAATAATAATAATAATAATAATAATAATAATAATAATAATAATAATAATAATAATAATAATAATAATAATAATAATAATAATAATAATAATAATAATAATAATAATAATAATAATAATAATAATAATAATAATAATAATAATAATAATAATAATAATAATAATAATAATAATAATAATAATAATAATAATAATAATAATAATAATAATAATAATAATTCCCTGAGTCCCCTCTTGTTTTGCATCTCACTGCTGCCATGATCCGTTGCACTTCGTCGCACCCGGGGTTACAACTGTGGTACCCCAGGAGACCGGAGACATAAGGTCACCCATTTGTTCTATATGGATGACCTTAAACTCTATGCCTTAGGAGAGAAGGATTTAAATCAGTCCCTCAGAGTGGTACATGAGTACACGCAGGCGGTTGGGATGGAGTTCGGGCTGGACAAATGTGCACTGGTTCATCTCAAGAGAGGACGATGCGGTCCATACGGAGAGGACGCCCAGCTCATAGACGGAAGCATCTTTCACTATCTAGATGCCGGAGAGTCGTACACCTATTTGGGTGTCCCACAGCGGGGCACTCATGAGGTGGCAACGGTGAAAACGCTCTCCGCGGCAGGTATCGGCACCGCCTCCGACAGATCTGGTCTTCGGAGCTGTCGGGTAAGAACAAGGTGAGTGCCACAAATATGCTTGCCGTTCCGATCCTTCTCTACTCCTTTGGAGTAGTGAAATGGACACAAGAAGAGCTGAGGCAACTCGATGTAGGGACCCGTAAAATGATGCATCTCCATCGGAGTTTGCATCCAAGATCGTCCGTTCCGCGGCTATACTTCCCAAGAAATCGGGGAGGCCGTGGACTCTTGAGTTTGGAGTGTCTCCAGGGCAGAGTGTTTGGAGGAGGCCTGCAAAGTCATCAGGAGCTCGGATCCCCTTCTCTGCATGGTCCAAGACCATGAAACAGCAGGATAGGAGCGTTTGTGTATAAGGCAGCGAGAAGAGCAGCCGATGAACTTGGTCTCGTGTTCGATACTGAGCGGGGAAATCCAGACTCTGTCACCGAGTCGGATCCTGCTCAGTTAAAAGCCTAATTAAAGCTGCAGAAACGCGTCATCTTCTGCAGCTACATAAGGATAAGCCAATGCATGGTCTCTTCTACCGTCATCTAGAAGGGCTTGGCTTATCTGAAAGGCTGACCTTTGCTTTTTGAGGTCAGCGGGGCTGAACTCTGAGACCGAGGGATTCATAATGGCTTGCCAAGATGGTGTAATTAACACACTCGTCTATCGTAGTCGTGTCTTGGGTATCGAGGTTCCTGATACCAGCTGCAGGGCCTGCCGCCAAGCGCCGGAGACGCTTATGCATCTCCTGTCTGCCTGTCCGGTATATGCAGCCACAGCGTATATCCAAAGACACGATTCAGCCTTACGGGTGTTGTATTATCATTTACGACACTCGTATGAGATAGACGAGACGCCAGTGCTGCCTTATGCTCCGGGGGATATAGAATCCGTAGTGGGGAATGAGAAGTGCCGAATTTATTGGAACTATTCATTCCCCACCCTCAGGCAAATCCAAGCCAATAAGCCTGATGTAGTCCTCCTCGACCACCAGCTTAGGACGATGTTTGTGATTGAGTTCTCGGCTCCCGCAGAGAACAACATCGTCCTAAAAGAGGAGGAAAAACGGAGGAAGTATCGAGATCTTCTCTCCGAGCTCCGCAGGCTGTATCCAGACCACTCTGTTAAGATTGTGGTGCTAATTATAGGCGTCCTGGGTGGAATGAGACATACGTTGCTTTCTGAGTTAAAAGATCATACCGGCTTGTCGATATAATAATAATAATAATAATAATAATAATAATAATAATAATAATAATAATAATAATAATAATAATAATAATAATAATAATAATAATAATAATAATAATAATAATAATATAATAATAATAATAATAATAATAATAATAATAATAATAATAATAATAATAATAATAATAATAATAATAATAATAATAATAATAATAATAATAATAATAATAATAATAATAATAATAATAATAATAATAATAATAATAATAATAATAATAATAATAATAATAATAATAATAATAATAATAATAATAATAATAATAATAATAATAATAATAATAATAATAATAATAATAATAATAATAATAATAATAATAATAATAATAATAATAATAATAATAATAATAATAATAATAATAATAATAATAATAATAATAATAATAATAATAATAATAATAATAATAATAATAATAATAATAATAATAATAATAATAATAATAATAATAATAATAATAATAATAATAATAATAATAATAATAATAATAATAATAATAATAATAATAATAATAATAATAATAATAATAATAATAATAATAATAATAATAATAATAATAATAATAATAATAATAATAATAATAATAATAATAATAATAATAATAATAATAATAATAATAATAATAATAATAATAATAATAATAATAATAATAATAATAATAATAATAATAATAATAATAATAATAATAATAATAATAATAATAATAATAATAATAATAATAATAATAATAATAATAATAATAATAATAATAATAATAATAATAATAATAATAATAATAATAATAATAATAATAATAATAATAATAATAATAATAATAATAATAATAATAATAATAATAATAATAATAATAATAATAATAATAATAATAATAATAATAATAATAATAATAATAATAATAATAATAATAATAATAATAATAATAATAATAATAATAATAATAATAATAATAATAATAATAATAATAATAATAATAATAATAATAATAATAATAATAATAATAATAATAATAATAATAATAATAATAATAATAATAATAATAATAATAATAATAATAATAATAATAATAATAATAATAATAATAATAATAATAATAATAATAATAATAATAATAATAATAATAATAATAATAATAATAATAATAATAATAATAATAATAATAATAATAATAATAATAATAATAATAATAATAATAATAATAATAATAATAATAATAATAATAATAATAATAATAATAATAATAATAATAATAATAATAATAATAATAATAATAATAATAATAATAATAATAATAATAATAATAATAATAATAATAATAATAATAATAATAATAATAATAATAATAATAATAATAATAATAATAATAATAATAATAATAATAATAATAATAATAATAATAATAATAATAATAATAATAATAAATAATAATAATAATAATAATAATAATAATAATAATAATAATAATAATAATAATAATAATAATAATAATAATAATAATAATAATAATAATAATAATAATAATAATAATAATAATAATAATAATAATAATAATAATAATAATAATAATAATAATAATAATAATAATAATAATAATAATAATAATAATAATAATAATAATAATAATAATAATAATAATAATAATAATAATAATAATAATAATAATAATAATAATAATAATAATAATAATAATAATAATAATAATAATAATAATAATAATAATAATAATAATAATAATAATAATAATAATAATAATAATAATAATAATAATAATAATAATAATAATAATAATAATAATAATAATAATAATAATAATAATAATAATAATAATAATAATAATAATAATAATAATAATAATAATAATAATAATAATAATAATAATAATAATAATAATAATAATAATAATAATAATAATAATAATAATAATAATAATAATAATAATAGATAGCTTTATTGACAATATATATCCAAGTACATTTATGTCACAGAATTAAAATCATTAAAAATATAATAAACATATAGAGTAAAAATATATGATGTAGCACCCGGCCAATAGTCACTTAGATTAAAAAAAAAGAAAAGAAACACTTAACAACAGCACAACAAACAATATATATAGTTAAAATGTGCACATTGTAATAGAAATAAATACAGAGTTATCAAGATTACTAGAAATCTAATCTAAAGTATAGAACTCATTTACACTGTAGAAGCATTGTTCAAGAAGAAAACGTTTTGCTAATTTGTGAAAACAGTTTACTGACAATGATTTGACATTAATATGGTTATGACAACTCATAAATTTATTGTAAAGATTTAGATTCAGTTTGTTACACTGAGTCATTCTCAACCTTGAATAAAGTGGCACAAGATTCTCCCTCAACCTTGTATTATAATCATGTATATCTGAATGAGACAGAAAATTACTTAAATTTTTGTGAATAAATAATAAAACTTCTAAAACAAGAACACAAGGAAAGGGCAGAATACCATGCTTCTTGAACAACGGTCTACAGTGCGTACTGTATGGTGCTGACTCCATGACTCTCACAGCGGCTTTTGCAATGAAAAATTCTGTATGATTTTGACGAATGACCCCAAAGAATGATACCATACGACAATAAACTATGAATTAGTGCGTAATAAACCGTCCTCATCGAATTGTTGTCCAAACATGATCTAAGTTGGCGCATTACAAATATTCCTTTAGAAAGCCCAGAACACAGGTTATTAATGTGCGCCGACCAACACAGACCAGTATCCAGTGTGACACCGAGTAACCGTACCGGTTCGGACCTTTCAACCCACCTATCTGCACTAAAAGCATATTTTTAGTTTTTAATTCATTCAGTTTCAGCTTATTCGCATTAAACCAATTTTTTACTCTCTCGAATCCCTCCTTAATACGGCTTTCATCACCCCTGGCCAGCAAAGTTGTATCATCCGCAAATAGGATACATCGACAACAATCCAAAGACGCCGGAAGGTCATTAATATAAACCAAAAATAACAATGGTCCTAAAACGGAGCCCTGAGGTACGCCACGGGTGATAGGTTGAAGATCCGAAACAGCACCGCCAATACTAACATATTGTGATCTATTTGTTAGGTAAGATCTAAATAGATTTAAAACATTTCCGCGTAAGCCATAATGTTCTAATTTTTTAAAAGGATCTCTGTATCTACGCAGTCAAAAGCTTTAGATAGATCGCATAAAACTGCTTGAGTAGGAAGTCTATCATCTAATCCTTCAACTATGTAATCAATTAAAGTTTGCAGAGCTTTAACAGTGGATAATTTTTTCCGAAAACCAAATTGAGCTGAGGAAATAATAGCTTTATTATCTAGATAACTTAAAAATTTTTCTTTAACAATAATTTCAAAAATCTTTGATAAAATCGGTACAATTGATATCGGTCTATAGTTATCAAGTACTTCATTATCCCCTTTCTTGAATATAGGAACAATTTTTGAAATTTTAAAGTCCTCAGGCCATGTACCATTCACAATACACTTGTTAAATAATACTGCGAGAGGCATAGAAATTACATCAATGGAAGCCTTTATAATACGACTATTAAGGTCATAGTAGTCTAAACTTTCCGAATTTTTTAATTTTAGGATGGCTTGCCTAACGTCAGACTCTAAAACTGATGACATGAAAAATGAATTAGAAAAGGTAGGCACATTGTTTAAAAAGTAACATGGATCGATATTAGAAAATGCAATAGTTTTAGCAATGGCTTCAGATACAGTTGTAAAAAGATATTAAATTCATTAGGGGATAGAGACGAAGTAGCTGGACCCAATCTCGAAGGAAGCTCACTCTTAACTATTCTCCATATAGATTTCGTTTTATTATCGGAGGTAAAAATTGAATTGGAATAAAACCTAAACTTTTCCTGTCTTAGAGCTCGCTTATAATTCCTGCGCAATTCAGTATAACAATTCCAATCAGTAGGGGATCTAGAACTATCAAAAATTTGCCTGCTTATGTGCAGTTCAGAACGTAATTTACGGAGCCGTTCATTAAACCAATTTAAACCTTTGTTTTTGCTTTTAATATTTTTGACTGGAAGACATATATCTAACTGAGTGCATAACTGATTAAGTAGCAATTTTGCTATCTGATCTGTGTTTAAATCGACCACATGAGACCAGTCAAAGGTACTAATATTATTAACAAATTTATCAATATTATTTTTGTTAAATATTCTTGTATTAACAGGATCCGAAGAAGACGGTTTTCTATGCGGCTTTTTATAACAATATATATAGAAGAATGATCAGAAATATGAGGATCAAACACTCCTGTTAGGACATCCTCAGGCAACAAATTACTAATTATATTATCGAGGCATGAGCTAGTATTAGCGGTAATCCTAGTAGGAGCACTAATGAAATGTTTCGAACCATACATAGCAAGAATATTTTGTATGTCCACAGCGTGCTCTGTGTCACCCGTCAAATCTATATTTATATCACCAATCAAGACAAAGTGTTTATATCTAGCTGACAAATAGTCAATCAAACAAGTGAGTTTATCTTCAAATACTGCTATATCACCACGACTTGAAGATCTGTATATAGAGATTATGGCACAATTTAAAAATTTAAGCTCAACTCCACAGAACTCAGCGTGCTGCTGTATACAAAAATTGCTGACATCGATGGATTTTACCTTTAAGCTGTTAGAGGCATAGATAGCAACACCACCATGAGCAATGTCAGATCTACAAAAAGCAGATACAAGTTCGAAATTATACAAATTTACTTTACTTAGATTAACTTCACTGAGCCAATGTTCAGATACACAAAATATATCAAATTTATTTTCTTTAAAAGACATTTAGCATATCGACTTTGTTTGCTATACTCTGGACATTGATATGTAACACAGAATACGCAGTCCTGTCTTCTATGAGCGGTACTATGCTACCAACACTGTCACTATTAATCACGCTCCTTGGGAGATCCCCTGGATCCTGATGGAGCCGGTCTCGGAGGAGAAGGTTTTGGAGAGTTGAAACGTGTTCCCCGAAAAAACTGATTTAGAAAGATACCGCTGGGCCAAATTTCAGATTTTATTATTTTATCTGCTTCATCTTTGGGCACTGATATTTTAAAGGACGAATACTTAGATGGGTTTCGTGAATTAAGTTTTTCAACTTGAACTTCCGGAACCACTGCGCGAAGATATTCTTGAAGTACTCCTTCTTCCGTGTTTGGATCCCAATTAGTCGTATGGTAGTGTTTCAGTGGCACAGTATTAGCCGACTTTAGCATAGTGTTGTTAGACAAATCAATTGCACCACCAACAAGGATATTCCTCGACTTTCTTCGCGGCAAAGATCTATTTCCCCGCGAACTTCCCGGTTCGTCGTTGTTTATATAAATTACATCACTGCATACTTTATGCGATTGAGCTAGGTGTACTGCTTGGGAGACAGCTGCAGGAGTAATATTGGTGATCGCTTTTTTTGGAATGGCGCCGTTCGAACAATTAGATTGGTTCGAAATCTGGTCTGCATGGGCTGCTGGCAAATTGGAAGACATAACTGCAGATCCGGTGACGTTCTCTCTTAACTTCAACTCTTTACTGAGATAAGATACTTGTTGCTGTAAGGAATTTATAGCAATAGATTGGTTCTGTATAGTCAAATCCTTTTGCTTTATTAGTTCTTCCAGGTGTCTAATCTTCAATTCGTTAACATTAAGTAAAAAACTCTCCAATATTGGAGATAAGTCATCCTGTCCTTCATTGGTGGATGCAGTGTTGGTATCTTTGTTACATGGAATGTCAGTACAACAATTTACTGTTTCATCATCAATAAATTCTACGGTCTTTAATACATTTAAGCAGCTTTTGTGTGACACAGTGCCGCAGACGATACATTTGAGGCCAGTCTGAACGGAGTTTTTACATCTTTTACACTTATTAGAGGTTGACGATTTAGAATTATTTTTAGACATATTTATATATTAAATCAAATCACAGTACCTATGCAACCTTTGGTGGAATAGGTTCGCTCCGTAAAATATAAAAAGGACAAAAACAGTTTGTTTACTAGCAAGGTATCAATGGCGACACTGAATGAAATGTCCAAATCCACACAAGCAGTGAAAATTACAGCTGCTATTATTACAGTCAAGTCACTATAAACTTAGAACACAAATACACAACGAGTTAAAAATTTTTAATCACTTATACCATTGATAGCAAGTATTTATGAGACAGCACTTAAAATACAGACGGATACCATCACCACCAACAGTGAATTATAATAATAATAATAATAATAATAATAATAATAATAATAATAATAATAATAATAATAATAATAATAATAATAATAATAATAATAATAATAATAATAATAATAATAATAATAATAATAATAATAATAATAATAATAATAATAATAATAATAATAATAATAATAATAATAATAATAATAATAATAATAATAATAATAATAATAATAATAATAACTAATATTAAGAAAAAATACTCAGAAAAAATAAACAAATATTTAATGCTGTCTCGAGAAATAAAAGATATGTGGGGACAAGACAAAGTTAGCACGATACCCCTCATAATAGGCGCAACTGGAGAAATACCAAAGTCTTTAAAGAAAAATTTAGAAGAGCTTGATATAAATAAAGACCTCTATCTAGAAATGCAAAAATTGTTCTCCTCGAAACATGTGCAATAGTTAGGAAAGTACTCAATGACACAAATACCTAACAAAGATTAAATTAACCATCTGCCAAAATATACTTATCATATCCTTGTACATACCCTGGTACCGGAATGGAGGTTTGCACCAAGGAGCACCTTGAGAAAATAAAAAATAATAATAATAATAATAATAATAATAATAATAATAATAATAATAATAATAATAATAATAATAATAATAATAATAATAATAATAATAATAATAATAATAATAATAATAATAATAATAATAATAATACTAATAATAATAATAATAATAATAATAATAATAATAATAATAATAATAATAATAATAATAATAATAATAATAATAATAATAATAATAATAATAATAATAATAATAATAATAATAATAATAATAATAATAATAATAATAATAATAATAATAATAATAATAATAATAATAATAATAATAATAATAATAATAATAATAATAATAATAATAATAATAATAATAATAATAATAATAATAATAATAATAATAATAATAATAATAATAATAATAATAATAATAATAATAATAATAATAATAATAATAATAATAATAATAATAATAATAATAATAATAATAATAATAATAATAATAATAATAATAATAATAATAATAATAATAATAATAATAATAATAATAATAATAATAATAATAATAATAATAATAATAATAATAATAATAATAATAATAATAATAATAATAATAATAATAATAATAATAATAATAATAATAATAATAATAATAATAATAATAATAATAATAATAATAATAATAATAATAATAATAATAATAATAATAATAATAATAATAATAATAATAATAATAATAATAATAATAATAATAATAATAATAATAATAATAATAATAATAATAATAATAATAATAATAATAATAATAATAATAATAATAATAATAATAATAATAATAATAATAATAATAATAATAATAATAATAATAATAATAATAATAATAATAATAATAATAATAATAATAATAATAATAATAATAATAATAATAATAATAATAATAATAATAATAATAATAATAATAATAATAATAATAATAATAATAATAATAATAATAATAATAATAATAATAATAATAATAATAATAATAATAATAATAATAATAATAATAATAATAATAATAATAATAATAATAATAATAATAATAATAATAATAATAATAATAATAATAATAATAATAATAATAATAATAATAATAATAATAATAATAATAATAATAATAATAATAATAATAATAATAATAATAATAATAATAATAATAATAATAATAATAATAATAATAATAATAATAATAATAATAATAATAATAATAATAATAATAATAATAATAATAATTGTTCTATATGGATGACCTTAAACTCTACGCCTCCGGAGAGAGGGATTTAAATCAGTCCCTCAGAGTGGTACATGAGTACACGCAGGCGGTTGGGATGGAGTTCGGGCTGGACAAATGTGCACTGGTTCATCTCAAGAGAGGACGATGCGGTCCATACGGAGAGGACGCCCAGCTCATAGACGGAAGCATCTTTCACTATCTAGATGCCGGAGAGTCGTACACCTATTTGGGTGTCCCACAGCGGGGCACTCATGAGGTGGCAACGGTGAAAAACGCTCTCCGCGGCAGGTATCGGCACCGCCTCCGACAGATCTGGTCTTCGGAGCTGTCGGGTAAGAACAAGGTGAGTGCCACAAATATGCTTGCCGTTCCGATCCTTCTCTACTCCTTTGGAGTAGTGAAAGACACAAGAAGAGCTGAGGCAACTCGATGTAGGGACCCGTAAAATGATGCATCTCCATCGGAGTTTGCATCCAAGATCGTCCGTTCCGCGGCTATACTTCCCAAGAAATCGGGGAGGCCGTGGACTCTTGAGTTTGGAGTGTCTCCAGGGCAGAGTGGTTTTGGAGGAGGCCTGCAAAGTCATCAGGAGCTCGGATCCCCTTCTCTGCATGGTCCAAGACCATGAAACAGCAGGGATAGGAGCGTTTGTGTATAAGGCAGCGAGAAGAGCAGCCGATGAACTTGGTCTCGTGTTCGATACTGAGCGGGGAAATCCAGACTCTGTCACCGAGTCGGACCCTGCTCAGTTAAAAGCCCTAATTAAAGCTGCAGAAACGCGTCATCTTCTGCAGCTACATAAGGATAAGCCAATGCATGGTCTCTTCTACCGTCATCTAGAAGGGCTTGGCTTATCTGAAAGGCTGACCTTTGCTTTTTGAGGTCAGCGGGGCTGAACTCTGAGACCGAGGGATTCATAATGGCTTGCCAAGATGGTGTAATTAACACACTCGTCTATCGTAGTCGTGTCTTGGGTATCGAGGTTCCTGATACCAGCTGCAGGGCCTGCCGCCAAGCGCCGGAGACGCTTATGCATCTCCTGTCTGCCTGTCCGGTATATGCGGCCACAGCGTATATCCAAAGACACGATTCAGCCTTACGGGTGTTGTATTATCATTTACGACACTCGTATGAGATAGACGAGACGCCAGTGCTGCCTTATGCTCCGGGGGATATAGAATCCGTAGTGGGGAATGAGAAGTGCCGAATTTATTGGAACTATTCATTCCCCACCCTCAGGCAAATCTAAGCCAATAAGCCTGATGTAGTCCTCCTCGACCACCAGCTTAGGACGATGTTTGTGATTGAGTTCTCGGCTCCCGCAGAGAACAACATCGTCCTAAAGAGGAGGAAAAACGGAGGAAGTATCGAGATCTTCTCTCCGAGCTCCGCAGGCTGTATCCAGACCACTCTGTTAAGATTGTGGTGCTAATTATAGGCGTCCTGGGTGGAATGAGACATACGTTGCTTTCTGAGTTAAAGATCATACCGGCTTGTCGATATTCGGCAGAGATCTTAGCCGGCAGAATGCAGAAGGCAATCGTCCTTGGTTCGCTACGTCTGCTCAGAACACACGATTTACGGGCGCAATGATTACTGACTCCACGGAGTGAAGTGGTCATTGCTTGACTCTCCAGAACATCTCCGAGTGTGTCGGAGCCTCGGAAGGTGTTTACTGGAAAAAAAAAAAAAAATAATAATAATAATAATAATAATAATAATAATAATAATAATAATAATAATAATAATAATAATAATAATAATAATAATAATAATAATAATAATAATAATAATAATAATAATAATAATAATAATAATAATAATAATAATAATAATAATAATAATAATAATAATAATAATAATAATAATAATAATAATAATAATAATAATAATAATAATAATAATAATAATAATAATAATAATAATAATAATAATAATAATAATAATAATAATAATAATAATAATAATAATAATAATAATAATAATAATAATAATAATAATAATAATAATAATAATAATAATAATAATAATAATAATAATAATAATAATAATAATAATAATAATAATAATAATAATAATAATAATAATAATAATAATAATAATAATAATAATAATAATAATAATAATAATAATAATAATAATAATAATAATAATAAGCAGGAGGGGTCAACCATCATCCACGACCTTTGGTGAGTAGCGACACCACTTACTCTAGCTAAAGGGTGTAAAATCGGACCGGCAGCACTGCGCACCCGGGAGGAAGAGCTTTTTTCCCTCTGGTGCCGGCCGTCGATGTGTCAGGCCAACCACCTGACACACTGAAACCTCCGGTTCCAAATGCCAGGAGAGAAGGCCCCACAATCGACCCCATTCGGATGGGGGTCATGGGCAAAGTGGTGGGGCCCAGCCGGATGGATTGCCCGTTGACGACCAAGGCCATGAAAATGGAAGTTTTGAGTGGACCGATGAACTAAGGGACGATCTTCTGGTCTGTTATGAAAGCAGCGAGCCCGGGCGAAGAGGATACATGGCGCGGATGTATGCTCGGTGGTGCGACATGCACCCCGAAGGCCGCGCCCTCACCGCACAAAATCTGCGGGATTATGTATCCTACCTTCGTCGCAGAGGCTATGAGAGGCGTCCTCATCTAAGGGTGAATGAAGTGGTTGAAGAACCACGGAATGATCCCGAAGAGGCGCCGCGCTTCATTCCCCGAGAACAGAACGACCTGAGCACCCGTCGGGGTTGCCTTTATAAAACCCCCGAAGCCCGCAGATCTGGCCCGAGTGGATACTGCGCTCCGTGAGGATCTTCCAGAAGAGGCTGACATCTGGCGCGTCAATTGCGCTGTGTACGACGCCGCTGAACTGCTGACTCGTGTGGAGAGAGGGCGTGAAAATGCCGTTTCTCCACAGGAGAGAGCACGGCGGCGAGTGCACAAGATGGAAGCTAAGATCCGGTCGGCGAGGCAACACGCGTCCCGTATCCAATGTGTGATGGACTACGTGGAAGCCAATAGGGCTTTCACACCTAAGGTGAGACGCATAGCTACCTCCCTTAGGCGGGTCCATCATACCCTGAATCAGGGGGTGCTGCTCACCATCAAGCAGCATTCTCTTGACAGGATACGGATGCTAGTGGCTGCAAAAAAGTCACTAGTGAGGCGGTCGAGGAGGTTGGAGCAAAATAATTTGTTCCGTGTAAGGCCTTCTCGACTTTTGAACAGCCTCAGCGTGTTGCGGACAATCCGCCGACTGTAGATCAGGTAGAAGCCTTCTGGAGAGGTCTTTATGGCCGCAGGATTCCACTGGATAGAGACACTCCAGCCCTGGCACACTTCGAGGCCTTTTGTCAAAGGCTTCGAGAGCCACAAGAGGTGTGCCCACCGATAACCCCGGATGAAGTTCGGAGATCATTTATTAGATCGAAGAACTTCGCTGCTGGTCCCGATGGGATCAGCAACTTCTGGTGGAAAAAATTCACCAGTGTCCACCGCCATTTGGCCAGATTATTCACGACCTGGCTAAATGGAGAGCAGCAAATTCCGGCGTGGTTTGTCGAGGGAGAACCGTGCTTATCCTAAGAGCGGAGATTTGTCCCAGCCAAAGAACTACCGTCCAATAACCTGCCTGAATGCGTGTTACAAGGTGTTTACTCGCATCTTGTACGCGCGTGTGCTCCACGCAGTGAACCCCGTTTATCAACGGATATACGAGCAGCGAGGGTCCAAGAGGGGTGTAGCTGGCTGTAAGGAGAACCTGCTCATCGACAGATGTATTACGCAGGACTCCGTGCAGTACAAGCGAAACCTCTCAATGGCCTGGATAGATTACCGCAAGGCATTTGATATGACATCCCATGAGCTAATTGTCCACTTGCTCCAATGTCTTGCGGTGGCCGACCCCATAGTGAGATGTATAGAACAACTCATGCCGCTCTGGAGGACCCGCTTTACCATAACATCGGCAAATGCAAGGGTCCAGACAGAGCCGGTTTTGTTCAGGAGGAGTGTTCAGGAGATTCCTGAGTCCCCTCTTGTTTTGCATCTCACTGCTGCCATTATCCGTTGCACTTCGTCGTACCGGGGTTACAACTGCGGTACCCCAGGAGACCGGAGGCATAAGGTCACCCATTTGTTCTATATGGATGACCTTAAACTCTACGCCTCCGGAGAGAGGGATTTAAATCAGTCCCTCAGAGTGGTACATGAGTACACGCAGGCGGTTGGGATGGAGTTCGGGCTGGACAAATGTGCACTGGTTCATCTCAAGAGAGGACGATGCGGTCCATACGGAGAGGACGCCCAGCTCATAGACGGAAGCATCTTTCACTATCTAGATGCCGGAGAGTCGTACACCTATTTGGGTGTCCCACAGCGGGGCACTCATGAGGTGGCAACGGTGAAAAACGCTCTCCGCGGCAGGTATCGGCACCGCCTCCGACAGATCTGGTCTTCGGAGCTGTAACAAGGTGAGTGCCACAAATATGCTTGCCGTTCCGATCCTTCTCTACTCCTTTGGAGTAGTGAAATGGACACAAGAAGAGCTGAGGCAACTCGATGTAGGGACCCGTAAAATGATGCATCTCCATCGGAGTTTGCATCCAAGATCGTCTGTTCCGCGGTTATAATTCCCAAGAAATCAGGAGGCCGTGGACTCTTGAGTTTGGAGTGTCTCCAGGGCAGAGTGGTTTTGGAGGAGGCCTGCAAAGTCATCAGGAGCTCGGATCCCCTTC
Source organism: Monochamus saltuarius (assembly GCA_025584915.1). Taxonomy (NCBI): domain Eukaryota; kingdom Metazoa; phylum Arthropoda; class Insecta; order Coleoptera; family Cerambycidae; genus Monochamus; species Monochamus saltuarius. Next base: position 45,914,346 of record CM046722.1, read on the forward strand.
TCTGCATGGTCCAAGACCATGAAGCAGCAGGGATAGGAGCGTTTGTGTATAAGGCAGCGAGAAGAGCAGCCGATGAACTTGGTCTCGTGTTCGATACTGAGCGGGAAATCCAGACTCTGTCACCGAGTCGGATCCTGCTCAGTTAAAAGCCTAATTAAAGCTGCAGAAACGCGTCATCTTCTGCAGCTAAATAAGCCAATGCATGGTCTCTTCTACCGTCATCTAGAGGGGCTTGGCTTATCTGAAAGGCTGACCTTTGCTTTTTTTGAGGTCAGCGGGGCTGAACTCTGAGACCGAGGGATTTATAATGGCTTGCCAAGATGGTGTAATTAACACACTCGTCTATCGTAGTCGTGTCTTGGGTATCGAGGTTCCTGCGATGATACCAGCTACAGGGCCTGCCGCCAAGCGCCGGAGACGCTTATGCATCTCCTGTCGGCCTGTCCGGTATATGCGGCCACAGCGTATATCCAAAGACACGATTCAGCCTTACGGGTGTTGTATTATCATTTACGACACTCGTATGAGATAGACGAGACGCCAGTGCTGCCTTATGCTCCGGGGGATATAGAATCCGTAGTGGGGAATGAGAAGTGCCGAATTTATTGGAACTATTCATTCCCCACCCTCAGGCAAATCCAAGCCAATAAGCCTGATGTAGTCCTCCTCGACCACCAGCTTAGGACGATGTTTGTGATTGAGTTCTCGGCTCCCGCAGAGAACAACATCGTCCTAAAGAGGAGGAAAAACGGAGGAAATATCGAGATCTTCTCTCCGAGCTCCGCAGGCTGTATCAGACCACTCTGTTAAGATTGTGGTGCTAATTATAGGCGTCCTGGGTGGAATGAGACATACGTTGCTTTCTGAGTTAAAGATCATACCGGCTTGTCGAAATTCGGCAGAGATCTTAGCCGGCAGAATGCAGAAGGCAATCGTCCTTGGTTCGCTACGTCTGCTCAGAACACACGATTTACGGGCGCAATGATTACTGACTCCACGGAGTGAAAGTGGTCATTGCTTGACTCTCCAGAACATCTCCGAGTGTGTCGGAGCCTCGGAAGGTGTTTACTGGAAAAAAAAAAAAAAAAAAATAATAATAATAATAATAATAATAATAATAATAATAATAATAATAATAATAATAATAATAATAATAATAATAATAATAATAATAATAATAATAATAATAATAATAATAATAATAATAATAATAATAATAATAATAATAATAATAATAATAATAATAATAATAATAATAATAATAATAATAATAATAATAATAATAATAATAATAATAATAATAATAATAATAATAATAATAATAATAATAATAATAATAATAATAATAATAATAATAATAATAATAATAATAATAATAATAATAATAATAATAATAATAATAATAATAATAATAATAATAATAATAATAATAATAATAATAATAATAATAATAATAATAATAATAATAATAATAATAATAATAATAATAATAATAATAATAATAATAATAATAATAATAATAATAATAATAATAATAATAATAATAATAATAATAATAATAATAATAATAATAATAATAATAATAATAATAATAATAATAATAATAATAATAATAATAATAATAATAATAATAATAATAATAATAATAATAATAATAATAATAATAATAATAATAATAATAATAATAATAATAATAATAATAATAATAATAATAATAATAATAATAACTGGAAAAATAAAGAAGGAAAGAAATCATATATACTACCTACATTGACTACAGGAAAGCCTTTGATAGCGTCCCCCATTCATGGTTGGTCGAAGTATTGCATATCTATAAAATAGACCAGCAAATAATTAATATACTAAAGAGAGCAATGGCTAACTGGAAAACTACACTTACTATCAATTCATCTCATCGTAGCACAGTCATAGGAGATGTGGACATATGCACAGGAATATTTCAAGGAGATGCGCTTAGTGCCTTGTGGTTCTGTATGGCTCTAAATCCACTTTCGAATCTTATTAACAGGCAGAAGAAAGGCGTAAAGACCTCTGAAAACCAATTTTTAAGCCACCTGCTTTTCATGGATGACCTCAAATTGTTTGCCGAATCCAACGAAGACCTGCAAAAGTTAATAAAAAACGGTTATTAAATACAGTGAGGATATAGCGATGGAATTTGGACTAGATAAGTGCCGTATAAATGCAATGGAGAAAGGAAAATGGATAAGACACGAAGGTTGTGAGATGCAACAAGGTCGGATTTTGGGAATGGAGGAAGAGGAACTATATAAATACTTAGGATATGAGCAGGCCAGAGGAATAAATCATAAAAGGCTAAAGAACTACTTACAAATAAGCTTGAGACCAGACTTAAATCAATAATGAGAACAAAGCTATACGCCAAAAACATAACAAAAGCAATAAACACATATGCCATTCCAATATTAACTTACAGCTTCGGAATACTTACCTGGACGAAAACAGAGTTAGAGGACCTGAATAGAAGAATCCGCAAGTTAGCCACAAAACATCGAATTCACCATCCTAGGAGCTCCGTTGAGAGGTTTCATATCCCGCGCGTGCAAGGAGGCCGTGGTATAATTGATGTTGTCAAACTTCATGACAAACAAATCGACAACCTTAGGACATATTTCTACAAGGAGTCTGACCAGAACGATATGTATAAATATATAGTTTCTATTGATAAAAGATTACGCCTTTAAATTTATCAATAAGACAAAACACGAGACCAGAGCCTGACAATAAAATAGAACGTTGGCTCAGTAAAGAACTACACGGTAGATATCCGGCCCACTTGAACAGCGAACATATAGATAAGGCCGCTTCACTGGAATGGTTAAAAGGAAATTTATTTCCTGAAACGGAAGGGTTTGTTATAGCTATACAAGATCAGGTTGTCGCTACATTAAGCTACCAAAAATTCATAATGAAGAGAACAGAAATAAACCTAATTGCAGAATGTGCGGTGAGCAAAATGAATCTATTGACCACCTTATTAGCGGATGCACAGTACTAGCACCAGTGGAGTACACACAAAGACATAACAACATGGGAAAAGTGATACATCAGGCAATATTAGCAAGACTCCGGCAAAACTACCAAAAATACCATACTATAAGTATAAACCTGAAACTGTAATTGATGAAGATAATTTCAAGCTATACTGGGATAGAGAAATTATAACAGACAACTTTATACAGAACAATAGACCAGATATGGTACTTACACTAAAAGAACAAAAGCGTACATATATAATTGACTTCTCTGTACCTCTCCTGCTAATATTAAGAAAAAATACTCAGAAAAAATAAACAAATATTTAATGCTGTCTCGAGAAATAAAAGATATGTGGGGACAAGACAAAGTTAGCACGATACCCCTCATAATAGGCGCAACTGGAGAAATACCAAAGTCTTTAAAGAAAAATTTAGAAGAGCTTGATATAAATAAAGACCTCTATCTAGAAATGCAAAAATTGTTCTCCTCGAAACATGTGCAATAGTTAGGAAAGTACTCAATGACACAAATACCTAACAAAGATTAAATTAACCATCTGCCAAAATATACTTACCATATCCTTGTACATACCCTGGTACCGGAATGGAGGTTTGCACCAAGGAGCACCTTGAGAAAATGAAAAATAATAATAATAATAATAATAATAATAATAATAATAATAATAATAATAATAATAATAATAATAATAATAATAATAATAATAATAATAATAATAATAATAATAATAATAATAATAATAATAATAATAATAATAATAATAATAATAATAATAATAATAATAATAATAATAATAATAATAATAATAATAATAATAATAATAATAATAATAATAATAATAATAATAATAATAATAATAATAATAATAATAATAATAATAATAATAATAATAATAATAATAATAATAATAATAATAATAATAATAATAATAATAATAATAATAATAATAATAATAATAATAATAATAATAATAATAATAATAATAATAATAATAATAATAATAATAATAATAATAATAATAATAATAATAATAATAATAATAATAATAATAATAATAATAATAATAATAATAATAATAATAATAATAATAATAATAATAATAATAATAATAATAATAATAATAATAATAATAATAATAATAATAATAATAATAATAATAATAATAATAATAATAATAATAATAATAATAATAATAATAATAATAATAATAATAATAATAATAATAATAATAATAATAATAATAATAATAATAATAATAAGTCCCCTGAGTCCCCTCTTGTTTTGCATCTCACTGCTGCCATTATCCGTTGCACTTCGTCGTACCCGGGGTTACAACTGCGGTACCCCAGGAGACCGGAGACATAAGGTCACCCATTTGTTCTATATGGATGACCTTAAACTCTACGCCTCCGGAGAGAGGGATTTAAATCAGTCCCTCAGAGTGGTACATGAGTACACGCAGGCGGTTGGGATGGAGTTCGGGCTGGACAAATGTGCACTGGTTCATCTCAAGAGAGGACGATGCGGTCCATACGGAGAGGACGCCCAGCTCATAGACGGAAGCATCTTTCACTATCTAGATGCCGGAGAGTCGTACACCTATTTGGGTGTCCCACAGCGGGGCACTCATGAGGTGGCAACGGTGAAAAACGCTCTCCGCGGCAGGTATCGGCACCGCCTCCGACAGATCTGGTCTTCGGAGCTGTCGGGTAAGAACAAGGTGAGTGCCACAAATATGCTTGCCGTTCCGATCCTTCTCTACTCCTTTGGAGTAGTGAAATGAACACAAGAAGAGCTGAGGCAACTCGATGTAGGGACCCGTAAAATGATGCATCTCCATCGGAGTTTGCATCCAAGATCGTCCGTTCCGCGGCTATACTTCCCAAGAAATCGGGAGGCCGTGGACTCTTGAGTTTGGAGTGTCTCCAGGGCAGAGTGGTTTTGGAGGAGGCCTGCAAAGTCATCAGGAGCTCGGATCCCCTTCTCTGCATGGTCCAAGACCATGAAACAGCAGGGATAGGAGCGTTTGTGTATAAGGCAGCGAGAAGAGCAGCCGATGAACTTGGTCTCGTGTTCGATACTGAGCGGGAAATCCAGACTCTGTCACCGAGTCGGATCCTGCTCAGTTAAAAGCCTAATTAAAGCTGCAGAAACGCGTCATCTTCTGCAGCTACATAAGATAAGCCAATGCATGGTCTCTTCTACCGTCATCTAGAAGGGCTTGGCTTATCTGAAAGGCTGACCTTTGCTTTTTGAGGTCAACGGGGCTGAACTTTGAGACCGAGGGAGACATAATGGCTTGCCAAGATGGTGTAGTTAACACACTCGTCTATCGTAGTCGTGTCTTGGGTATCGAGGTTCCTGATACCAGCTGCAGGGCCTGCCGCCAAGCGACGGAGACGCTTATCATCTCCTGTCTGCCTGTCCGGTATATGCGGCCACAGCGTATATCCAAAGACACGATTCAGCCTTACGGGTGTTGTATTATCATTTACGACACTCGTATGAGATAGACGAGACGCCAGTGCTGCCTTATGCTCCGGGGGATATAGAATCCGTAGTGGGGAATGAGAAGTGCCGAATTTATTGGAACTATTCATTCCCCACCCTCAGGCAAATTCAAACCAATAAGCCTGATGTAGTCCTCCTCGACCACCAGCTTAGGACGATGTTTGTGATTGAGTTCTCGGCTCCCGCAGAGAACAACATCGTCCTAAAAGAGGAGGAAAAACGGAGGAAGTATCGAGATCTTCTCTCCGAGCTCCGCAGGCTGTATCAGACCACTCTGTTAAGATTGTGGTGCTAATTATAGGCGTCCTGGGTGGAATGAGACATACGTTGCTTTCTGACTTAAAGATCATACCGGCTTGTCGATATTCGGCAGAGATCTTAGCCGGCAGAATGCAGAAGGCAATCGTCCTTGGTTCGCTACGTCTGCTCAGAACACACGATTTACGGGCGCAATGATTACTGACTCCACGGAGTGGAGTAGTCATTGCTTGACTCTCAGAACATCTCCGAGTGTGTCGGAGCCTCGGAAGGTGTTTACTGGAAAAAAAAAAACAAATAATAATAATAATAATAATAATAATAATAATAATAATAATAATAATAATAATAATAATAATAATAATAATAATAATAATAATAATAATAATAATAATAATAATAATAATAATAATAATAATAATAATAATAATAATAATAATAATAATAATAATAATAATAATAATAATAATAATAATAATAATAATAATAATAATAATAATAATAATAATAATAATAATAATAATAATAATAATAATAATAATAATAATAATAATAATAATAATAATAATAATAATAATAATAATAATAATAATAATAATAATAATAATAATAATAATAATAATAATAATAATAATAATAATAATAATAATAATAATAATAATAATAATAATAATAATAATAATAATAATAATAATAATAATAATAATAATAATAATAATAATAATAATAATAATAATAATAATAATAATAATAATAATAATAATAATAATAATAATAATAATAATAATAATAATAATAATAATAATAATAATAATAATAATAATAATAATAATAATAATAATAATAATAATAATAATAATAATAATAATAATAATAATAATAATAATAATAATAATAATAATAATAATAATAATAATAATAATAATAATAATAATAATAATAATAATAATAATAATAATAATAATAATAATAATAATAATAATAATAATAATAATAATAATAATAATAATAATAATAATAATAATAATAATAATAATAATAATAATAATAATAATAATAATAATAATAATAATAATAATAATAATAATAATAATAATAATAATAATAATAATAATAATAATAATAATAATAATAATAATAATAATAATAATAATAATAATAATAATAATAATAATAATAATAATAATAATAATAATAATAATAATAATAATAATAATAATAATAATAATAATAATAATAATAATAATAATAATAATAATAATAATAATAATAATAATAATAATAATAATAATAATAATAATAATAATAATAATAATAATAATAATAATAATAATAATAATAATAATAATAATAATAATAATAATAATAATAATAATAATAATAATAATAATAATAATAATAATAATAATAATAATAATAATAATAATAATAATAATAATAATAATAATAATAATAATAATAATAATAATAATAATAATAATAATAATAATAATAATAATAATAATAATAATAATAATAATAATAATAATAATAATAATAATAATAATAATAATAATAATAATAATAATAATAATAATAATAATAATAATAATAATAATAATAATAATAATAATAATAATAATAATAATAATAATAATAATAATAATAATAATAATAATAATAATAATAATAATAATAATAATAATAATAATAATAATAATAATAATAATAATAATAATAATAATAATAATAATAATAATAATAATAATAATAATAATAATAATAATAATAATAATAATAATAATAATAATAATAATAATAATAATAATAATAATAATAATAATAATAATAATAATAATAATAATAATAATAATAATAATAATAAGGTGAGACGCATAGCTACCTCCCTTAGGCGGGTCCATCATACCCTGAATCGAGCGGTGCTGCTCACCATCAAGCAGCATTCTCTCGACAGGATACGGATGCTAGTGGCTGCAAAAAAGTCACTAGTGAGGCGGTCGAGAAGGTTGGAGCAAAATAATTTGTTCCGTGTAAGGCCTTCTCGACTTTTTGAGCAGCCTCAGCGTGTTGCGGACAATCCGCCGACTGTAGATCAGGTAGAAGCCTTCTGGAGAGATCTCTATGGCCGCAGGATTCCACTGGATAGAGACACTCCAGCCCTGGCACACTTCGAGGCCTTTTGTCAAAGGCTTCGAGAGCCACAAGAGGTGTGCCCACCGATAACCCCGGATGAAGTTCGGAGATCATTTATTAGATCGAAGAACTTCGCTGCTCCTGGTCCCGATGGGATCAGCAACTTCTGGTGGAAAAAATTCACCAGTGTCCACCGCCATTTGGCCAGAATATTCACGTCCTGGCTAAATGGAGAGCAGCAAATTCCGGCGTGGTTTGTCGAGGGGAGAACCGTGCTTATCCCTAAAAGCGGAGATTTGTCCCAGCCAAAGAACTACCGTCCAATAACCTGCCTGAATGCGTGTTACAAGGTGTTTACTCGCATCTTGTACGCGCGTGTGCTCCACGCAGTGAACCCCGTTTATCAACGGATATACGAGCAGCGAGGGTCCAAGAGGGGTGTAGCTGGCTGTAAGGAGAACCTGCTCATCGACAGATGTATTACGCAGGGCTCCGTGCAGTACAAAGCGAAACCTCTCAATGGCCTGGATAGATTACCGCAAGGCATTTGATATGACATCTCATGAGCTAATAGTCCACTTGCTCCAATGTCTTGCGGTGGCCGACCCCATAGTGAGATGTATTGAACAACTCATGCCGCTCTGGAGGACCCGCTTTACCATAACATCGGCTAATGCAAGGGTCCAGACAGAGCCGGTTTTGTTCAGGAGGAGTGTTCCAGGGAGATTCCTGAGTCCCCTCTTGTTTTACATCTCACTGCTGCCATTATCCGTTGCACTTCGTCGTACCCGGGGTTACAACTGCGGTACCCCAGAGACCGGAGGCATAAGGTCACCCATTTGTTCTATATGGATGACCTTAAACTCTACGCCTCCGGAGAGAGGGATTTAAATCAGTCCCTCAGAGTGGTACATGAGTACACGCAGGCGGTTGGGATGGAGTTCGGGCTGGACAAATGTGCACTGGTTCATCTCAAGAGAGGACGATGCGGTCCATACGGAGAGGACGCCCAGCTCATAGACGGAAGCATCTTTCACTATCTAGATGCCGGAGAGTCGTACACCTATTTGGGTGTCCCACAGCGGGGCACTCATGAGGTGGCAACGGTGAAAAACGCTCTCCGCGGCAGGTATCGGCACCGCCTCCGACAGATCTGGTCTTCGGAGCTGTCGGGTAAGAACAAGGTGAGTGCCACAAATATGCTTGCCGTTCCGATCCTTCTCTACTCCTTTGGAGTAGTGAAATGGACACAAGAAGAGCTGAGGCAACTCGATGTAGGGACCCGTAAAATGATGCATCTCCATCGGAGTTTGCATCCAAGATCGTCCGTTCCGCGGCTATACTTCCCAAGAAATCGGGGAGGCCGTGGACTCTTGAGTTTGGAGTGTCTCCAGGGCAGAGTGGTTTTGGAGGAGGCCTGCAAAGTCATCAGGAGCTCGGATCCCCTTCTGTGCATGGTCCAAGACCATGAAGAAGCAGGGATAGGAGCGTTTGTGTATAAGGCAGCGAGAAGAGCAGCCGATGAACTTGGTCTCGTGTTCGATACTGAGCGGGAAAATCCAGACTCTGTCACCGAGTCGGATCCTGCTCAGTTAAAAGCCTAATTAAAGCTGCAGAAACGCGTCATCTTCTGCAGCTACATAAGGATAAGCCAATGCATGGTCTCTTCTACCGTCATCTAGAGGGCTTGGCTTATCTGAAAGGTTGACCTTTGCTTTTTGAGGTCAGCGGGGCTCAACTCTGAGACCGAGGAGTTCATAATGGCTTGCCAAGATGGTGTAATTAACACACTCGTCTATCGTAGTCGTGTCTTGGGTATCGAGGTTCCTGATACCAGCTGCAGGGCCTGCCGCCAGGCGCCGGAGACGCTTATGCATCTCCTGTCGGCCTGTCCGGTATATGCGGCCACAGCGTATATCCAAAGACACGATTCAGCCTTACGGGTGTTGTATTATCATTTACGACACTCGTATGAGATAGACGAGACGCCAGTGCTGCCTTATGCTCCGGGGATATAGAATCCGTAGTGGGGAATGAGAAGTGCCGAATTTATTGGAACTATTCATTCCCCACCCTCAAACAAATCAAGCCAATAAGCCTGATGTAGTCCTCCTCGACCACCAGCTTAGGACGATGTTTGTGATTGAGTTCTCGGCACCCGCAGAGAACAACATCGTTCTAAAGAGGAGGAAAAACGGAGGAAGTATCGAGATCTTCTCTCCGAGCTCCGCAGGCTGTATCCAGACCACTCTGTTAAGATTGTGGTGCTAATTATAGGCGTCCTGGGTGGAATGAGACATACGTTGCTTTCTGAGTTAAAGATCATACCGGCTTGTCGAAATGCGGCAGAGATCTTGGCCGGCAGAATGCAGAAGGCAATCGTCCTTGGTTCGCTACGTCTGCTCAGAACACACGATTTACGGGCGCAATGATTACTGACTCCACGGAGTGGAGAGTGGTCATTGCTTGACTCTCCAGAACATCTCCGAGTGTGTCGGAGCCTCGGAAGGTGTTTACTGGAAAAAAAAAAATAATAATAATAATAATAATAATAATAATAATAATAATCCGCTGCCATTATCCGTTGCACTTCGTCGTACCCGGGGTTACAACTGCGGTACCCCAGGAGACCGGAGACATAAGGTCACCCATTTGTTCTATATGGATGACCTTAAACTCTACGCCTCCGGAGAGAGGGATTTAAATCAGTCCCTCAGAGTGGTACATGAGTACACGCAGGCGGTTGGGATGGAGTTCGGGCTGGACAAATGTGCACTGGTTCATCTCAAGAGAGGACGATGCGGTCCATACGGAGAGGACGCCCAGCTCATAGACGGAAGCATCTTTCACTATCTAGATGCCGGAGAGTCGTACACCTATTTGGGTGTCCCACAGCGGGCACTCATGAGGTGGCAACGGTGAAAAACGCTCTCCGCGGCAGGTATCGGCACCGCCTCCGACAGATCTGGTCTTCGGAGCTGTCGGGTAAGAACAAGGTGAGTGCCACAAATATGCTTGCCGTTCCGATCCTTCTCTACTCCTTTGGAGTAGTCACAAGAAGAGCTGAGACAACTCGATGTAGGGACCCAAAAAATGATGCATCTCCATCGGAGTTTGCATCCAAGATCGTCCGTTCCGCGGCTATACTTCCCAAGAAATCAGGAGGCCGTGGACTCTTGAGTTTGGAGTGTCTCCAGGGCAGAGTGGTTTTGGAGGAGGCCTGCAAAGTCATCAGGAGCTCGGATCCCCTTCTCTGCATGGTCCAAGACCATGAAACAGCAGGGATAGGAGCGTTTGTGTATAAGGCAGCGAGAAGAGCAGCCGATGAACTTGGTCTCGTGTTCGATACTGAGCGGGGAAATCCAGACTCTGTCACCGAGTCGGATCCTGCTCAGTTAAAAGCCCTAATTAAAGCTGCAGAAACGCGTCATCTTCTGCAGCTACATAAGGATGCCAATGCATGGTCTCTTCTACCGTCATCTAGAAGGGCTTGGCTTATCTGAAAGGCTGACCTTTGTTTTTTTGAGGTCAGCGGGGCTGAACTCTGAGACCGAGGGATTCATAATGGCTTGCCAAGATGGTGTAATTAACACACTCGTCTATCGTAGTCGTGTCTTGGGTATCGAGGTTCCTGATACCAGCTGCAGGGCCTGCCGCCAAGCGACGGAGACGCTTATGCATCTCCTGTCTGCCTGTCCGGTATATGCGGCCACAGCGTATATCCAAAGACACGATTCAGCCTTACGGGTGTTGTATTATCATTTACGACACTCGTATGAGATAGACGAGACGCCAGTGCTGCCTTATGCTCCGGGGGATATAGAATCCGTAGTGGGGAATGAGAAGTGCCGAATTTATTGGAACTATTCATTCCCCACCCTCAGGCAAATCTAAGCCAATAAGCCTGATGTAGTCCTCCTCGACCACCAGCTTAGGACGATGTTTGTGATTGAGTTCTCGGCTCCCGCAGAGAACAACATCGTCCTAAAAGAGGAGGAAAAACGGAGGAAGTATCGAGATCTTCTCTCCGAGCTCCGCAGGCTGTATCCAGACCACTCTGTTAAGATTGTGGTGCTAATTATAGGCGTCCTGGGTGGAATGAGACATACGTTGCTTTCTGAGTTAAAGATCATACCGGCTTGTCGATATTCGGCAGAGATCTTAGCCGGCAGAATGCAGAAGGCAATCGTCCTTGGTTCGCTACGTCTGCTCAGAACACACGATTTACGGGCGCAATGATTACTGACTCCACGGAGTGGAGAGTGGTCATTGCTTGACTCTCCAGAACATCTCCGAATGTGTCGGAGCCTCGGAAGGTGTTTACTGGAAACAAAAAAAAAACAAATAATAATAATAATAATAATAATAATAATAATAATAATAATAATAATAATAATAATAATAATAATAATAATAATAATAATAATAAAAATAATAATAATAATAATAATAATAATAATAATAATAATAATAATAATAATAATAATAATAATAATAATAATAATAATAATAATAATAATAATAATAATAATAATAATAATAATAATAATAATAATAATAATAATAATAATAATAATAATAATAATAATAATAATAATAATAATAATAATAATAATAATAATAATAATAATAATAATAATAATAATAATAATAATAATAATAATAATAATAATAATAATAATAATAATAATAATAATAATAATAATAATAATAATAATAATAATAATAATAATAATAATAATAATAATAATAATAATAATAATAATAATAATAATAATAATAATAATAATAATAATAATAATAATAATAATAATAATAATAATAATAATAATAATAATAATAATAATAATAATAATAATAATAATAATAATAATAATAATAATAATAATAATAATAATAATAATAATAATAATAATAATAATAATAATAATAATAATAATAATAATAATAATAATAATAATAATAATAATAATAATAATAATAATAATAATAATAATAATAATAATAATAATAATAATAATAATAATAATAATAATAATAATAATAATAATAATAATAATAATAATAATAATAATAATAATAATAATAATAATAATAATAATAATAATAATAATAATAATAATAATAATAATAATAATAATAATAATAATAATAATAATAATAATAATAATAATAATAATAATAATAATAATAATAATAATAATAATAATAATAATAATAATAATAATAATAATAATAATAATAATAATAATAATAATAATAATAATAATAATAATAATAATAATAATAATAATAATAATAATAATAATAATAATAATAATAATAATAATAATAATAATAATAATAATAATAATAATAATAATAATAATAATAATAATAATAATAATAATAATAATAATAATAATAATAATAATAATAATAATAATAATAATAATAATAATAATAATAATAATAATAATAATAATAATAATAATAATAATAATAATAATAATAATAATAATAATAATAATAATAATAATAATAATAATAATAATAATAATAATAATAATAATAATAATAATAATAATAATAATAATAATAATAATAATAATAATAATAATAATAATAATAATAATAATAATAATAATAATAATAATAATAATAATAATAATAATAATAATAATAATAATAATAATAATAATAATAATAATAATAATAATAATAATAATAATAATAATAATAATAATAATAATAATAATAATAATAATAATAATAATAATAATAATAATAATAATAATAATAATAATAATAATAATAATAATAATAATAATAATAATAATAATAATAATAATAATAATAATAATAATAATAATAATAATAATAATAATAATAATAATAATAATAATAATAATAATAATAATAATAATAATAATAATAATAATAATAATAATAATAATAATAATAATAATAATAATAATAATAATAATAATAATAATAATAATAATAATAATAATAATAATAATAATAATAATAATAATAATAATAATAATAATAATAATAATAATAATAATAATAATAATAATAATAATAATAATAATAATAATAATAATAATAATAATAATAATAATAATAATAATAATAATAATAATAATAATAATAATAATAATAATAATAATAATAATAATAATAATAATAATAATAATAATAATAATAATAATAATAATTGTGATTGAGTTCTCGGCTAAGTATCGAGATCTTCTCTCCGAGCTCCGCAGGCTGTATCAGACCACTCTGTTAAGATTGTGGTGCTAATTATAGGCGTCCTGGGTGGAATGAGACATACGTTGCTTTCTGAGTTAAAGATCATACCGGCTTGTCGAAATTCGGCAGAGATCTTAGCCGGCAGAATGCAGAAGGCAATCGTCCTTGGTTCGCTACGTCTGCTCAGAACACACGATTTACGGGCGCAATGATTACTGACTCCACGGGGTGAGAGTGGTCATTGCTTGACTCTCCAGAACATCTCCGAGTGTGTCGGAGCCTCGGAAGGTGTTTACTGGAAAAAAAAATAAAAAAAATAATAATAATAATAATAATAATAATAATATTAATAATAATAATAATAATAATAATAATAATAATAATAATAATAATAATAATAATAATAATAATAATAATAATAATAATAATAATATTAATAATAATAATAATAATAATAATGTGAGGCTATACATGACATCTAATACTTTACAAACGCAGCGAAGATACATTGAAAGAACATATGAACAACAAGAAAGAGATAGAATAAAAGTAGAAGCCCGAAGAATGGTACAAGATGAACAACAAAATGTTGAGAGAAGGCCAGAAGAAGCAGAACTGCCACCACAAGAAAATCCAATTACAGTTGTGCAGCAAATATTGAAACGGATGGAAGAAAACCAACCAAGAAGTCGTCTGCGAAAGATTTTTAAAACAAAAGAAGTGACGAATTTAATATATGAAAGTAACATAGCTTTAGATAATATTCTGGGACCACAACACAACTTGCATCAAATCAGCAACGCCATATATGCCACAGCAGAACTGATAACTAACAGAGTCTTACCGCCTAGGAAAAATAATAATAACAATTCTAGAAATCGAGTACCACCCTGGCAGGCTAGATTAAAAAGGAAAATTGAGAACATCAGGAGAGAATTATCAATTTTAGTGGAGCACAGCAAAGGAAAAACTAACATAAAAAACATCGAAAAATTAAAACACAAATGGGAGATAGGAAAGCGACAACAGATACATGAGGTGATTGAAGAGTTGAAACAAAGGTTAACAGCTACAGCTCAAAGACTTAGAAGGTATAAAAAGAGATGCCAACAGTATCAAGATAACAAACTGTTTAACAGTGATACGAAACAATTTTACAGATCACTAAAGAATAACACGAAAGATGGTAATCCGCCTCTAGCGAGTGATGTTGAAGCATTTTGGAAGAATATTTACGGAACACCAAGCAAACATAACGAGAATGCTGTGTGGATTAGACAAGAAGAACGGAAAAAGGCGCATCAAATGGTATGGGAACCAATTACAGAGAACAACGTAAAACAGACAATAAACAAGACGCAAAATTGGAAAGCACCTGGGCCAGACTACATCCCAAACTTTTGGTTAAAAGAACTACACGCTACGCATAAACACCTAGCTAGAGAGTATAGTAATATAATTGATAGCTGCGAAATTCCTGACTGGCTGGCTGAAGGAAAGACGATATTGTTGGCAAAGAATGACAAAACTGAAGACCCAAAGAATTACAGACCAATCACCTGTCTGAATACTATTTATAAAAACATGACTGGTATTATAGCGGAAAAAGTTACCCAGTATGTAACAATGAACAATTTACTCCCTATGGAACAGAAAGGGTGCTGTCGAGGATCAAGGGGATGTAAGGATCATCTTATACTATCAAAGTTAATAATGGAAGATTGTAAGAACTTCAAGAAATCCCTAGCCATGGGGTGGATTGACTATAAAAAAGCCTTTGATAGTGTCCCTCATAGTTGGCTTCTTAAATCAGCCGAGTTAATTGGAGTAAATGATACCATTTTAGATTTTTTCCGAGCAATAATAAAAACCTGGAGAACGAAGATGTGTTTAATAACTAAAGGTGCTACGATTACAACAAACACAATAACAATCAACAGAGGAATATACCAAGGTGACTCATTGTCACCTCTGCTATTTTGTATTGCACTAATACCGCTTACCAAACGTCTAAAAAATACACATACCGGATATAAAGTAAACAACTCAAATGAGACCATCAACCATTTATTATATATGGACGATTTGAAGTTAATAGCATCAAGTAAAGCTCAACTAAAAAGGCTTCTTGCAGTTACCAAGAGCTTTAGTGAATACATAAGAATGGAATTTGGCTTGGAAAAGTGTGCCGTGTTATAATTTAAGAAAGGGGTAATTGAAGATATGGAAAATTTCAATCTAGACGATCAATGCCAAATTGAAGCGTTGGAACAGGAGCGCTCTATAAATACTTAGGTGTGAAAGAGGGTGACGGAGTTGACCATGAAGGAACTAAAGACAGGTTGAAACAAGAGTACACGCGTAGAATTCGAAAAATACTAAGAACTGAGTTAAACGCCCGAAATAAATTTGCAGCAATAGGAGCTCTGGCTGTTCCCGTGATACACTATAGCATAGGTATAATAAACTGGAGGCAAGAGGAAATTAAACAGCTGGACATAAAAACGCGCAAATTATTAACAATGCATGGAGCACTGCACCCAAAAGCTGATGTCTCACGACTATACGTGCCAAGAAAACAGGGAGTGAGAGGACTAAAACAAATAGAGGCAACAGCACGTAGAGAAATTTATAGCTTAGCTTATTATATGACACATAACGCTCATAAAGATTACCTGCTTCAAGTTGCTATGCAATGTGATACTAAACAAATAGCATATTCGTTAACAAAAAAAGCTCTAAAAACAGCAAAAGAGTTAAGAAATGATGAGGAACCTGAGCCTGTAATAGACGAATTACCTCTCCCAAAAATAATAATCCAAAAAATCAGTAATCAAATGATAGCTAAGTGGAAGGAAAAGCCAATGCATGGTAAGCTAATAAGAGACATTGAAAATCTGAATATAGATAGAAACATTTCCTATGCATGGTTGAAAAATGGTCATCTAAAATCTGAGACTGAGAGTTTGTTGATTGCTGCACAAGACCAGGCCCTCAAAACAAGATACATTGAACACCGTGTTATGAAAACCAGAGAGGATGAAAGGTGTAGAATGTGCAAAGAGAAGTCTGAAACAGTCGCTCACATCATGACTGCATGCTCTATTTTAGCACAGCGCGAATATATAGATCGCCATAACCGTGTGTGCTCTCTAATCCATTACGAGGTATGTCGCAACTATAACTGTCACTTGTCAGTACAAAAATGGTATCAACACAAGCCAGAAAATGTAACCACTAACAACGGAAGAGTCACAATTTTATACGATCACCCCATTAGAACAGACAGGACAGTGACGGGAACTAACGAAGGAGGAGGTGCAAACAGACCAGACATTGTTATAAGAGCTGAAAAAGTAACTTACCTAATAGATGTAGCCATCCCCGCAGACACGAATGTTATCAAAAAAGAAGCTGAAAAAAGAATGAAATATAAGAGTTTAGCAATCGAAATCCAGCGAATGTGGCGGACTAAAGTAATTATAGTACCTGTCATAATTGGGGCTACGGGATATGTTAGCCAAGAATTTAAAATATGCGTCGAGCAACTCCCTGGAGAACATCGCCCAGAGCAGATCCAGCAAACGGCAATATTAGGCACTGCTCACATACTGCGGAAGGTATTGTCGTAAACCTGAAAAGAGAACACAATATAAGAACTACCCTCTACATTTACACTTACCTTACCTTAAATGCATGGATTGCGTTAGGTGAGAGTAACGATCCCAACCTAAACTTACCTACTACAAAGGATTAACAGCAGTCCGCGCCACGCCCTGACGAAGGACTCCAGGGTGTTGGTGAAAAGACCCAACTAAGAGTTGAGGTTGTGTGACAAGGCATAATAATAATAATAATAATAATAATAATAATAATAATAATAATAATAATAATAATAATAATAATAATAATAATAATAATAATAATAATAATAATAATAATAATAATAATAATAATAATAATAATAATAGATAGATAGATAGATAGATAGATAGATAGATAGATAGATAGATAGATAGATAGATAGATAGATAGATAGATAGATAGATAGATAGATAGATAGATAGATAGATAGATAGATAGATAGATAGATAGATAGATAGATAGATAGATAGATAGATAGATAGATAGATAGATAGATAGATAGATAGATAGATAGATAGATAGATAGATAGATAGATAGATAGATAGATAGATAGATAGATAGATAGATAGATAGATAGATAGATAGATAGATAGATAGATAGATAGATAGATAGATAGATAGATAGATAGATAGATATAGATAGATAGATAGATAGATAGATAGATAGATAGATAGATAGATGATAGATAGATAGATAGATAGATAGATAGATAGATAGATAGATAGATAGATAGATAGATAGATAGATAGATAGATAGATAGATAGATAGATAGATAGATAGATAGATAGATAGATAGATAGATAGATAGATAGATAGATAGATAGATAGATAGATAGATAGATAGATAGATAGATAGATAGATAGATAGATAGATAGATAGATAGATAGATAGATAGATTGATAGATAGATAGATAGATAGATAGATAGATAGATAGATAGATAGATAGATAGATAGATAGATAGATAGATAGATAGATAGATAGATAGATAGATAGATAGATAGATAGATAGATAGATAGATAGATAGATAGATAGATAGATAGATAGATTAGATAGATAGA